>SJYX01024161.1:340774-351685 GCA_006410675.1 Oreotragus oreotragus
TCAAAGGCTTTGGCATAGTGAGTAAAGCAGAAATAGATGTTTTTCTGGAACTCTCTTGTTTTTTCGATGATTCAGCGGATGTTGGCAATTTGATCTCTGTTCCTCTGCCTTTTCTAAAATGAGCTTGAACATCTGGAAGTCCACGGTTCATGTTTTCCAGAGTTGGGTAAGGAGGTGTAAATCACATTTACTTAGTGGTTGCTGCTATTAATAAAGCCCAATTACTGATGTGTATGCCAGATGAGTTATTTATGATGCACATTTTTGTAGTTGCATGGCATAGCACATTGCTTGGGATATGGAAGAAAGCAAAACTAATGTGTATGCACAAGTGTGTACTGAGGGTTAAACATATTCAAAGATAGGATTTCCTTGCCTTGCTATCCAACTGAAGGATAAAATTCATATTAAAAGTCTGTATTGAATATTGTTTCCTTAGTAATGTTTATACGGGGAAGGCAATGGCACCCCACCCCAGTACTCTTGCCTGGAAAATCCAATGGATGGAGGAGCCTGGTGGGCTGCAGTCCATGGGGTCGCTAACAGTCGGACAGACTGAGCGACTTCACTTTCACTTTTCTCTTTCATGCATTGGAGAAGGAAATGGCAACCCGCTCCAGTATTCTTGCCTGGAGAATCCCAGGGATGGGGGAGCCTGGTGGGCTGCCGTCTATGGGGTCACACAGAGTCGGACACGACTGAAGTGACTTAGCAGCAGCAGCAGCAGCAGCAATAATGTTTATAACATATTTTGGAGAAGAAATGTAGTATAGTTTTTAAGAAAAGCATCTCTAAGTCTAGACATCCCAAATTTATAACTACGTCACTGTGTGACCTTAGGTATTTTAAATTTTTATGAATTTGCTCAAGAACTATGTTTTTAGAGTTAATATGGTAAACAGAAATTGACAGTGGCCTAGGCCCATAAGCCTAAAAGTAAAATTCTGACTCCATGAGGTGCTAAAAGGTATAAGGTGCCATTGCCTTCTCCAATAAGATACCATTAGACAGGATATTTTGGTCCTGACCTACTGAAAAATGTTGAGTGCTTAGCAATTTTTTTCTGTTTATGCACTATGGGATATAAAGGGATTGCAGGTGCCCAGACTTTGTTCTCAGAGTGACTGTGTAGAACTCAGGCTGGATGGGCTGGATGGAGACCCAGAGACAGCTGCCCCTACTGTGAGTAGACTCCCCTTTCTGCTTCTGTGTTTTTATTTGTTCTTATTTCCTGTGAAAACATTTGGAAACTACAGAGTAAAGGGGAACTTCACTGAGAGATTATTATGCTAAAATCTAAGTAATGACTAAGCTTTGACCAACTCAGAGTAGATTCTAAAAAGAGCTTATTTGTTGGTCTGGAAGCCACGTGCTTAGGGCTTCTCAAGGATGGTGGAAAGCCAGCATGACCAGACTCATGGAACTTTCCAAGCCTCATAATCATTGAATGCAGTGGGACATTATCTGGGTCTCAATACCAATTCAGCTATAAAGTAACTTTGCAAATTCTGGTCAACCAGATAACTTTTATTTCTCCTAAATTCAGGTATTTTAAATACATTTTCCCTAAATTTTTCTAGCTTAACAATTTAAGTCTTGGTTATTAATAAAGATTTAAAAGAGTCAAAAGATTTTTCTGGGAGGTAATCCAAGAATATACCACAAAATTTACTTTTCTGGTATCTGTTTTTGTCTTCTAAATACATACTAGCAATTAATAATTGTGCCATATGACTCAATAAAAGAACAGTAAAATGGAAGCTTGCTCTAGTCATAAAATGACTAGTTATTAATGAGAGCAGACAAATGTCTAGATTTCAGTATCAGTTCGGTTCAGTCGCTCAGTTGTGTCCGACTCTTTGCGACCCCATGGACTGCAGCACACCAGGCTTCCCTGCAGGGATATTTCTCTCTCCAATCATGATTCAAGCTTGTGCTTCATCCAGTCCAGCATTTTGCATGATGTACTCCAGCAAGATTTCAATACAGACTTTATACAAGCAAGTCCATACAATTTCTCAAACTTCCTAAAATGTACAAATAGAGAAATCCCAAATATTGAGTACCTCTTTTCAGTCATTAAAAAGAAAACACACACACACACAAAAAAACAAAACAAAAACAAAAAAACAAATAACCTCAGCGCAACTGCAGAACTATAGGCAGAAAAAGAATCTATTACATTCAAGATCCTAGAAGAAAAATTCCAGCCCTTTGAGTTCTGTACAAATGGGGCAGAGATGAGCTCTGATCAGTGATGATTTATGTATGATTCCCAGCTGGATGTGTATAAAGATGAAGATATTTTAATATACATGATTTTAAGAAATCCTTGGTTAAAACAAACTATTGAACTTTTTTTTTTAATAACGTGGAGAAGATAAAACATGTTCAGTTCAGTTCAGTCACTCAGTGTCCGATTCTTTGTGACCCCATGGACTGCAGCTTGTCAGGCGTCCCTGTTCATCAACAACTTTTGGAGCTTTCTCAAACACATGGCCATCGAGTCGGTGAGACCATCCAAACATCTCATCCTCTATCATTCCCTTCTCCTCTTGACTTCAATCTTTCCCAGCATCAGAGTCTTTTCTAGTGAGTCAATTCTTCACATCAAGTGGCCAAAGTATTGGAGTTTCAGCTTCTGCATAAAATGAATATTCAGGACTTATTTCCTGGTTGGATCTCCTTGCAGTCCAAGGGACTCTCAAGAGTCTTCTCCAACACCACAGTTCAAAAGTGTCAATTCTTTGGTCCTCAGCTTTCTTTATAGTCCAACTCTCACATCCATACATGACTACTGAAAAAGCCATAGCTTTGACTAGATGGACTTTTGTTGGCAAACTAATGTCTCTGCTTTTTAATATGCTGTCTGGGTTAGTTATAGCTTTTCTTCCAAGGAGCAAGCCATCTTTTAATTTCATGGCTGCAGTCAGCATCTGCAGCTTTACCAATAAAACACATTGCAAACCTTTATATAAATGTGGTTATTCTGCAATGGAAAGAGCTCAGTCATCATGTAGCTTATGCCCATATATCCTCTCAACATCCATAATGGCAATTTAATTTCAATTTCATGTTACAGAAGGAGCAAAAAAATCATGTCAACATTTTCATTAGGAAAAAATAAAAATAAAAAAACAATGCCTATCTTTCCTCTTATTCCAAGCTAGAAACAGCTAAAATTAACTGGAAAATCTATCTAGATTATTCCGAAACAATTAATTTATTTAATAATTCACTTATCAAAGAAAATTTAAGTATTTATTATATGCCATGTCCAGTGCTTGGTGCTAATATACAAGACAGACAAAGTTTGGGTCCTTATGTAGTTTATAATTTGAATACTATGCGTGGAAACTAGTGCATTATAGAACATATAAAAGGGAACACTACCCTGCTCTCAGAAGCCAGGAGAAACTATGAAAAGGAATGTTTTAGGGGAGATTCGAAGTAAAAGTCTGTGAACAATGTCTGAGAACTTATGAAAAGTTTCAATTTCCTAGCAGTTGAGCCAATCAATCTTGAAATGTCATCCTCATTTTGAGAACACCATCCAAGATGCAAGCTTTACTAAGCTTTTGACAGCGAGAACTTTACCTGCAACACTTTTAAAAAATCTCCTGGGTATCCCCACATATATTTCAGCTTCTGTACCATTAAGGGATTGGACATGAATATTCTTTAAACCTTTGATCATTTCAACAGGGTAGGACAGGATAGGAGGAGTCTTTCATGCTGGAAATTCTTATGTCATTGTCCAGTGTAATACATAAGACACCTGCCATCTTCACAGGAAAAAGCCCAGTTGCCTTTTAAAAATTCAGCCCTAAGGGTCTCTCCTGTGATATGTGACCTAGAAGACAGATAACTAGGGGGATTCTTTGAGTGAAGGAATCCTAAGTTTCATTGCTTTCGGATGTAACCACCTCAAAAGCTATGGGAGTATTGCTATTTAATTAGAGAGATTAAACTAGGAATGTACTTTTCTCCTACAAAATGAGAAGGCTGAGAGCTCAGGGGAGTGCTGGGTGTCTATGTTTGCCCAGGGCCAGAAATTGCTTCTTTAAAATGACTCATCCCTAGGTCTGGTTCTGGCTTTCCATATTTGCCTTGTTTTATTTATATTTATGAATAACTGCCCAAGAAATAGTGGGCATATTTATTTGTCTTTCCTCATTGATGTGGCTGGGCTTATAGTGAAAGGCCTCTGGGTTGTTTAATAGAACAATATTGATATTAAAAATTTATTGAATAAGCATATTTTATGGGCTCCTGATTCTGATCACACTAAAATTATTTGCATCTCTTGTTATCTAACTAGTATCCTTTTATGTACTTTATGTTTCAGAGTAGTGCCGTGATAAAAATCTACCAATACAAGAGATGCAAGAGATACAATTTGATCCCTGGGTTGGGAAAATACCCTGGAGGAGGAAATGGCAACTCACTCTAGTATTCATGTCTGGAAAACTCCATGGATGGAAGAGTCTGGCAGGCTNTTCCTCTGCCTTTTTAAAACCAGCTTGAACATCAGAGAGTTCACGGTTCACATATTGCTGAAGCCTGGCTTGGAGAATCTTGAGCATTACTTTACTAGCATGTGAGATGAGTGCAACTGTGTGGTAGTTTGAGCATTCTTTGGCATTGCCTTTCTTTGGAATTGGAATGAAAACTGACCTTTTCCAGTCCTGTAGCCACTGCTGAGTTTTCCAAATTTGCTGGCATATTGAGTGCAGCACTTTCACAGCATCATCTTTCAGGATTTGAAACAGCTCAACTGGAACCTCCCAAAATGAACTCCATTTCTTTCCATCTTGTTTACTTAGAAATCTCTGCATACCCTTGCCACTATTTCTGAAAAGAAAGTGTTCCTACTTCCCACAGTTAACTCTTTTGCCAATTTCTTCTACCTTTAAATTTTTTTCCCACTTCTAACTCATTGTATGTCTCTCCATCTCTACAGAATATTCTTATCAGTATGGTCAGGACTTGTGATCTTATCATTTGCCTTATATCATATTGCTATTTTACATCCTATTGTTTCATTATTTAATCGTATTTTGTACATTTTATCACTTGATTAGAAACTATTTCTGATGTTCTTATCACTAAACTGCCATAACGAGGTCAATGTTTATTTTAAAATCTCCACTTGATCAAATTACCGATACTTACATCTCCTTAAGCAGACCCTGGCTCATGTCTCTGTACTTTGGTCTTCTTTTTCTCTATTCAAATAATTACTTCCTGATTGAAGCAATATTTGTTAAAAAGAGTATTCACTTAGAAATCAGAAAACTAGAAATTGGATATCATCAATAAAATATACAAAGTTTTATTATTTATGAGTTCTTTGGTAACCATCTCTCTGATCTATGTGAATGGCACATCATTTCAGAAAAATTTCTTTATTAGCAGCCCTCCAACCCAAAAACACATTGTTTGCATTTATCATACTATACTGCCACTGTTTATAAACACATTTTTTCACAGCAGAATGGGAGCTTTCTGAAGAAAACAAAAAAACAGAAAACAAACTTTTATTTAATTCTATATTCTGAGAAAGTAGAATAGCAAATAGAATAAACAGCAAAGAGTAAGTGCCAAAAAATATGCATTGAATGACTTTTACCATTTCTATAGACACTCTTTTATGTGAGGCAAACAGCTTTAGGTGTTGTCAGTCACCAAGAGTTGAAAAATGAAACACTTTCCCATCAACAGGAAAAGACTTGATTAACTCCTGGAATCCATTATTTCCATGAATGCCATTACAATTTTGCTTCACTGTCCTAATGATCTAAGCTAAAACAAACTAAGCTACAATTTTTTGATGCCTTTATTTTTTCACTTTAACACCTAAATAATGGAACTGCTTCTCTGTCAAAACAACACACACATGTCAACCAAACAAAACTAAAAAAAATGCAAGGAAAGCCTCTCCTCCCAATTCAGCTTCTCCCATAGAGCTATAGAATACCGACTAAAATCTTGTATGAATGCATAAAACACTGCCAGAGGGTATAAAGATTTTTTATCCTCATTTCTTTTGTTGTGTTTTACAAATTGTTCAAGACCCTGTGGGCCCAGTTTTTTGAGAAAAGGGAAACCTTTGAGATTGTTCCAAATCCTTTTTAGGGTAAGGCGAGGTAACCAAGAGATTTCTTCAACGAAATCTTATTCTTATTTGGCAGACTGGGGGTGCACTATCCCTGGGCTATGGCAATCCAGTATATAAGGTTGCTTGTGGCAATCAAGACTCAAAAACAAATCTGTAGGTGGAAAAATATCCAAAAAATTCAAAGGAAAAGCTGTTGTCTGAAGTTTTCTAACATTTCTGTAGGAAGTAGTGAGGGAGTAATGCTGATAATACCCTGAACATTATACAAAGGCAACTTTAAAAGCTCCAGCATGTCAGTTTTCAAAAGTCCTCTTGAGGCTGAGAGACTGTGAAATTCTCATATATGTTGATTTATGCAGTGATTTGCTTTGACCCTAGGGAAAGCTGCTTTATGGTCTGGACATCTATGCCTATCTACCTTCCCACCTAACTGTGAGAACTGCCAAACAAACATGCAAAGGGAAAATGAATGAAGAAGAAAGGGAAGCAATCATGAAAAATAATAACCATCCAATTCAAAAGTTAAGGTATATATATGTTGTTTGTTTCCGTCTGAACATTTTATGCATGGCAGGACATATATTCATTCTATCATAAACTGTTTAAAGCTAATTTCTTTGAATGTGTACGTATATACTTAGAGCTTTAATACACAGATGTGAAGAAACTGAGTATGTTTCAGGAGAAACTGAGAAGGGCATTTTTTTGGAAAAATCTTCCCCTGTCTTTTCAGCCTCACCAAATCCCAACCATGTTTCAAGCCCTGTCTAATTTACCAACTTTTAAGAACATTTATGATTACTCTAGTTCACAATTAGGCTATCTTCAAAGACCCTATGTTGCCTATTATCTGAAATATATATCAAAATTGATAGAATTAGGACTACTTGATATTAACTGCATTTTTTCTTTGTTAAAGTTTTAACTGTGATTTATAGTGACGCCATTACATTTAAAGACTTCTTGCCCATAGGATTTGAATATTTATAAAGGAATCTAACTTCACTTTTTGATCTTTGATGACTGGCAGCTTTGAAGCCTCATTTTTCTCTCCTCTTCATTTGATCCTGCATCTGGGGAAACTGATTAGAAAAGTCAGGTTCTACCTTTTTTTTTTCAAATTATTCAAACTTCTGCCTTTTCCCACACGTGGGAAACTTCACTCTGGATCTACCCCTTAACCATCATATAAAAATCTCAAACCCATCTTTTTTTCCTTGCTGAGTCAAGCCATTTTCATACCCCTTTGGGAAGTATGATTTGTTCTTCTCAGGAAGACTCATTATGGAAGTAATAGCCTTTTCACAGTCTCTGAGTATGTATCTGAAATCATCAGTCTTGACAGCCAAAGCAAATTTTGAGTTGACGTTATTCTCTCTAGGCAGGGTGATCACTACACCTTCCCTGGTATCTAGTTTGAGTTCTGTGTACATAGAGAGTGCTCAATTTATACTTGCTTAATGCATAACTAAAGGATTTTCATCTCCTTCCATTTTCTTCAGCAGTTCTGAAACTCAGATTGTATTGAGGGTATTAGCAAATGACTGACTCCAGTGCCCATGCTTTGGACCAAGGTTCTCAGGTATTAGCATGTGCTTATCAACTTTTGGTACCCCTTGTCCACTACATGAGACACTCTCCCATTGAGCTTGACCTTGACATCTGAATCTTTCAGTCAGCACTCCCAGAAGCTGACTACCATAGGAAGAGCCACAAGGTAGAAAATATGTTTGTCTCCATTCTGAGGTGTTATTAAATAACTCTGTATATAACAGTGAGGACATGCAGAATGGAATTTGAGACTGCTCACCTATTTAGTGCAAGAATGTATCTCGATCAATAACCCTTTAAGCTTCTGTCACTAAACATTAAATATGAATTTGTGCATTTACTTATTTTTAACATCTCCTAAATAGATGGGCTAACAGTGGAAACAGTGTCATTCTTTATTTTTTGGGCTCCAAAATCACTGCAGATGGTGACTGCAGCCATGAAATTAAAAGACACTTACTCCTTGGAAGAAAAGTTATGACCAACCTAGATAGCATATTCAAAGCAGAGACATTACTTTGCCGACTAAGGTCCATCTAGTCAAGGCTATGTTTTTTCCTGTGGTCATGTATGGATGTGAGAGTTGGACTGTGAAGAAGGCTGAGCACCGAAGAATTGATGCTTTTGAACTGTGGTGTTGGAGAAGACTCTTGAGAGTCCCTTGGACTCCAAGGAGATCCAACCAATCTATTCTGAAGGAGATCAGCCCTGGGATTTCTTTGGAAGGAATGATGCTAAAGCTGAAACTCCAGTACTTTGGTCACCTTATGCAAAGAGCTGATTCATTGGAAAAGACTCTGATGCTAGGAGGGATTGAGGGCAGGAGGAGAAGGGGTCGACAGAGGATGAGATGGCTGGATGGCATCACGGACTCGATGGACGTGAGTCTGAGTGAACTCTGGGAGTTGGTGATGGACAGGGAGGCCTGGCGTGCTGCAGTTCATGGGGTCGCAAATGTCAGACACGACTAAGTGACTGAACTGAACTGAACTAAAAAATAATTTAAAATCCCCCTATTATTATTTCTTTTTTTGATGGTTCTTCATTTGCAATCTTATCAGGTAGACAAGTCAGTTGAAACTGACATATGTGGTTGCTGAGAATCACAGGAATTATGACTTGCCCAAGATCAAATGTAAACAGCTTTCTCATTTTTGATGCCTAGGCAAAACATCTTCCATTAGACAGCTTTGCTTTCTCAGAATGAATGCCAAAATGAAAAGGTATATAATGTACATGAGATGTCTGATACGTAGTGATACAGAAATGGTAAGTCATATAGCTACTTATGTGCTATTCATATGATGTTTGTACCATCTAGATTCTTTTGGTGCTTGGCATAAGTCTCAGTAGGTTTCTATGATATTAAAAGAAGGTATGGTAATCAAACAAACTATTCATATTAGAGATAAGTTCTTTTCTGTAAAACAATGTATATGTTTATGTAAGTGTGTGTATGTGTTTCTGTGTGTATATTTCTTTTTCAGGAAACTAAAGAACTGATATAAAGTAAGGAAAAGAGGGAGGGGGAGAGAGAGAGAGAGAGGGATGTTGGAAAATGGAAGAAAAAGTTTGAAATGTTTTTTCTTTGCCTAATATTTATGCAAATCAATTTATTTCAGTTAACAACTGTGAACAATTCATAGCAATAAATGAAGTAATCCTAAATATAATATAAAACAAAAATTAAACAATAACAGAACACACAGGTATTTTCAATCCTTGTCCTTAATCAGTTCAGTTCAGTCACTCAGTCATATTCTTAGAAGTGTGTATAAAAGTGAAGCTCTTCCTGCTGTTGGAAAGTAGTTCTCTTGTTTTTGTGGAGGGAACTACAAATAACAAAGTCTCAGGCCTCTGTAATGCACACCACCACTCATCTGTCAAGCTCTATCATTTGAAAATAATGAGCAGCCAAGAATTTGAAAAACTAAATCTATTAAGAATATTTATGCAGGAAAACTATCACTAAACACCTCCATTCACTCATGTAATGAGATTGGCATCACGATAAAATTCTTGTCTTGTAACATAATGATCTTATGGCTTTTTCTGGCTCTTAAACCAAAGATAATTGGGTTAATCTCTGCGGGAAGTCCATCTGTTTCCAGTAAACCATTTTAATTGTGGATGACTTTATTTCAGAAAAGTTGAAAAGGTCTTGTCACTTGCTTCCTGATCTTGGGGAATAAAAGAATGGATGTCAAAATTCAAAATGTGGAAAACAGGACTGCCACAGAGGATTTACCTGTCTCTACACAGTGTACATAGAGTGATGTGGGCAATATTATACTATATTTACTGAGCACTTTTTGCTAAGGATTTAAACTTTAAGTTTTGGTCATTAATACTTGTACATCATTCCTGAGACATGAACAGAAAGATGTGTTGATGTTGCACAGGTAACATGAGATTAGGCACAGGCGAAGTTATAAAACTAAAGACATATTGTGTTTGCAAACCTTTCATATATGGTGTCACACATGTGGTATTTGGTCATATAGCACAATATATTGTGGCATGTTCTAATTGTTTCATGTGTGAGGATACAATGTATCTGACTCAATTTTGAAAGCCCATTAAAGGTAATGTTTAGATATATGTCTAATCCCTAGCTCAAAGTTGCTAGGCACATATTAGGCACTTAATAAACTTAAATATTTTTTCTGAGCAGTGTATTAATTCATAGTTGAGTTATATAAGCAGCAATTCATTTAAAATGCAATGAATTTACTTCAGTTCAGTTCAGTTCAGTCGCTCAGTCGTGTCCGACTCCCCACGACCCCATGAATCGCAGCACGCCAGGCCTCCCTGTCCATCACCATCTCCCGGAGTTCACTCAGACTCACGTCCATCGAGTCCGTGATGCCATCCAGCCATCTCATCCTTGGTCGTCCCCTTCTCCTCCTGCCCCCAATCCCTCCCAGCATCAGAGTCTTTTCCAATGAGTCAACTCTTCGCATGAGGTGGCCAAAGTACTGGAGTTTCAGCTTTAACATCATTCCTTCCAAAGAAATCCCAGGGTTGATCTCCTTCAGAATGGACTGGTTGGATCTCCTTGCAGTCCAAGGGACTCTCAAGAGTCTTCTCCAACACCACAGTTCAAAAGCATCAATTCTTTAGCATTCAGCTTTCTTCACAGTCCAACTCTCACATCCATACATGACTACTAGAAAAACCATAGCCTTGACTAGATGGACCTTAGTTGGTAAAGTAATGTCTCTGCTTTTTAATGTGCT
>SJYX01024161.1:352941-371445 GCA_006410675.1 Oreotragus oreotragus
ATAAGTTAAATAAGCAGGGAGACAATATACAGCCTTGACGTACTCCTTTTCCTATTTGGAACCAGTCTGTTGTTCCATGTGCAGTTCTAACTGTTGCTTCCTGACCTGCATACAGATTTCTCAAGAGGCAGGTTAGGTGGTCTGGTATTCCCATCTCTTTCAGAATTTTCCACAGTTTATTGTGATCCACACAGTCAAAGGCTTTGGCATAGTCAATAAAGCAGAAATAGATGTTTTTCTGGAACTCTCTTGCTTTTTCCTTGATCCAGCGGATGTTGGCAATTTGATCTCTGGTTCCTCTGCCTGTTCTAAAACCAGCTTGAACATCAGGGAGTTCACGCTTCACATATTGCTGAAGCCTGGCTTGGAGAATTTTGAGCATTAAATTCTCAAACACATTTACCTTAAATTGTGTCTAGTTTTCATACATGCTAGAACATCAAGAATGGAAAGATATATATAAATGCAGTCTTTCTTCAAGATTCTAGGTCTAAGTTGGTGGATTTAAACTCCCATCTGTTAATAGTGGCAGCAACCTATGGCATTACTATGATGAATGAAAATGTTCCCTGTGTGTCATAAGTAGTATGTGGATGTTTGACTTTTCTGTAGCCATTGTTATCAGTATAGGATTATGACTATTGAAAGTATCATGCATGGTATGCAGATTTCTGATTGCATACAACTTTTGCTTGATGAAGAAGCAGATTCTGTCTCAGTAAAATTCATGTTTTAGAGTTAGAAGAAATGCTTTGGCCTATATTTCTTATTCACATGTTGGAAATGCATGCTTAGGAAAAGTCATCTGCTTGCTGTCATACAAATAAAAGGTAAGGCTTCCACAGAAAGAAAGTGACAGGGAGTACAAGATAGTGACTTTGACTTCACTCATTCAAAATATATATTAATGAGCATCTGCCACATGGCAGGAACTGTCCTGGAAGCAGAATCAGAGCTGTCTGTGCCATTCTCTGTCAGCAATGGTCTAAGGGAAGAACCAGCCAGTACTTGGAGTTACACCTATGAAGACACACAGCTCTGACCAGGACTACAAAGGAAAATAACAAGGTGCTCAAAGAGTGTGCCATAGAGAGATTTAACCTGGAATGAATGCTCAGGAAAGGCTTCTTTGAACTGGTAATGATTGAAGCAGAATTTGTGCTGGCTAATAGCAGACAGATGGTGTTCAGGACAGTGCTGGTTGCAATGCTCCAGAAACAGGGAGCATTATATGTGGGAAGCTTCTTTGATGGAAGAAAGTGGGGCATATTTGAAATACTCTGAAGTGTAGGAATGGAAGATGACTATAGAGATATATAGAAGTCATTCCAAGGCTTAACAGCATGATAAGGAATGTGTTCTTTATCTTAAAAGTATGAGAAGACCACTGAGATTTTTTAAATAAAGCACTAAATAAACATACATTGTAATAAAGCATACATAAAATAAACTTAACCATTTTAAATTTAACCCAATAGGAAATGGCAACACACTCTTGTGCCTGAAGAATTCCATGGACAAAGGAGCCTGGCAGGCTACAGTCCATGGGGTCATAAAATCAGGCATAACTAAGCAACTAATACCATACTCCTATATCATTATCTGCATTGACAGTGTTGTACAATTATCAGCACTATTCATTTTCAGAACATTATCATCAGAATAATGTTTCAGAACATTATCATCATGTCAAACAGAAACTTTGTTCCCATTAAATATAACTTTCCATTCCTTCTTTCCTCCATCTCTGGCTACCTCCATTATGCTTTCAGTCTTTAAAATTTACATATTCTAGGTACCTCATATAAGAGGAATCATATAAAATGTGTCCTTTTATATCTGAGTTACTTCATTTACATTAATGTATTCAAGTTCATTCACATTTTCCACCAAATGTGGAATGGAGTCAAAAGTATGGCGCCGAATTCCTCTTTAGAGGCAAGATAGACAATATAGGAGACAGATACAGGGACACTTTCTAGAATGGTGTTATGATTGCCAGGATGAGAGACCATGTAGTCTTGGATAAAGATATTTAGCAGCAGAAAGAGAGAGAGAGAGAGAGAGAAATCAGTGGATTGAGGAGATATTTGGGAAGAAGTTATGGTCTTATCAAGTTTCCCAGGTGGCTNGGTGTTATGATTGCCAGGATGAGAGACCATGTAGTCTTGGATAAAGATATTTAGCAGCAGAAAGAGAGAGAGAGAGAGAAATCAGTGGATTGAGGAGATATTTGGGAAGAAGTTATGGTCTTATCAAGTTTCCCAGGTGGCTCAGCAATAAGGAATCTGCTTGCAATACAAGAGACCCTGGTTCAGTCCATGGGTGGGGAAGATTCCCTGAAGGAGGGCATGGAAACCCACTCCAGTATTCTTGCCTGGAGAATCCCATGGACAAAGAAGCCTGGAAGGCTACAGTCCATAGGGTTGCAAAGAGTCGTTCATGAGTGAAGCAACTGAGCATGCACACATTATCTTGCCATGTATTTCAGGGACATGAGGCAATAATACTAACTTGTCATAACAATTACAGGACTATATATGGATATAGAAAGTCAACAGATATTGATTTAATAAAATTGTGCCAGATGATTGAATAAAGAAATTGTTATTAAATAAGAATAATAGATCTACTGTGTGTAATTATGAGAGAACAAGATATGGCAGAATAGTCAAATATCAAACTCTTTGATTTAGACAAGACCCATAACAGCTGTGAGAGTCCAAGAGAGTTTCTTGGACTGCAAGGAGATCAAACCAGTCAATCCTAAGGAGGTCAATCCTGAATATCCATTCTAAGGACTGATGCTGAAGCCAAAACTCCTATACTTTGGCCACCTGATATGAAAGAGCCTGATGCTGGGAAAAAATGAAGGCAGGAGGAGAAAAGGCTGACAGAGGATGAGATGGTTGGATGGCATCACTGACTCAATGGACGTGAGTTTGAGCAAACTCCAGGCAATGGTGAAGAATAGGGAAGCCTGGCATGCTTTAGTTCATGGGGTCACAAAGAGTCAGACACAATTGAATGATTGAACAATATAAAAGCTATGCAAATTCTGAAAAGGCAAAAGCAATTTATAAATGGGGAAATCAGGGAAAGCTTCAAAAGAAGGTAGGATGGAGATGACCTGATCACAAGGTAGGGTTTGGTGATATAGAGGAAAAATAGAGCTTATCCCAGGAATGACAAAGCCACGGTATTAAGAAAATGCCACATTAGTCCAAGAACCTCAATAAAACTTCAGAAATGGATGAGAACTTTCTCAAGGAAAGAGAAGCAACATTTCCACATACATTTAAATAATAATAAATAATGCAGGGGCAGAAAATCAATTTAGTGAAAGAAAATCCTTCTTTCATTTTATCCCCAAGATGACTGAAAATGGTAGAGATAGACATTCTTTTGCCTGAAATGACTCCATGGGGATCAACAGAAATCTTTTAATTTGGAGCAGCATCCCCAGCTCATTGTGAAGAAGAGTTTCCATTTTCTAACTAAGTTTAATAATGTACTTGAAAGTCTGGGACAAATAGCTAGAAAATAAATGTTTTCTGTAACTGACTGACAAGGAACTGAATCTGCTTCACACTGCCAGGAAAACTGTATTAGTATCTGAAGCAACTATTATCAGTAGGCAAAGGAGATAAGTAACGAGGCAGAAAAAGAACAAGAAGAAGACTGGATGTACAAAGCAATCCATGGTGAGGCAAGATATTGATTGGAAATTACAGTTGATTACACCGGTAACGGACAAAGAAGACAGTGTTTTCTCAGATGTGAACAAGTGACATTTCAAAGCACTTTCTGTGTGTTTGAACTCAGACCTCTCATTGGGCTTTGTGTTGGCACAGAGAGGAGAGAGAGATAATTGCAGCAGGTCAGTTCTCTTTGTTTAGAAAAAGGCATTTTCTGCTTAGAATTTCCACTTAAAGCTTGATAACGACAGATGAAAATATATTATCATAACTCCATAACATTTTCCTTTGACTTTGATTGCAAGTTTTCCTATAACTTTGGTTGCTTATCTTTACATTGCATTTACCAATTAAAAATTATGTCCTCAGTATATACTTGTAAAAACAAAGCACCAGATCATGTAGATTACTAAGGCCACCTCTAGAGTACTGAGCACAGAATGCAGTATTATAAGTTAAAACAAATGGTACAGAAACAAGTGCTGTGGAACTTAAGCAGTCACTATGGACAGATGGGATCAAAGAAAGGTGTTATGAACCACGTGGACCTTGATGGAATATTGAAAGGTTAGAACATTCTATCAGGCAGGGGCAAGGATGTGAGCAAAGAAAGATGAGGAAGATAACAATGAGGGCTTTGAGGACCACAGTTCTTTCAAAGAAATCCTGGTTGGAAGAGCAGAATGAAGTTCCATGGAATGAGAGCAGACTCTCAGGTTAAAAAAAGAGAGTATGACTTTATCATATGTAAGTAGACGTGGCCCCATTGATTATTTTAGAAACCTAAGTATTTAATAAAAGGGGGTGTTCTAATGTTTAACTTATGGGAAAAGAGTAGGCTAGAAGATAAGTTCAAGTCAAAGGTCAAAGGGACAGGTTGTATACTTTAGCTGAGGTTCATGTGTGAAGGAATCCTGACCTGATTTATGGTAGGTCAAACAAAGATAGAGGAAGAAGCAAGGGTGGTGGCCATCAGGACACAGACAGCTTCCCCTCTTCTGGTGGACCCCAGGCTCTGATCTCAGACAAGTTAGGCTCAGTCATCTGTGAGAGACTGGCTAATGGAGACAAAGTCAAAGCTTGAGAGGACTTCTGTAGGAGGTAGAAAAAAAGTCCTCTGCTCAAGCAGAACCATGAGTGCTGCCTTTTGGAATGGTAGCCCTGCAGCTGTGCAAAAATAATATGCTGGAGACAGAGAAACTGAATGCAGGGAGACCAGGAGTGTGGTTAGCAGGCCTATGGTCATAGAATCAGAGCAGAAGAGGATTGATTTGTGATTCAAAGACAGCAGTAGTTCCTCAGGACTTCCTTAATCCCTAGGATGGTTACTAAAAGTCTGCTTTCTCAAGTGGAAATTTACATTTTAGCAGTCTCTTTCCAAGTTATCTTTGTTATTTGAGCACCTACCCAAGGAAGGGTATTAATTCCACAGAAACAGTTTGCTGGGTTTTAGACAATGAAATTCTTTCGTGAGATACAGTGCTGGAAGTGAGGCTTTCGGAATATTCAGAAAGGACTCAAATTATTCTGAAACCTAACTGCACTTTAGAACTGCTTTAGTGGCTTTTAAAAAGATGGTAGGACAGAGTCTCCCTGAGCTGATTAAATCTGAATCTTTGGGGGTGGGTTGCGTTACTATTATTATTTTCATCTTTACTTTTCTAAGTGATTTAAAGGGGCTAACCAAGGGTCTTGATGAATGTTTGCTTCAACATAAATAATTCACATCAGACTCACTTCAGACTCACATGAACCAGTACAGTACATACCTTGAGTAGGGAAAGCAATTTCCAGTTGTGGGCAGTGAATGGTGGCCAGATAAGCTTAGTGTAAAGAAGGTCAAGATGTTTTGACACCAGACCAACAGCCAAGAGGGAATTGACACCTGCCTTTTTGAGTTCCCAAAGAGTTGATATAAAGCTAATAGTAATGTTCATCCAGAACTTAGAATGCTGTCAAAAAGGCAGACTTCTCATGGTTTCTGGCTGTGAATTCTACATTTTTTAAGAAGCGTTGTTCTGAGAACTAGTAGTGTCAAAGAATGCAGATGTCCTTGGCCACCCCCAACTGATGGGTTCTAAGTAACATTTGAAAGCAGAGTTTTTGAAATGAGATTTTTCTCTGTGTATTTTCTTTGGGGATTCTGAAACCATAAAGTCAGCTTTAAAACTCTTCTCTCAAAATGTATAATGATACCAGTGGGCCTTGAGGTTATATCCCGATTAGAGGCAGGCACCTTTAGCTGTGGTAGAGTTTACCCTAAAGCGGCCATATCTTTTAAATAAATGATGACTGAAAGCCTTGGAGTCCTGACGACATTAGTAAACTGAGCCTTAAAGAGCTATCTCTGACCACATTTTCACCTACAGACATTCACTGAGCACCTCCTGCTTGTAGGGTACAGAGAAAGTCTTTCAATATATCAAGTGTGTGAGACACAACCAGACTCTAAGGGATATTGGAGTCACATTAGAAAGGAAAGCCAAGAAAGGAAAGCCAAATACCAGAAAAAAAAAGAAAGTAAAGATGTAATTTTTCTAAATTTATATTGTAATATCTCAGATTTAGCAGCTGAGATACAGGTTTTAGTTTACTTCTTTTTTTTTTTTTTTTTTGCATTTTATATCAGCCACATTGGACACATCACTTGATCTAANAAAAAAAAAGAAAGTAAAGATGTAATTTTTCTAAATTTATATTGTAATATCTCAGATTTAGCAGCTGAGATACAGGTTTTAGTTTACTTCTTTTATTTTTTTTTGCATTTTATATCAGCCACATTGGACACATCACTTGATCTAATATCCCCTACAAATATAACTTTTCTATGACTATGACAATGAAATATATAAATTGCTTGAATAACCATAGTTTTGAAATACATGTTTTCATTCAGAATAAAGAGATCACAATCTAATGAATCTGGCTAGTAAATTCAGTAGTCTCTGGGTACACCTGCATGTGTAACAGTCAAAACATCAACCCCAAAAGGGCCTTGTAATTCAGTCTTTGGCTCATTTTGAAATGAGTTGGCTTTATCATATTTACATCATAGATGCAATTTTTCTGCCAAGGAATCAAGTTTTTTATTCTTCTTATTATTTTTATCCATTGCTTGTATTCCAGGAACAAAACCCATTGTCTTATAGATTTTTGTTCCCATTTACTTTGCTTGTACTTTTTAGCATGCTTCAATCACCTTTGCCTCCCCACATAGTTAGTGAATAATCTCCCACATTCATGAAGCCACTTAATGATCAAATATTTTATATTCACTGCCCACTGGAATATAAATCATTATCATTTACCAACTGCTTCAAAACATGAACCAGTCCAGTGCATATATTGAGCAGGGAAAACAGTTTCTAGACATAGACAATGACCAGTGGCCAGATGAATGCAGTTTAAAGGAGGGCAAGATGNTATATATATATATCCACAAAGTAACACTAAAAATTTAGTGGATGCATACATTTTTACGTTTATGGATAAAAGACATAAAAGTGGGTAGTTATGGGGAAAGTGAAGGAGAGGATAGAGGATGAAGGGGAGAAAAATAAAATAGAATAAGATGAGTTCTTTCATTCTTGTAACATAAATGAATGAATGCAGCATAGTGTTTCAGTATCTGTACTGAGACCTTAGAAGAATATACAGGAATTCAAAAGAAGCAGGTAGTATTGTGAGTCAGAATGGGTAAGGATTACTTTAGAGGGAATGCAGAATTTGAATTATGTCTTGAAGGAGAACTGCAATATGTGTACATAAAAGGAGGGACAGGATCTGATTCATGAAAAGAAAAAGCAGAGCAAAATCTGGGGGGTGGGTCAGTATAAAGAAGGTCTGGGGGCACTTAGTAAATGCATTGCCATTCCAAGTATGAAAATGGAGCCCCAGGTACACTGTAGCCAGTGGAGTGGCATTTGAAAGGGCTTGTCCTCATTGTGAAACCATAGGACCTTTTCAAATAGAGCTTTTGTGGACAGACACATAGATAATGGTGATGTTAAAATGGGCCATGTCTTTTTTCTGAAAGAAAAGGGAAAAAAAAAAAAAAAAAGCTGCAATCTTTCCTCTCCTCTTGCTGTAACAATTCAGGGAAAGAAAAGAAGTCTATCATTCAACTGATCCCAGGGAAAAAGACAGGCAAGGTCAAGTCCCCTCATACAGAGAGATACAGCCCCAGAGAGACCTGGCCTGTGATCTGCTCCCCATTAGGGTGGTGTGGCTTCTCTTAATAGGGCCTCGATCATTTTTCAAGTAGCAAATCTGTCCAGCAGAAGGCGGTGAGCTATTGTTATCATTTATTCTGATCCATGGAACCCAGTTGATAAAAAGGTTAGAAATGCCACCTCTAGACATGTACTACATCAGATGTGCTTAAAACTGCAATTCAGACAGAGCTCCAAATAGTTTCTGCCTCTCTTGTCATCTCTTGGGCACGAATAATAACTTGCAATAATAGAGGCCCTTTTTGCTTCTAGGTTAGTATTAAAGGAATGAATATAATTTACAACCTTTTT
This sequence comes from Oreotragus oreotragus, assembly GCA_006410675.1. Taxonomy (NCBI): domain Eukaryota; kingdom Metazoa; phylum Chordata; class Mammalia; order Artiodactyla; family Bovidae; genus Oreotragus; species Oreotragus oreotragus. The sequence continues at coordinate 361,163 of SJYX01024161.1, forward strand.
AGAAAATACATATCTACATATAGTAGCAATACAATACCTGTGAAGATATTGAACTGATCAGTATGAATAAATGTAGTATATTGTGAGAAATGAAATAATGAGAAAGAGGTAAGAAGGAACAGACTTTTATTTAAATTTCCAAGATCATTTAACACTCACATTGGCCATTCCTATATTTTAAATATAGTATTAACTACTCAGGTATGTATTCCACTGTGCACATCAGGTATTTTCTAGGCATTATTTAGCTTTTTTCTAGTTTATATACATACTTTTTCTTCCAAAACATTCCACATTACAAAAACTTATTCTATTATTTTTATTATAATTCCTAGAGTTAAAATATGCAAAAACTGAGGCTTACATAATACATTTATCTATAATCTCATATATTCTTTCATAAGAATTTATTGCTAATCTGTAATGTTGTCCAGGTCCATTTAGCATGAATATTACACTAAATTCTATACTAGCTTGTCATTCCTTGAAGAACATATACTTTAATGGCTGATACTGGACTAATAAAGTAGAATAGAGCTATGTAAGAGAGCAGACAATAGATTAAAGGCTTATGAATACACACACAACCACCCAATTAACAAAAATGAAACCACTGTAATCAGATTGCCCAAATGATTGCCATTTTCTGCTTGGTGTTGTTTATCCACAAAAAGTCAAGAAACAAGAAACCAAAGAAAAGAAATATAGAAATTTTAAAAAGAAAATAATGTTCTGGGGTAAACACAAATCTGGCCCAATCTCAGATACTTTTTGTATTTCTGCAAGGATGTGAATTGGTGTTACAAGCATTAGTCTTCATTGTCAATAGATTCTTCAGTCAAATATTATTTAGTTATGTTAGACAGACTGGTTTACCAAGGTCTCACAAAAGAGTCAGATTTTTTATGGAGGAAAATCAAAGCAAAAGTTGAAATTCAGTTTGAACTGACAAATAACACTAGCCCCAAACAAAGCAAAGCAAATTAAACAAAACAAAGGTAACCAGCAAGTAAAATATTGACAATGAGAAGTAGGGTTGAAATTATACTAGAAAACAGATATCCTCTTATATGTACAAGAACAGGATACGTCCATGTCATCTCTCCCTAACTCTGGAAAATCATCTCTCAGGAGTGGGGTCCTGCTAATGCACCCCTAGGGAATTTTCTGTAACAGAAGCTCCCATGATTTTGTTGTATGGGGAGAAGAGGACAGTGATGGTTTGCTTGGATTATTTTTTGTTTCTTTCATTTTTTTAAAATTTTTATTTTACATCTGACTGTTAGAATTCTGTATTGCTGGACTGATGACATAACCACCAGGAAGTTGGAGGGGATATCCTTCAGCACAGAAGAGATATTGAAAGCTACGGCTCTTTCAGATGGCAGTGGACATAATCTATGCAGTTTTGATTAGTTTCTAAAGAAAGTTAGTCAGTTTCCTCTCTGGTTTACTTCCTTTGGTGTCTGCTAGAATAATACAGGATTATTTGAGTTGGTTTATACATAAATTTGATCACTTATTCATGGTAAAATTTTTTTTTACTTTATTTAACTTTACAATAATGTATTGGTTTTGGCATACATTGACATGAATCCGTCACGGGTATACGTGAACTCCCAAACATGAACCCCCCCTCCCACCTCCCACTCCACATCATCCCTCTGGATCATCCCCATATACCAGCCCCAAGCATTATACAGAGTGAAGTAAGCCAGAAAGAAAAACACCATGGTAAAATATTTTGAGTGCAAACCAGTAAACTATTATAATGGATTAGTATAGAGTGGATAGCCATAGGAATAAAAAAGGAGAAAGAAATAGCACAAAAAAAACAAGATATAAAGAAGATTATTATTATTTTTTCTGTATCTGTTTAAGGAGACATACAGGAAGCAGCAAATCCAAAGTTTGGGATCCAGGCATCCTGTAGGANGGTTCATCCACCTCATTAGAACTGACTCAAATGTGTTCCTTTTTATAGCTGAGTATATTATATTGTATATATGTACTACAGCTTTATCCATTCACTGTCAATGGACATCTAGGTTGCTTCTATGTTCTAGCTATTGTAAATAGTGCTGCAATGAACACTGGGGATATATGTCTTTTTCAGTTTTGGTTTCCTTCAGGGTATATGCCTAGGAGTGGGATTGCTGGGTCACACAATGGTTTTATTCCTAGCTTTTGAAGGACTCTATATACTGCATTCCATAGTGGCTGTATCAACTTACATTCCCACCAAAATTGCAAAAGGGTTTCCTTTTCTTCACACCTCTCCAGCATTTATTGTCTGTAGACTTTTTGATGATGGCCATTCTGATTGGTATGAAGTGATACCTCATTTAGTTTTGATTTGAATTTCTCTAATAAAGAGAGATGGTCATATATTATAAACCCACAGTAAACATTATTCTCAATGGTGAAAAGCTGAAAGCATTCCCTCTAAGATCAGGAACAAGAAAAGGGTGACCACACTCACCACTATTATTCAACATAGTTATGGAAGTCCTAGCTACTTTTCAGAGAAGTCCTAGTTAGTTTTCAGAGAAGAAAAAGAAATAAAAGGATTCCACCTCAGAAAGGAAGTAAAACACTCAATGTTTGCAGATACTATACAGAAAGATAGTATCAGAAAATCATAAAGATAGTATCAGAAAATTACTAGATTAATCAGTGAATTTAGAAAGTTCACAGGATACAAAATAAATACACAGATATCGTTTGAATTCCTATCTACTAATAATGAAAACTCAGAAAGAGAATTAAGGAATCAATCCCATTCACCACTGCAACAAAAGGAATAAAATATCTAGGAATAAATTTAACTAAGAAGACACTCAATGGACATGAGTTTGACCAAGCTCCCTGAGTTGGTGATGGACAAGGAAGCCTGGAATGCTACAGTTCATGGGGTCACAAAGAGTCAGAGACAATTGAGTGACTGAACTGAAGGAGACAAAAAACTGTATACAGAAAATTATAATACACTGATGAGAGAAATCAAAGATGACATAAACAGATGGAGAGATATGACATCTTCCTGGGTTGGAAGAATTAGTATTGTGAAAATGATTAATAACACGTGCAATCTGTAGATTCAATGTTATCACTATCAAATTGCCAATGACATTTTTCACAGAACAAAAAATTAATAATTCATATGGAAACTCAAAAGACCCTGAATAGCCAAAGCAGTTTTGAGAAAGAAGAATGGAGCTGGAGAAATCAACCTTTCTGACTTCAGACTATATTATAAAGCTACAGTCATCAAGACAGCATGGCACTGGCACAAAAACTGAAATATAGACTAATGGAACAAGATAGAGAGCCCGGATGTCAGCCCATGCACCTATGGGTAACTTATTTTTGACAAAGGAGGCAAAAATATGCAATGAGGCAAAGATAACCTCATCAATAAGTGGTGCTGATAAAACTGGACAGCTATGAATAAAAGAATGACATAAGAACACTTCCTAACACCATACAAAAAGATAAACTCAAAATGGATTACAGGCCTAAATGTTAGACTAGAGGCTGACTCTTAGACGAAAACATAGGCAGAATACTCTATGACATAAATTCGTGATCTTCTATGATCCACCTCCTAGAGTAATAGAAATAAAAAACAAAAATAAAGTGGAACCTAATTAAACTTAAAAGTTTTTGTGCAGCCAAGGAAACTATAAACAAGGTGAAAAGGCAACCCTGAGAATGGGAGAAAATAATAGCAAATGCAATAACTGATAAAGAATTGATTTCTAAAATATACAAGCAGCTCATATAGGTCAATACTAGAAAAACAAACAACCCAATCAAAAAATGGAAAAGAGACCTAAACAGACATTTCTCCAAAAAAAACGTACAAGTGGTTAAAAAACACCACTTCTTTCTTTAAAAGAATACGTGATTTTTTAAAAATTGCATTTAAAATCACATTAAAAATAATAATAATTTAAAAACTAAGTAGTAAGCCTAATCAAGGTGACAAAAGGCTTATATATTGAGAACTATAAAACATTGATAAAAGAAGTTCAAGATGATTCAAATAACTGAAAAGATAACCTATGATCTTGAATTGTAAGAATTAATATTTAAATGACTATACTGTCTAAAGCAAGCTACAGATTTAGTTTGATCACTATCAAAGTACCCATGACATTTTTTCACTAGAACAAATAATTCTAAAAATTTTATGGAACTACTAAAGACCCAGAATTTCTAAAGCAATCCTGAGGAAAAAGAACAAATCTGGATGCATAATGCTTCATGACTTCAAAGCTACAGTAATCAAATGAGTGTGGAATTTGCACACAAATAGACATGGATCAATGGAACAGAATAGTAGCCCAGAAATAAACTCACACATCTACAGTCAATTAATCTTTGATACTGAAGATAAGAATATATAATGGATAAAAAGTCTCTTCAAAAAATAGTTTTAGGGAAATGGGACAGGCATATGTAAATCAAAAAGTTATAATAATCCTTCATACTGTACACAGAAATAAGCTCAAAATGGTTTAAAGACTTAAATATAAGACATGACAACATAAAGTTTCTAGAAGATAATATAGACAAAAATTTTCTCTGACTTAAACTGTAGCAATGTTTTCTTAGTTTAGTCTTCCAAGACATAAGAAATAAAAGAAAAACTAAATAAATAGGATCTAGTCAAGCTTATAAACTATTGCATAACAAAATTTGTTGTTGTTCACTTTGCTCAGTTGTGTCTGACTCTTTGTGACTCCATGGACTGCAGCATGCCAGGCTTCCCTGTTCAACACCAACTCTCAGAGTTTACTCAGTCTCATGTCCATCAAGTCAGTGATGCCATCCAACCATATCCTCTGTTACCCACTTCTCCTCCCAAATTCAATCTTTCCCAGCATTAGTGTCTTTTCCAATGAGTCAGCTCTTCATGTTAGGTGGCCAAATTATTGTAGCTTTAGCTTCAGCATCAATCCTTCCAATAAATATTCAGGGTTGATTTCCTTTAGGATTGATTGACTTGATCTCACTGTCCAAGGGACTCTCAAGAATCTTTATCCAGCATCACAGTTAGAAAGCATAAATTCTTCAGCACTCAGTCTCCTTTGTGGTCCAACTCTCATATCAGTACATTATTACTGGAAAAACCATAGCTTGCACTAAATGGACCTTTGTCAGCAAAGTGATGTCTCTGTTTTTCTAATATGTTATCTAGGTTTGTCGTAACTTTTCTTCCAAAGAGCAAGTATCTTTTAATTTCATGGCTGCATTCATCATTCATGGTGATTTTGGAGCCCAAGAAAATAATAGAATGGGAGAAAATACTTGCAGACTATGCAAATGACAGGGACTTAATTTACAAAATAAATAGTTCAGACAACTCCGTGGCAAAAAAAAAAAAAAACAGCTCAGTCAAAAAAAAAAAAAATTTGACTAAAGACCTGAAGACATTTCTCCAAATAAAAATTGCATTATGGTCAATAGCCCCTTGGAAAGATGCTTGTCATCATTAATTATTAGGGAAATGCAAGTCAAAGCTACAGTGAATTATCACCTCACACCAGTCAGAATAGACATCGTCAAAAATCTACAAATAATAAATGCTGGTGAGGGCAGAGAGAAAAGAGAACTCTCCTACACTGTTGGTAGGAATATAAATTGGTGCAGCCACTGTGGACAGTATAGAAGATTCTCAAAATTGTAAAAATATAGTTGCCATATGATCCAGCAATCCCACTCCTGGGCTTCTTCTGGAAAACACAAAAGTTCTAATTAAAAAAGATACTGACACTCCAATCTTCATAGTGGCATTATTTATAACAGCCATGAAATGGAATGAACCTAAGTGTCCATAATAGATGAATGATATATAAGCTAAGTTATAAAAAGTAAAGAAATAATGCCATTTACAGCAACATGGATGGACCTAGAGAATATCATACTAAGTAAAATAAGTCAGGCAAAAAGACAAACATTATGTGGTCCTACTTTTATTTGAAATCTGAAAAATAATACACATGTACTTACATACAGAACAGAAACAAATTCACAGAAATAGGAAACAAATTTATTTTTATATTAGTTTTTATTAGAGTATAATTGCTTTACAATGTATTAATTTTTACTGTTTGAAAAATGAATCAATCATATATATAGTACATTCCCTCCCTTTTCAAATTTATGGATACCAAAGGGGAATGGGGAGGAAGGATAAACTGGGAGTATGGGATTAACAGATGCACATTACTATATGCAAAATAAATAGGCAACAAGTGTTTATTGTATGGTACAGGGAATTATATTTAATATATTGTAATAAATTATAATGCAAAATTATGAATAAAGGAAGATAGATAAAGACATATATGAGTTTCCCAGGTGGCACAGTGGTAAATAATATGCTGCCAATGCAGGAGATGAAAGAGATGTGGGTTTGATCCCTGAGCGGGTAAGATCCCCTGGAGGAGAATATAGCAACCCATGCCAGTATTCTTGCCTGGAAAACCCCACGGATGGAGGAGCCTGGTGCTATACAGTCCATGGGTTGCAAAGAGTCAGACACGACTGACTGAGTATGCATGCAGAAGCATATATATGTATAACTGAATCATTTTGCTGTACACTGGAAACTAATACAACATTATAAACGTACTATTCCCCAGTAGCTCAGATGGTAAAGCGTCTGCCCGCAATATGGGAGACCCAGGTTCGATCACTAAGTTGGGAAGATCCACTGGAGAAGGAAATGGCAACCCACTCCAGTACTCTTTCCTAGAAAATTCCATGGATGGAAAAGCCTGGTGGGCTACAGTCCATGGGGTCTCAAAGAATCGAACACAACTGAGCGACTTCACTCACATACATCAATAAAAAATATGTTGACTTAAGCAAAACCCACTATAACTAAGAATAACAATATTAACTAAAAAATGTAATAGAAGAAAATTATGACAAAATAAAAATTGGTAAATAATAAAGTATAAATATATTGATTAATAAAGCTAGTTAGCAAGAAAGACAATTTATGTAGGCCTCTAAATATAAATATATGTATATAAAGTGTGATTAGAAATAGAGTATATGTTAACCACAGATAAAGAAGCTTTTTAATTTACAAATGATTTCATGTGAATTTATATTTATAAATTTGAAAATCTAAGTGATTGTCTATAAAAATATAAAGGAATTGCCAGAGGAAGATATAAAAAAACAAATATTTTAAGAAATTATAGAAAAATATCATTAAGTAATTAATATTTTAATTAATCCAAACCAAAAGAATTTCTAATTTTTTTATTTACTAGTAGAATTTCTAAATCATTCAAATTATTTCAGAGCATAGCAGTCATTACAAAGGTCTCATTAATTCATTTGGATAGCTTACACTTAATTTACAAATATTCTGTCTCTTACACACATATCACACATGGGTGCAGACGCACACGCATACCACACATGGTTGTAGGGGCACACACATGAATTCAATTCTGATGTATGAACCAGGAGGCAAAATACTAGTAATAGTTAAAAACTTTCAATTTGTGTATCATGCTGCACATAATTTCACAACTATTAATATGATTCTTTGATTAGACTTCTGATTATTAGGTCTAGCCCTTACTGTCTTTGTTTTATAGAAGGGGAGCTAATTCAGATTCAGTGACTTTTCTAATCTCCCTCAGTAGGTGAAGGACAGAACCATAATCTCTAAGACATAGTTTAGAGTCTACTTTGTTCTGTAAGAATGGGTTCCTAGTATGCTTGGATCCAGGCTGCAGACTTTATCCTGCCATGGTTGATGAAGTGGCTCAGCAGTGTATTTTTCCTCCTACTGCTGACTTCAGTCACAATGTCCCCCATTGGACATCAGCACAGTTAGTTACCCTGACACTGGTCAGTATGTTTCTCTGTCAGTCAGAAATTGGCTGATCTCAAACAGAATTAAAGATGAATCATACAAGACAAAAATGCAAGAGGTCCCAAAGAAGAATATGAAGGAAGGTGAGCTGTGGTGATTTTAATGCACTATGGGCCTATGATCGTGGGAGTTGCACAGATGAACATGCTGATGGAGCAGTGAGCAGTGAGTAGAACTCACCCCAAAACAGTGTTGCTCCTTAGGTAAATGTGGTGGTACAGGGGTGGCAAACATTTGGATCAGCAGTTAAAAGCTTTTATTGATTGATTCAAAATATATTTCATAAGCACCCACTGTACATGTCATTCTTGGCTACTAATTCATTAAATACATATATTTCTTGCTTTTGTGGAGCTTAAAACTCATAAGGGGAAATATAATGTAAGTAAACAAGGAGAAAAAAATGAAATTTTCTTCTGATACTGACTGCTGTGCTAAAAGTCAGCTAACATTTGGACAAACTTTAGGTCATGAAATTCCTGACAGGTTGCTTAAATTTTCCAACTGTATATTTTCATCAGCAGAATGAAAATAATAATATTAGCTATGTGAACTCTATTATGGTCCTAATAAGGTAGGTGTGAAAGCATATTTAAAGAAAGTATTACCTTTATTAATGAAAGAGATAATTATTAGTGGTATTATTTTCCAGATAAGCAAAGATAAATATGCCTGAGCATTTCAAGTTGTTATTTGAAAGCCATGTAGTGACAGCATTTTCTTTTCTTTTTTAATTTAGGGAATAATCTAATTACTATTAACAGTATAATATCACTGTGGAATCATTACAAGATCATCATATGGATAAAGAAACCATTGTTGAGCAAACTATATATGTTTAGCAAATATTAAAAAAATTAAATGCTTTCATCATGATCCTTTAGCAATTTTTGTAATTATTGTTCTTATTTCTTTTGCTTTAAAATTTGGCCATTTAAGAAATAAAATTAATTGCTCCATGAAGAGAAAATGAGAGAAGGGCTAGAGGATAAGGGTAGAATTTAGACTAACTGACAGTTAATGTGTCCATGTAGTTCAGAAAGAATTGAAAACAGTTTTAAGAAACCGTTATTCATGTCAGCTCGCTCTAATTGGTAGTAAAATAATCCACATATGGAAATGAAATTAGAAACCCAGGGGGAAAAAGTCAAAGCTAAAATGAAAGCAAATTGCCTAGCAAACATTACTTACATTATGATATCAAATAAGGGAAACAGTACAATAAATGAAATAACATGAGCAAAAAAAAGAAATTTGACTTCTATTTGCATGCCCAAACTTCTTTTACTTAGATTCAAATCTGAAGGTCTAACTTTTGACCCTTCTGAATTGTTCATTTCCTTTTCCCATTAGTTTAACTGACTGTATCTTAAAAGCAAATATCATTTTTGTAAATAGTTTGATGAAAATAATTGTCTCCTTATAATAATTTCTTCCAATAATATCTTAATAGCATCTTCAGATGAAAACAGAATATTATAATGAAACCACAGGACAGAACAAAAAGATGTCATGTTTGTTCTCCTAGCAAATATTTAAGGTAAATATTTGGGCAAATTTTAAGCCATAAAATTCTAGAATTTAAAGAAACTATTAAATTGTTCCCTCAAAGGAGACTTTTTTTTTCTGCTTCACATGATATAACAAGCCTTATCTGATACACCCAACAGAGGACGGACACTTCTGTTACCTTAGCTCCTGAGGATAAGGACATATACCTAAAATTATTATTGTATAAATAATAATTTATTATATGATAATAAGACCTCAAATCTACATATTATTTTATATAACAACAACACACAGTACTTTCTCAGGGGCTTCCCTTGTGACTCAGTGGTAAAGAATGTGCCTGCCAATGCAGGAGACAGGGATTCAGTCCCTGATCTGGGAAGATATGTCATGAAGCAACTAAGCCTGTGAACCACAATTAAACAACTAAGCCTGTGCACCTGTAATCTAGAGACCAAGAGCTGCAACTACAGAAACCCCCAAGCCTTAGAATCAATAAGGGAAACCACCGCAATGAGAAGTTCATTCACCTCAACCAGAGAAAAAAGCCCATGCAAATATGAAGACCCAGCACAGCCAAATGTAAATAAATAAATAAAATTATATGAAAAAATCAAATACTTAAAGCCAGAGTCAAGATGTATTTTTAAAAAATAAAACTTTCTTATATACATATGTTTTTCAAAATATTTTTAAGCTTTAAGGTAAACTATACATTTCACTATGGTGTTGGAGAAGACTCTTGAGAGTCCCTTGGACTGCAAGGAGATCCAATCAGTCCATTCTGAAGGAGATCAGCCCTGGGTGTTCTTTGGCAGGAATGACGCTAAAGCTGAAACTCCAGTACTTTGGCCACCTCATG
>SJYX01024161.1:377322-404592 GCA_006410675.1 Oreotragus oreotragus
TCCTGTACTCTTGTCTGGAAAATCCCATGGGCGGAGGAGCCTGGTAGGCTGCAGTCCATGGGGTCGCTAGGAGTCGGACACGACTGAGCGACTTCACTTTCCTCCTTCATTTTCATGCATTGGAGAAGGAAATGGCAACCCACTCCAGTGTTCTTGCCGGGAGAATCCCAGTGACGGGGAAGCCTGGTGGGCTGCCATCTATGGGGTCGCACAGAGTCAAACATGACTGAAGCGACTTAGCAGCAGCAACTCTGTATGTAAGTTAAATAGAAGTGAAGTGAAGTGAAGTCGCTCAGTTGTGTCTGCCTCTTTGCCACCCCACGGACTGTAGCCTACCAGGCTCCTCTGTCCATGGGATTTTCCAGGCAATAGTACTGGAGTGGATTGCCATTTCCTTCTCCAGGGGATCTTCTAAATCCAGGGATCGAACCCTGGTCTCCAGCATTGTAGGCAGACGCTTTACCATCTGAGCCACCAGGGAGGTCTTAAGTTAAATAAGAGGGGTAAAAATATGCAACCTTGACATCGTCGTTTCCCAAATTGGAAACAGTCCATTTTTCCACGTCCAGTTCTAACTGTGCCTTCTTAACCTGCATATAGGTTTTTCAGAATGCAGGGAAGATGGCCTGGTGTTCCTATCTCTTTAAAATTTCTCGAATTTGTTGTGATCCACATAGTTAAAGGTTTTAAATAGTTCAGTTCAGTCGCTCAGTCCTGTCTGACTCTTGCGACCGCATGGACTGCAGCACACCAGGCTTCCCTGTCCATCACCAACTCCTTGAGTTTATTCAAAGTCACGTTCATCAAGTCGATGATGCCATCCAACCACTTCATCCTCTGTCATCCCCTTTTCCTACAGTCTTCAGTCTTTCCCAGCATCAGGGTCTTTACTAATGAATCAGCTCTTCTCATCAGGTAGTCAAAGTATTGGAACTTCAGCTTCTGCATCAGTCCCTCCAATAAACATTCAGGACTGATTTCCTTTAGGATGGACTGGTTGAGTCTCTTTGCTGTCTAAGGGACTCTCAAGAGTCTTCTCCAACATCACGGTTCAAAACATCGATTCTTTGGTGCTCAGCTTTCTTTATAGTCCAACTCTCATATCCATACAAGACTACTGGAAAAACCATAGTTTTGACTAGATGGACTTTTGGTGGCAAAGTCATGTCTCTGCTTTTTAATATGTTGTCTAGGAAAACCCTCTTCATGTAAGTAAAAGAGGAGAGTGAAAAAGTTGGCTTAAAGCTCAACATTCAGAAAATGAAGATCATGGCATCCGGTCCCATCACTCCATGGGAAATAGATCCGGAAACAGTGGAAACAGTGTCAGACTTTATTTTTTGGGGTTCCAAAATCACTGTAGATGGTGATTGCAGCCATGAAATTAAAAGACGCTTACTCCTTGGAAGAAAAGTTATGACCAACTAAGATAGCATATTCAAAAGCAGAGACATTACTTTGCCGACTAAGGTCTGTCTAGTCAAGGCTATGATTTTTTCAGTAGTTATGTATGGATGTGAGAGTTGTACTGTGAAGAAGGCTGAGTGCCGAAGAATTGATGCTTTTTAACTGTGATGTTGCAGAAGACTCTTGAGAGTCCCTTGGACTGCAAGGAGATCCAACCAGTCCATTCTGAAGATCAACCCTGGGATTTCTTTGGAAGGAATGATGCTAAAGCTGAAACTCCAGTACTTTGGCCACCTCATGCAAAGAGTTGACTCATTGGAAAAAACTCTGATGCTGGGAGGGATTGAGGGCAGGAGGAGAAGGGGACAACAGAGGATGAGATGGCTGGATGGCATCACTGACTCAATGGACGTGAGTCTAAATGAACTCCAGGAGTTGGTGATGGACAGAGAGGTCTGGCTTGCTTCAATTCATGGGGTCACAAAGAGTCGGACATAACTAAGTGACTGAACTAACTAACTAACTAGGTTGGTCATAACTTTTCTTTGAAGGAGCAAGGGTCTTTTAATTTCATGACTGCAGTCACCATCTGCAGTGATTTTGGAGCCCCCCAAAATAAAAGTCTGTCACTGTTTCCCCATCTGTTTGCCATGAAGTGATAAGACCACATGCTATGATCTTAGTTTTCTGAATGTTGAGTTTTAATTGTTAATGAAGCAGAAGTAGATGTTTTTCTGGAATTCTCTCTCTCTCTTTTATTTTTTATTTTCCAATGGATGTTGGCAATTTGATTTCTGCTTCCTTTGCCTGCTCTAAACTGAGCTTGTACATCTGGAATTTTTGGTTTGCATACTGTTGAAGCCTAGCTTGAGGGATTTTGTGCATTACCTTACTAGCATGTGAAAAGAGGGCAAATGTGCAGTAGTTCCAACATTCTGTAGCATTGCACTTCTTTGAGACTGGAATGAAAACTGACCTTTTTCAGTCCTGTGGCCTCTGCTGAGTTTTCCAAATTTGCTGACATATTGAGTTCAGCACTTCAATGGCATCATTTTTTAGGACTTGAAATAGCTCAGCTGGAATACAAAATGAAGCAAGGCAAAGGCTAACAGAGTTTTGCCAAGAGAACACACTGGTCATAGCAAACACCCTCTTCCAACAACACAAGAGAAGACTCTACACATAGACACCACCAGATGGTTGATACCAAAATCAGATTCATTATATTCTTTGCAGCAGAAGATGGAGAAGCTCCATATGATCAGCAAAAACAAGACCAAGAGCTGACTGTGGCTCAGATCATGAAAACCTTTTTGAAAAATTCAGACTTAAATTGAAGAAAGTAGGGTAAACCATTAGGCCATTCTGGTATGACCTAAATCAAATACTTTATGATTAGAGTGGAAGTGAAAAATAGATTCAAGGGTTTTGATCTGATAGACAGAGTGCCTGAAGAACTATGGATGGAGGTTCATAAAACTGTATAGGAGACAGTGACCAAAACCATCCTCAGGAAAAGAAATGCAAAAAGGAAAAGTGGTTGTCTGAAGAGGACTTGAAAATAGCTAAGAAAAGAAGAGAAGCAAAAGGCAAAGGAGAGAAGGAAAGACATACCCATTTAAATGCAGAGTTTCAAAGAATAGTGAGAGATAAGAAAGCCTCCATAAGTGACCAATGCAAATAAATAGAGGAAAACAACAGAATGGGAAAGACTAGAGATCTCTTCAAAAAAATTAGAGATACCAAGGGAAAATTTCATGCAAAAATGGGCACAATAAAGAACAGAAACTATTTGGACTTAACAGAAGCAGAAGAGATTAAGAAGATATGACAATAATACACATAAAATAACTATACATACAAAAAAAGAAAACTTAATGACCCTCACAGCTATGATGCCATGATCATTCACCTAGAGCCAGACATCCTGGAGTGCGAAGTCAAGTGTGCCTTAGGAAGCATCACTAGGAGCAAAGCTAGTGGAGATGATGGAATCCCAACTGAAATATTTCAAATCCTAAATGATGATGCTGTTAAATGCTGCACTCAATATGCCAGTTAATTTGGAAAAGGAATATATACACATTATGGAAATGTTGGAAATATGAAAAGAATATGATGAAGAAAATATCTTTTCTCTTGTACGGTTTTCCACATTTTAGAATTTTGGTGCATTTACTGTTCGTATTTGAACACTGGAATATGCCACGTTGGACATGAGGAATTCTTAAAAAGTAATATTTATGTTTTATAAAAGTTATCCAATATTCTATTTAAATTTAAAAGTACAACATAAAAATACATAGGATGAAAAGAAGCTATTAAATATTTTCTCTCCCACCCTTTTCACTTCACTTCACTTCATGACATATATATAACTAGCATAACTTCAACGGAAAATCTGAATTTTGCTTCTAAAATTATATAAGGGGTTATCCTTTGTTTACAGCATGACTTTTTACATTTTGTAGTATATAATACTTCATTTCTCTAAAGCCTTGGTTACAAAACTTCTTACTGTTATACTCAAGGTGCCACAGGTGAAACATTAACACAGAAACATTTATTAAATCCTATCAGCTTGAGGCAGTTCACAGTTTGAACCTGAAATTACATATATATCTTTGTAAAACTGTGTTTTTCAAGAGCTACAAAAGGCAAATATTGCATTACAGCTTTGATTCCACTGGAAATAACAGTGATTGACTGTTAAATCCAACTTCAATGTTTGAGAAATTATTCATTATCCCACAGGTATAAACATCACACTAATAAATATTTGCGACCCCAGGACTGCAGCCTGCAAGGTTCCTCTGTCCATAGGATTCTCCAGGCAAGAATACTAGAGTGGGTTGCCATTTCCTTCTCCAGTAAATATTAGTGTTTATTTAATAGTGAAATAAATGTTATTATTTAAAATTTCTATGTATTATATTTTAAACATAAATATTTAAGTTATTTGAATCCAATTTCTTGAAAATAGAACTGTTATGTATTTATTTTGATATACATACTGTGAAAATATTACTGAAACAAGAGGGTTTTATTAGATTGGAATTTTTTATCTAAAACATCTATTCAAGTAGCATTTTAAAAATTATTGACTAGTGATAGTTAAGTATTACATATTTAAAATTTATTTTTAATGTCTTTATTCATACAAAATAATTCACCTGGATATAAAATTTTTTGCAAACTTTCACTCTCAACCCACTATAGATTCATTTTCTCTGTTTTTAAACACTGAATGAAATAACACATTCATATCAAAAGTATATGTAATTTAGAAAAATTATTTGGTTTCAGTAAAACAAATATTGAAATTGTACAAAAATTTATTGATAAAATGGAGACTAAACTATCTCAGTTAATTACAATGTTAGTAGTGTTGACTTTAAAAAATCCACAGCATAAGAGTTACAAGCTGTATTTTATTTGGAGCAGTATGAGGACTGTAGCCCGGGAGACAGCACCTCAGATAGCTCTGAGAAACTGTTTCTAAAGATGCAGGGTCATTTATTTTTGTGGAATTGAGCTGCATTTAAATAGACATTTCTCCAAAGAAGACATACAGATGGCTAACAAACACATGAAAAGATGCTCAACATCACTCATTATCAGAGAAATGCAAATCAAGACCACAATGAGATACCACTTCACACCAGTCACAATGGCTGCGATCCAAAAGTCTACAAGCAATAAATGCTGGAGAGGGTGTGGAGAAAAGGGAACACTGTTACACTATTGGTGAGAATGCAAACTAGTACAGCCACTATGGAAAACAGTGTGGAGATTCCTTAAAAAACTGCAAATAGAACTGCCTTATGACTCAGCAATCCCACTGCTGGGCATACACACTAAAGAAACCAGAATTGAAAGAGACACGTGTACCCAAATGTTCATTGCAGCACTGTTTATAATAGCCAGGACATGGAAGCATCCTAGATGTCCATCAGCGGATGAATGGATAAGAAAGCTGTGGTATATATACACAATGGAGTATTANCTGCTGGGCATACACACTGAAGAAACCAGAATTGAAAGAGACACGTGTACCCAAATGTTCATTGCAGCACTGTTTATAATAGCCAGGACATGGAAGCATTCTAGATGTCCATCAGCAGATGAATGGATAAGAAAGCTGTGGTACATATACACAATGAAGTATTACTCAACCATTAAAAAAAAATACATTTGAATCAGTTCTAATGAGGTGGATGAAACTGGAACCGATTATGCAGAGTGATGTAAGCCAGAAAGAAAAACACCAATACAATATACTAACACATATATATGGAATTTAGAAAGATGCTAATGATAACCCTGTATGCGAGACAACTAAAGAGACACAGATGTATAGAGTAGTCTTTTGGACTCTGTGGGAGAGGAAGAGGGTAGGATGATTTGGGAGAATGGCATTGAAACATGTATAATATCATGTAAGAAATGAATTGCCAGTCTAGGTTTGATGCATGATACTGGATGCTTGGGGCTGGTGCACTGGGATAACCCAGAGAGATGGTATAGGGAGGGATGTGGGAGGGGGGTTCAGGATTGGGAACTCATGTACACATGTGGTGGATTCATGTTAATGTATGGCAAAACCAATACCGTATTGTAAAGTAAAATAAAGTAAAATAATAATAATAATAATAATAAAAGATGCAGGGAGAACAGATAGTATGTGTATTATTTTGGTAAAAGGAAAGTACGTGTAATCAAGTACAATTTTGTTTATTTGTTTTTTCTAGAAGTTTCTCCTGGTCTCATGAAGCTTCTGCTAGTCATGAGAAATAAACCCATGAAGGATTTTAGTGTTTTTCTAGATATAAGAAGACACAATAATTGGGCTCATAAAATCGGCTCCTGAGAATATGTAACTATCTGAAGACTCGTCCTGTCAGTTTCCCAGACACAGAGTGCCTCATTTCTGCTCTCCATCCTGGGCTCCTTCAGAGGGTGTTGGAGATCTCAGCTGTAGCAGCAGCACATGATTTAATCCTTGTAAAGGTAGATGGCAAGCATGTATAGCAAGTGCCAATTTGTGGTTGATACTATAAATTTTCTTACAGGATCAGTATTTTAAACTTGAATCTATGAATCACTGAAATAGGGTGTATTTTTATATGATGTATATTTTTTTCTTGAAAGGAGACAAAGTTTCCATTAAGTTTTCCAATGAGTACTGTCAGCAGCACTATTTTCCACTAACACTACTTTTCCCCATCAAGTTCTATATTTTCATAGCTGTTAAAAAGAAAAGTATATATTTTATCAAAATCATAATATTTTAATAAACTTTATTTTGTTTATGCCCCGTCTTTATTGCAAACATTCTTTGTGATATATAAATTGAATAAAAGTCACTTGAGTGTTTTTTTCAGTCCTCTGATTTTCACTGTGAGATTAAATATTGAGAAGGAAACACAAGAAGATAATTTTTTTCTGGTAAATTTAAACATGATTTCTCTTTTTCTGTGGCAATTTAAGCAATGATTATGGGAAATTAGTGTTTTTGACTATTCTGTAGATATAATCACAAATAAGAAGCTTGAAATAAAGTCACAGGAAAAAAAAAATATTCTAGATAGAGCTTGTTATAGAAAAAGCAAATACTATTCTCAACCTTTATCTTTAAAAACAGTTACCATCCTGAGTATATTCTGGCTACTTTGTGGTTCTGGCATTGCCTAGGCTGTTAAAACTCAACATGTTGAATTCATTGATATTCATTTAAATTACTCATTTGGGCTCCCAAAGGCCGGTATTTCAGATTCATTTTGACTTTCAGGCATCACTGAACCAAAAACAAAAAGCAAAGTACAGCCAAAATCATAGCATCTCATTTCCTTTTGAAATAGAATTTGGGAATTTGCAAGAGAAATGATCTTGACACAGAGAAATGCCCAGGATTGTTGGGAATTCTTGTAAAAGCCAAAAATCTTTTCAGGAATAGAGCCTGATGATTTGGTTGATAACATAGTAAAGAAACCAGGTAAATACCAGGTGATTATCACCTGGTTTGGGTTTTGCTGCAAACATTTTGCAGAGCTCTAACTGTGATGTGCATTAGTCACGCTACTGGAGCAGAAAATCTATAAAATGAGGTTCCAAAAATAAAATATTCCTTTGGAATGTTGCTCTGAACTAATTAGCAATGAGTCATTTAAAAGGACTTACCTGTCATTAGGGGGAAAAAAAGTATTTACCAAAACCAGTTTTCTGACAAAACGTTTGAGATTGAAGGGAAGAAAAAAGATTAAAAACCCTGATTCATAAAGTGACTTTTATTTTGACAATAAATAACACAGAAGTCACATTGTGAAATGAGAAACTTAATCATTTTTCTGTCATGCTATTTGTCAAAAGAGCGAGAGGAAAAAATAACTCATAAATAAAAGGTAACTTTATTTCATTCTTGTTATTTGAAAGTTAAAGGAATTAAAAAAAAAAACTTCATTTGTCAATAATTTGGGATTCTATGGAAACAAGATGATTTACCAAAACCAGTTTTCTGACAAAACGTTTGAGATTGAAGGGAAGAAAAAAGATTAAAAACCCTGATTCATAAAGTGACTTTTATTTTGACAATAAATAACACAGAAGTCACATTGTGAAATGAGAAACTTAATCATTTTTCTGTCATGCTATTTGTCAAAAGAGCGAGAGGAAAAAATAACTCATAAATAAAAGGTAACTTTATTTCATTCTTGTTATTTGAAAGTTAAAGGAATTAAAAAAAAAAACTTCATTTGTCAATAATTTGGGATTCTATGGAAACAAGATGAAAACAGATCACAGTTGCTTGATTTTGAATTTTGTTTGAATTTAAACTTTTTTAATTTTCTAAGCCTTCTAAGTAGATGAAAAATCCTTTTTAATCAAGCAATTCTAGTATTCATTATTGTAAAAGTAAAATTAAGCATTACGAATATATAATATCCACATGGAGCACACACACCTTTTGCCTCTACTAAATTGGCAGGCAGATTCTTTACAAGTGTGCCACCTAGGAAGCCTATATATATATATATCTCGTCATGTCTGACTCTTTGTGACCCCATGGAATGCAGCAGGCTTCCCTGTCCAACACCAACTCCCAGAGATTACTCAAACTTATCTCCATCGTGTTGGTGATGCCAACCAACCAGCTCATCCTCTGCAGTCATCTTCTCCTGCTGCCTTCCATCTTTCCAAGCATCAGGGTCTTTTCCAATGAGTAATATCTTCACATCAGGTGGTCAAAATTTTGGAGCTTTGGCTTTGGCATCAGTCCTTCCAATGCATATTCAGGATGGATTTCTTTAGGATTGACTGGCTTGATCTCCTTGCAGTTCAAGGGACTCTAGAGAGTCATCTCCAACACCAAAGTTCAAAAGTATCAGTTCTTCAGTGCTCAGATTTCTTTATAGTCCAACTCTCACATCCATACATAACTACTGGAAAAACCATATCTTTGACTAGATGGACCTTTGTTGGCAAAAGGATGGTCATAGCTTTTCTTCCAAGTAGCAAGTGTCTTTTAATTTCATGGCTGTAGTCACCATCTGCAGTGATTTCACAGCCAAAAGAAAATAAATAGAAAAAAGAAAATAAAATCTCTAACTCTTTCCACTGTTTCCCCATCTATTTGACATGAAGTGATAGAGCAGGTTGTCATGATCTTAGCTATGAATGTTGTTTTCAGCCAACATTTCTGCTGTCCCCTTTCACTTTCATCAAGAAGCTCTTTAGTTTTTCTTCACTTTCTGCCACAAGGATGGTGTCATCTGCAAATCTGAGATTATTGATTTTTCTCTGGGCAACCTTGATTCCAGCTTGTGCTTCATCCAGCCTGGCATTTTGCATTATGTACTCTGTATATAAGCTAAATAATCAGGGTGATAATATACAGCCTTGCTGTACTCTTTTCCCAATTTGGAACCAGTCTGTTGTTACATGTCCAGTTCTAACTGTTGTTTCTTGACATGCATACAAATTTCTCAGGAAGCAGGTAAAATGATCTGGTAATCCCATCTCTTTAAGAATTTTCCACAGTTTGCTGTGGATCCACACAGTCAAAAGCTTTGGAGTAGTCAATAAAGCAGAAGTAGATGCTTTTATGCAACTCTCTAATTTTTTTCTATGATCCAAAGGAGTTGGCAATTTGATCTCTAGTATCTCTACTTTTTCTAAAACCAGCTTGAACATCTGGAAGTTCACATTTCATATACTGTTGAAGCCTGGCTTAGAGAATTTTGAGCATTACTTTGCTAACATATGAGATGAGTGCAATCGTGAAGTAGTTTGAGCATTCTTTGGCATTGCCTTTCTTTGAGATTGGAATGAAAACGGATCTTTTCTAGTCCTGTTTCCACTGCTGAGTTTTCCAAATTTGCTAGCATATTGAATGCAGCATTTTTACAGCATCATCTTTTAGGATTTGAAATAGCTCAACTGGAATTCCATCACCTCCACCAGCTTTGTTCATAGTGTTGCTTCTTAAGGCCCACTTGACTTCACATTACAGGATGTCTGGCTCTAGGTGAGTGATCACACCATTGTGGTTTTCTGGATCATGAAAATATTTTTGTATAGTTCTTCTATGTATTCTTGCCACCTTTTCTTAATATCTTCTTCTGTTAAGTCCAAACCATTTCTGTCCTTTATTGTGCTCATCTTTACATGAAATGTTTCCTTGGTATCTATAATTTTCTTAAAGAGATCTCTCGTCTTTCCCATTATATTGTTTTCCACTATTTCTTTGCACTGATCCCTGAGAAAGGCTTTCTTATATCTGGTTGCTAATCTTTGGAACTCTGAGTTCAGATGCTTATATTGTTCCTTTTCTCCTTTGCCTTTACCTTCTCTTCTTTTCTCAGCTATTTGTAAGGCCTTGTTTGACAACCATTTTGCCTTTTTGCATTTCTTTTTCTTGGGGATTATCTTGATCACTACCTCCTGTACAATGCCATGAACTTCCATCCATTGTTCTTCAGGCACTCTGTCTGTCAGATCTAATCCAATGAATATATTTGTCACTTCCACTTTAACATAATAAGGGATTTGATTTAAGTCATACATGAATGGTCTAGTGGTTCTTCCTACTTTCTTCAATTTAAGTCTGAATTTTTCAATAAGGAATTCATGATCTGAGCCACAGTCAGCTCCAAGTCTTGCTTTTGCTGACTGTATAGAGCTCTCCATCTTTGGCTGCAAAGAATATAATCAGTCTGATTTTGGTATTGACCATGTGTAGAGTCTTTTCTTGTGCTGTTGGAAGAAGGCATTTGCTATGACCAGTGCATTCTTTCAGCAAAAGTCTCTTAGCCTTTGCCCTGCTTCATTCTGTACTCCAAGGCCAAATTTGCTTGTTATCCTAGGTGTTTCTTGACTTCCTACTTTTGCATTCTAGTCCCATAAAATGAAAAAGTCACCCCTTTTGGGTATTAGTTCTAGAAGGTCTTGTAGGTCTTCATATAACCATTCAACTTCAGCTTCTTCAGCATTGCTGGTTGGGGCATAGACTTGGATTACTGTGATAATGAATGGTTTCCTTTGGACATGAACAAATCTTTCTGTAATTTTTGAGACTGGACCCAAGAACTGCATTTTGGACTCTTTTGTTGACTATGAGGACTACTCCATTTCTTCTAAGGGATTCTTGCCTGCAGTAGTTGATATAATGGTCATCCAAGTTAAATTCACCCATTCCAGTCAATTTTAGTACACCAATTTTAAAATGTTGATGTTTACTCTTGCCGTCTTCTGTGTGACCACTTGCAATTTGCCTTGACTCATGGACCTGACATTCCAGGTTCTTACGCAATATTGTTCTTTACAGCATCAGACTTTACTTCCATCACTAGTCACATCCACAGCTGAGTGCTGTTTTTGCTTTGGCTCCATTCTTCATTCTTTCTGGGGTTATTTCCCCACTGTTCTTCAGTAACATTTTGGGAACCTACATACCCGTGGTGTTATTCTTTCAGTGTCCTCTCTTTTTGCCTTTTCATACTGTTCATGCAATGGCAACCATCTCCAGAACTCTTGCCTGGAAGATCCCATGGACGGAGGAATCTGGTAGGCTGCAGTCTATGGGGTCACAAAGAGTCGGACACTTACTGAGTGACTTCACTTTCGCTTTTCATTTTCATGCATTGGAGAGGGAAATGGCAACCCACTCCAGTGTTCTTACCTGGAGAATCCCAGGGACAGGGGAGCCTGGTGGGTTGCCTGTCTATGGGGTCGCACAGAGTCAGATATGACTGAAGCAACTTAGCAGTAGCAGCATGGGGTTCTCAAGGCAGGAATACTGAAGTGTTTTGTGATTCCCTTCTCCAATGGACCATGCTTTGTCAGAACTCTCCACCATGACCCATCCACCTTGGCTGGTCCTATAGGACATGGCTCATGCTTTCACTGAATTAGACAATATTGCAGTCCATGTGATCAGTCTGATTACTTTTCTTCTTTTTTAATATCAGTTCAGTTCAGTCACTCAGTCATGACCGACTCTTTGCGATTCCATGAATTGCAGCACGCCAGGCCTTCCTGTCCATCACCAACTCCCAGAGTTCACTCAGACTCACATCCATCAAGTCAGTGATGCCATCCAGCCATCTCATCCTCTGTCATTTCCTTCTCCTCCTGCCCCCAATCCCTCCCAGCATCAAAGTCTTTTCTAAGGAGTCAACTCTTCGCATAAGGTGGCCAAAGTACTGGAGTTTCAGCTTTAGCATCACTCCTTTCAAAGAAATCCCAAGGCTGATCTCCTTCAGGATGTACTGGTTCTATCTCCTTGCAGTCCAAGGGACTCTCAAGAGTCTTCTCCAACACCACAGTTCAAAAGCATTAATTCTTCAGCACTCAGCCTTCTTCACAGTCCAACTTGAATAACCTTGACAAGATGGACCTTAGTAGGCAAAGTAATGTCTCTGCTTTTGAATATGCTATCTAGGTTGGTCATAACTTTCTTTCCAATGAGTGTCTTTTAATTTCATGGCTGCAGTCACCATCTGCAGTGATTTTGGAGCCCAAAAAAATAAACTCTGACACTGTTTCCCCATCTTTTTCCCATGAAGTGATGGGACCGGATGCCCATGATCTTCGTTTTCTGAATGTTGAGCTTTAAGCCAACTTTTTCACTCTCCTCTTTCACTTTCATCAAGAGGCTTTTTAGTTCCTCTTCACTTTNGTGTGGTAGTTTGAGCATTCTTTGGCATTACCTTTCTTTGGGATTGCAATGAAAACTGAGCTTTTCCAGTCCTGTGGCCACTGCTGAGTTTTCCAAATTTGCTGGAATATTGAATGCATCGCTTTCACAGCATCATCTTTCCAGATTTGAAATAGCTCGACTGGAATGCCATCACCTCCACTAGCTCTGTTCATAGTGATGCTTTCTAAGGCCCACTTGACTTCACATTGCAGGATGTCTGGCTCTAGATGAGTGATCACACTATTGTGATTATCTGGGTCATGAATATATTTTTTGTACAGTTCTTCTGTGTATTCTTGCCACCTCTTCTTAATATCTTCTGCTTCTGTTAGGTCCATACCATTTCTGTCCTTTATCGAGCCCATCTTTACATGAAATGTTCCCTTGATGTCTCTAATTTTCTTGAAGAGATCTCTAGTCTTTCCCATTCTTTCCCATACCCTTGCTATTCTCTGGAATTCTGCAGTCAGATGCTTATATCTCTCCTTTTCTCCTTTGCTTTTTGCCTCTCTTCACAGCTATTTGTAAGGCCTCCCCAGATAGTCATTTTGCTTTTTTGCTTTTCTTTTCCATGAGGATGGTTTTGATCCCTGTCTCCTGCACAATGTCATGAACTTCATTCCATAGTTCATCAGGCACTCTATCTATTAGATCTAGGCTCTTAAATCTATTTTGCACTTCCACTGTATAATCATAAGGGATTTGATTTAGGTCATACCTAAATGGTCTAGCTGACACGAGAATGTTGGATTCCACCAAGAAAAATATGTCCCGCATCCAAGGTCAAAGGAGAAGCCCCACCAAGGTGTTAGGAGGGGTGAAACCGGAGATTTGTTCAATTTGAGTCTGAATTTGGTAATAAGGAGTTCATGATCTGAGCCACAGTCAGCTCCTGGTCTTGTTTTTGTTGACTGTATAGAGCTTCTCCATCTTTGGCTGCAAAGGATATAGTCAATCTGATTTCGATGTTGACCATCTCGTGATGTCCATGTGTAGAGTCTTCTCTTGTTGGAAGAGGGTGTTTGCTATGACCAGTGCATTTTCTTGGCAAAACTCTATTAAATTTATTTATTTTAATTGGATATTAATTAGTTCACAATATTGTATTGGTTTTGCCAGACATCAACATTCTGTGATTGTGGTTCTCATTCTGTATACCCTCTGATGGATAAGAATGATATGCTTATGGAAGCTTCCTGATGGGAGAGGTTAACTGAGGGACAAATTTGGTCTTGCTCTGATGGGCGCGGACAGGCTCAGTAAATCTTTAATCCAATTTTCTGTTGATGGGTAGGGTTGTGTTACTTCCCTGTTGTTTTAACTGAGGCCAAACTATGGTGGAGGTAATAAAGATAATGTTGACCTTCTTCAAAAGGTCCTGTGCTTGCACTGCTGCACTCAGTGCCCCTGACCCTGTACCAGGCCATTGCCAACATGGCCTCTACTGGAGACTCCTGGATACTCATGGGCATGTGGAAGTCAGTCTCTTGTTGGGTCACTGCTCTTGTCTTCTGGGTCCTAGTACACACAAGGTTTTGTTTGTGCTCTCCAAGAGTCTGCTTCCTCAGTCTTGTGTAGGTGCTGGTGGCTCTGTGGTAGGGTTAATGGCGACCTCCTCCAAGAAGGCTTATGCCATACCCAGGTCTGCTGTACCCAGAACCCTTGTCCCTGTGACAGGCCACTGCTTACCTGTACCTCCACAGGAGACACTCAAAGTCAGGTCTGGCTCAGTCTCTGTGGGGTCTCCTGGTGGACACAAATCTCCTGGTTTCACCCATCCTAACATCTTGGTGGGGCTTCTGCTTTGACCTTGGATGCGGGACATACTTTTTGGTGGAATCCAACATTCTCCTGTCAGCAGTGACATGTTTAAATATATATGTGTGTGTATATATATACATATATATATAATTTAATATATATTAAATGTACATATCGTAAATGGATTTAGCATTAAACACTCTTTAAGTAATTTTTGGTCAATTAGACTTGCTTAACCTGTTTTTTCCATTCTGAAATTTGTCCTTAAAACATGTAATTTCCATAAATCTTAGAACTAGTTAAAAGGGACACATCATCTTTAAAGATTCTCACTAATAAAAGGCACAATGGAGCAAATTTGCAAAATTTCAGATTATTTTATTGAAACAATCTCATTTGAAAATAGTATGCACTTTATATTTATGTTCAAATAATAGTAGTGTTTCAGATATTCTGAGAATTTGCAGCCTCTCAAAACAAAAATGAGATAAATGACAATAAGCAAGCAAATTGAGAATCTGTGATTTTTCAAGTGATGGGAACATCTACCTGTTATTTCCCTTCTAATCATTTATTCTTCCTTTATTCCCTACAAGGCCACCTCTCAAACAGATGAAGAGATAAAAAGTTTAATATGACTCTCTCTTTCTAGAGATTCTTCTGTTTCCTGTATTTCTATCTCTGGTTCTGTCTCTCTCTCTCTCTTTATCTGTCTCTTATTTCACCCTTGTCCTTCCTTTCATCATATATTCCTGTTTTTCTGCAGAGAGAGGTTTCTGTTATGATTCTTCATTTCAGACACTTGGAGTCTGCACTTGTTGACACCAACACCATCCGATCATCACACTCAGTCTCGCACATCCACATGTGTGTGCACATTTTCTGAGCCATGCTGCTGCTTCAGAATCACACATCCCCTGTTTCAAGAGAAGAGACGAAGGAAAGAACTAGGCAAGCCTAGGAAAATGTTCAGTCTGAAGGCCTGGGTGAAGGAAAGTCAGAGGAGATAGGACTTAGAAGAAAAGTTTGGGGGGTGGAAAGTGAAAGTGAAGTAGCTCAGTCGTGTCTGACTCTTTGCGACCCCATGGACTGTAGTCCACCAGGCTCTTCCATCCCACGAGATTCTCCAGGCAAAAATACTGGAGTGGGTTTCCATTTCCTTCTCCAGGGGATCTTCCTGACCCAGGGATCGAACCCAGGTCTCCCACATTGCAGGCAGACGCTTTAACCTCTGACCCACCAGGGGGATGGAGGGAGAAGCAATAGAGCATAGAGTGATGGAGTAGACAGATCCACAGAGAAAATAGCAAATTCTCTTTTACTTCTAATAACACATATGTAGCTTATGGCACCCCACTCCAGTACTCTTGCCTGGAAAATCCCATGGACAGAGGAGCCTGGTAGGCTGCAGTCCATGGGGTCGCTGAGAGTTGGACACGACTCAATGACTTCACTTTCATTTTTCACTTTCATGCATTGGAGAAGGAAATGGCAACCCACTCCAGTGTTCTTGCCTGGAGAATCCCAGGCACGGTGGAGCCTGGTGNTTTTTTGTACAGTTCTTCTGTGTATTCTTGCCACCTCTTCTTAATATCTTCTGCTTCTGTTAGGTCCATACCATTTCTGTCCTTTATCGAGCCCATCTTTACATGAAATGTTCCCTTGATGTCTCTAATTTTCTTGAAGAGATCTCTAGTCTTTCCCATTCTTTCCCATACCCTTGCTATTCTCTGGAATTCTGCAGTCAGATGCTTATATCTCTCCTTTTCTCCTTTGCTTTTTGCCTCTCTTCACAGCTATTTGTAAGGCCTCCCCAGATAGTCATTTTGCTTTTTTGCTTTTCTTTTCCA
The DNA here is from genome assembly GCA_006410675.1 of Oreotragus oreotragus. NCBI lineage: Eukaryota > Metazoa > Chordata > Mammalia > Artiodactyla > Bovidae > Oreotragus > Oreotragus oreotragus. The sequence goes on from SJYX01024161.1 coordinate 393,538, forward strand.
TGAGGATGGTTTTGATCCCTGTCTCCTGCACAATGTCATGAACTTCATTCCATAGTTCATCAGGCACTCTATCTATTAGATCTAGGCTCTTAAATCTATTTTGCACTTCCACTGTATAATCATAAGGGATTTGATTTAGGTCATACCTAAATGGTCTAGCTGACACGAGAATGTTGGATTCCACCAAGAAAAATATGTCCCGCATCCAAGGTCAAAGGAGAAGCCCCACCAAGGTGTTAGGAGGGGTGAAACCGGAGATTTGTTCAATTTGAGTCTGAATTTGGTAATAAGGAGTTCATGATCTGAGCCACAGTCAGCTCCTGGTCTTGTTTTTGTTGACTGTATAGAGCTTCTCCATCTTTGGCTGCAAAGGATATAGTCAATCTGATTTCGATGTTGACCATCTCGTGATGTCCATGTGTAGAGTCTTCTCTTGTTGGAAGAGGGTGTTTGCTATGACCAGTGCATTTTCTTGGCAAAACTCTATTAAATTTATTTATTTTAATTGGATATTAATTAGTTCACAATATTGTATTGGTTTTGCCAGACATCAACATTCTGTGATTGTGGTTCTCATTCTGTATACCCTCTGATGGATAAGAATGATATGCTTATGGAAGCTTCCTGATGGGAGAGGTTAACTGAGGGACAAATTTGGTCTTGCTCTGATGGGCGCGGACAGGCTCAGTAAATCTTTAATCCAATTTTCTGTTGATGGGTAGGGTTGTGTTACTTCCCTGTTGTTTTAACTGAGGCCAAACTATGGTGGAGGTAATAAAGATAATGTTGACCTTCTTCAAAAGGTCCTGTGCTTGCACTGCTGCACTCAGTGCCCCTGACCCTGTACCAGGCCATTGCCAACATGGCCTCTACTGGAGACTCCTGGATACTCATGGGCATGTGGAAGTCAGTCTCTTGTTGGGTCACTGCTCTTGTCTTCTGGGTCCTAGTACACACAAGGTTTTGTTTGTGCTCTCCAAGAGTCTGCTTCCTCAGTCTTGTGTAGGTGCTGGTGGCTCTGTGGTAGGGTTAATGGCGACCTCCTCCAAGAAGGCTTATGCCATACCCAGGTCTGCTGTACCCAGAACCCTTGTCCCTGTGACAGGCCACTGCTTACCTGTACCTCCACAGGAGACACTCAAAGTCAGGTCTGGCTCAGTCTCTGTAGGGTCTCCTGGTGGACACAATCTCCTGGTTTCACCCATCCTAACATCTTGGTGGGGCTTCTGCTTTGACCTTGGATGCGGGACATACTTTTTGGTGGAATCCAACATTCTCCTGTCAGCAGTGACATGTTTAAATATATATGTGTGTGTATATATATACATATATATATAATTTAATATATATTAAATGTACATATCGTAAATGGATTTAGCATTAAACACTCTTTAAGTAATTTTTGGTCAATTAGACTTGCTTAACCTGTTTTTTCCATTCTGAAATTTGTCCTTAAAACATGTAATTTCCATAAATCTTAGAACTAGTTAAAAGGGACACATCATCTTTAAAGATTCTCACTAATAAAAGGCACAATGGAGCAAATTTGCAAAATTTCAGATTATTTTATTGAAACAATCTCATTTGAAAATAGTATGCACTTTATATTTATGTTCAAATAATAGTAGTGTTTCAGATATTCTGAGAATTTGCAGCCTCTCAAAACAAAAATGAGATAAATGACAATAAGCAAGCAAATTGAGAATCTGTGATTTTTCAAGTGATGGGAACATCTACCTGTTATTTCCCTTCTAATCATTTATTCTTCCTTTATTCCCTACAAGGCCACCTCTCAAACAGATGAAGAGATAAAAAGTTTAATATGACTCTCTCTTTCTAGAGATTCTTCTGTTTCCTGTATTTCTATCTCTGGTTCTGTCTCTCTCTCTCTCTTTATCTGTCTCTTATTTCACCCTTGTCCTTCCTTTCATCATATATTCCTGTTTTTCTGCAGAGAGAGGTTTCTGTTATGATTCTTCATTTCAGACACTTGGAGTCTGCACTTGTTGACACCAACACCATCCGATCATCACACTCAGTCTCGCACATCCACATGTGTGTGCACATTTTCTGAGCCATGCTGCTGCTTCAGAATCACACATCCCCTGTTTCAAGAGAAGAGACGAAGGAAAGAACTAGGCAAGCCTAGGAAAATGTTCAGTCTGAAGGCCTGGGTGAAGGAAAGTCAGAGGAGATAGGACTTAGAAGAAAAGTTTGGGGGGTGGAAAGTGAAAGTGAAGTAGCTCAGTCGTGTCTGACTCTTTGCGACCCCATGGACTGTAGTCCACCAGGCTCTTCCATCCCACGAGATTCTCCAGGCAAAAATACTGGAGTGGGTTTCCATTTCCTTCTCCAGGGGATCTTCCTGACCCAGGGATCGAACCCAGGTCTCCCACATTGCAGGCAGACGCTTTAACCTCTGACCCACCAGGGGGATGGAGGGAGAAGCAATAGAGCATAGAGTGATGGAGTAGACAGATCCACAGAGAAAATAGCAAATTCTCTTTTACTTCTAATAACACATATGTAGCTTATGGCACAGCACTCCAGTACTCTTGCCTGGAAAATCCCATGGACAGAGGAGCCTGGTAGGCTGCAGTCCATGGGGTCGCTGAGAGTTGGACACGACTCAGTGACTTCACTTTCATTTTTCACTTTCATGCATTGGAGAAGGAAATGGCAACCCACTCCAGTGTTCTTGCCTGGAGAATCCCAGGCACGGTGGAGCCTGGTGGGCTGCTGTCTATGGGGTTGCACAGAGTCGGACGCAACTGAAGTGACTCAGCAGCAGCACCAGCTTAAAACTTATATAGAAATTATCAGGTGTACTTATCAGGTCTGGACATCAGAACAAGTATTTCTATTATCCTGTTAAGAATTATTTAATAGAGAGAATAAGTAGGGCGATGAACCATATTAAGGATATCCACTTGTTGGTTAATAATAATAATAAATCAAGATATTATTTAAAGATTTCTAGGGATATAAAAGAATGGTAAACTTTGGATCACATTTTTTAAAAAAATTCTATGCATAATGAAACCTCACAATGAGAAGGGCTACCAACCTGTTTGTATACATTTACTGAAATCAATTTTGCAAATTTTCCTCTACTATGAGAGTATTGAAATTTTTCTTAAAAAATAATTTTCTAAGAATTCAAAACCTGAGAACTGAGAAGTTAAGAAATTGCTATCAATTTAATTTAACAAAGTGGAGGAAAGAGAGTGTGGAAGAGGAAAGTAGAAAGAATAATGTTATATAAGCAAGAGGAAGAATGAATATATTAACTGTAAATTGTATCAGATAAAGGGTCATGAAAAGAATTGATGAAAGAGAGAAACTACATAAAATGTATTTGATTATTAATTTATCATTAGGTATAGGATTTTATAAAAGTTTGGTTGCAAATTAGTTTAAATCTATTCAAGATTTTTAAAAAGTTACTTAAGTTGACTGAGAAAAGAGACTAATGACATACGGTAATATACACATTTGATATGGTACAGTGTTAAATCCTGCATTATTTAATATTTTAATGAAACAGAAGTGCATGAATTTGTGGATCATATTAAATTGGTGTGATTCTGATCCCACAGAGGTTAGATAAATTTTTGCTCTAGAATTTGAGCTTTTCTTTCAAATTTCTTTCTTAATATCTATGATTTAATTCAAATTGGCTATGTTTTGAGTACAGGACAGGTGAAACTAGATGGAAGCAGGGATTCAGGAAATTGTGATGAGAATAAATACACTCCTGTGAGGCTCATTTCCTTATTAGTTGTCGTATTGTCAGTATCAATATTTTCTTATTTAGATGGAATGAAAAATATATTTCTTATAAACATATTTTGTTTTAAGGGAAAAGAAGTTAAGAAATACCAGATCCACTTAAAAAAATGTATAAAGAAAATAGTTAGTAGTGTAGTTCATTATATACAAGTTTCTTTTGTCTTTCACCTTCATTAAGAGGCTCTGAAGGAGAAACAGAACAGAAACTAGTATCTATTAAACTGCACTGCTAAGATAATGGCATCTGGTCCCAACACTTCATGGCAAATAGATGGGGAAACAATGGAAACAGTGACAGAATTTATTTTCTTGGGCTCCAAAGTCACTGCAGATGGTGACTGAAACCATGAAATTAAAAGATGCTTTCTCCTTGAAAGAAAAGCTATGAAAAACCTAGACAGCATGTTAAAAAGCAGAGACATCACTTTGCTGACAAAAGTCTATCTAGTCACAGCTATGGTTTTTCCAGTAGTCATGTATGGATGTGAGAGTTGGACCATGAAGAAGGCTGAGCACTGAAGAATTGATTATTTTGAACTGTGGTGTTGGAGAATATTTTAAGATTTCCTTGGACTACAAGGAGATCAAACCAGTCAATCTTAAACGAAATCAACCCTGAATATTCATTGGGATGACTGATGTTGACACTGAAGCTCCAATACTTTGGCCACCTGATGTGAAGAACTGACTCATTGGAATAGACCCTGATGCTTGGAAAGATTGAAGACAGGAGAAGGAGATGACAGAGAATGAGATGGTTGTATGGCACACCAACTGAATGGACATGAGTTTTAGCAAGCTCTGGGAGGTGGTGTAGGACAGGGAAGCCTGGTGTGTTGCAGTCCGTGGAGTCACAAAGAATCTGACATGGCTGAGCAAATGAACAACAGCAACACAAAAGTTTATTTTCTCCCTTTTAAGTATGTAGTCCAACACTATAATTTTTCAGATGGAGAAACCACAGCCCAAGGGAATGAAGACAACTTTTTGAGTAAACATGCATAACTAGTTACAGAAGCAATTTGCCATGCTAGGACACTTTGGTCATGTCAAACTATGTGCAACCCTATGGACTGTAGCACACTAGGCTCCTCTGTCCATTTGGATTCTCTTGGCAAGAATACTAGATTGGGTTGTCACGCCCTCCCCCAGGGGATCTTCCTGACCCAGGGATTGAATCTGAGGCTCTTAAGTCTCCTGCATTGGCAGGCAGGTTTCTTACCACTAGCACAACCTACACAATTAACAGGATATAAAATACCCAAATCATAGGCCAGTGACCTTTCTACCTTACCATTTAGTCTTTCATTTGCTCATGATGGTAACAACATTGTTTTATTTTCATTTTAATAAGTTTTAAGAACCGCAAGCAAAAGTCTTTATACTTCTGTTTTACTTTATCTGCCTACAAACTATATTTACTTGTATGCCTTAACTTAGGTGAAATTTGTTATTAGAAAAATACCGATTTTTAAAATTTGTTTCTCCCAAAATCTTTCAGCATTGTGGATATTAGCTTTATTTTACATTACCTAGAAGTAAATCCTTAGAATTATAAGCTCCACTTTTTCATCAACACATTTTTGTGGAAAATTGCATTCTATTGTTTTTCTAAGTTCTTTTTTCTACTTATTACATTTCTATAACCACCACTGAATTCTGATACCATCCTATATTCACCTGTGTAGTGGAGACATTTTGATACATTTTAATAGATATGTTTTTCAATGCAAATAATTTATTTTCATGCAGTTTTCCTCCCTAATACCTTCATCTTTTAAAAAAAATATCATTATCCATCATTGTAGGAAAGACATGCCACCACAAACATCAAAAAAATAAATGATCAACAGAGTTAATTTGTCTGTTGAGTTTTAAAACCCAAATAGTGAGGGTAAATAATAGAGTTTAAAAATATTAGATAAGCCAGTTTATTTAATTTTATTTCATTTTTCTGCACCTGAGGAAATACACTTACTATTTTGGAATAGATAAGAAAAGCATTATTCAAATATAAGAGAAATAAGGTTCTGCTTTCAGTATGTTGGTGTCTGTATTTAAGAGACCATATATGCCAACTATAAACTCTGAAAAACATGCAAAAACAATTACTGAAGGCTCTGAAATATGAACAAACCAAACTAATTTTCATGGTGATCTAAACTTGGAGGATGCAGACAGCATGGGATAAGTTTCCCATTGCTATGGCTTCAGTGTTAGGGGAGACCTCAGGCATGGGGTATCATGGCCAAGAATGACAGAACTCTCATAGAAAACCTTAATTTGTATTGTCTAAAGAACCAGAGGACAGGACCAGGGAAAACACAGTTGTGAACATTTTAAAGTGAGGGAATTTTTAAAAGAGGAACAAAGAAAGCCAGAACCCTAGAGTCTGCATATAAATTCTGTTCAGATATGTAGATAATACCTTATGTCATGAATGAGCAAAGCAAACCTGAAGCAACTTTCGACTAATACAAAGAATCCAACTTATACTAGAGTTGTTTGCCCTAGGTGAGGCACATATTAATACTGTAGCTAAATTAATAGCTTGAAAATTATTGATTAGAACAGAATACAATATCTACAATTCAATAGTTATAACATCCAGAATAAAATCTAAAATTACACAAGGAACAAGAAAATATGATTCATTCACAAGGGAAAACTGGTCAACAGAAGACAGCTGTAAGATGATGATAGGATTTTTAGACAAGAAATCAGCTATGATATAAATACTAAATCAGGTGAAGGAAAATAAATTTGCAATGAATCAAACAGAAAAATCCCAAGAAAAATATAATTAAAATATAAATATATAAAATTAAAAATCACCTCTATAGGCTCAATTAAACAATGGAGAGCAGGAAAAAGTCAGTGATTCTGCAGTTAGAGAAAAGAATGATTGGACTCTGAGGGAGAGGGAGAGGGAGAGGGAGAGGGTGGGATGATTTGGGAGAATAGCATTGAAATATGTATACTATCATGTAAGAAACGACTCACCAGTCTGTGTTCGATGCAGGATGCAGAATGCTTGGGGCTGGTGCATGGGGATGATCCGGAGGGATGATGTGGGGTGGGAGGTGGGAGGGGGGTTCATGTTTGAGAGTTCATGTATACCCGTGGTGGATTCATGTCAATGTATGCCAAGTCCAATACAATACTGTAAAGTAAAATAAAGTAAAAAAATAAATAAATAAAATTTAAAAAAAAAGAAACTAAAGGAAATTATTTGAAAAAAACAAACTGAACAAAATGAGTAAGGCCCACAGGGACTTATGAGATGATATAAAAATATCACATATAATTGAAATTGGAATTGTAAAAACAAAAGAAATGCTTAAAATATTTGCTAAAAGCTTCTAAAAATTGGTAATAAATTTAAATTTCTAGACTAAAAAATGCAGTGGGATTTAAAAAGGATAAGTGAATATAAAGTGATGATTAGGCACAAAATGAGATGGCTGGATGGCATCACTGACTCGNGAGATGTGTATAAGAGACAGGTCTGTGTTCGATGCAGGATGCAGAATGCTTGGGGCTGGTGCATGGGGATGATCCGGAGGGATGATGTGGGGTGGGAGGTGGGAGGGGGGTTCATGTTTGAGAGTTCATGTATACCCGTGGTGGATTCATGTCAATGTATGCCAAGTCCAATACAATACTGTAAAGTAAAATAAAGTAAAAAAATAAATAAATAAAATTTAAAAAAAAAGAAACTAAAGGAAATTATTTGAAAAAAACAAACTGAACAAAATGAGTAAGGCCCACAGGGACTTATGAGATGATATAAAAATATCACATATAATTGAAATTGGAATTGTAAAAACAAAAGAAATGCTTAAAATATTTGCTAAAAGCTTCTAAAAATTGGTAATAAATTTAAATTTCTAGACTAAAAAATGCAGTGGGATTTAAAAAGGATAAGTGAATATAAAGTGATGATTAGGCACAAAATGAGATGGCTGGATGGCATCACTGACTCGATGAATATGAATCTGAGTAAACTCCGGGAGTTGGTGATGGACAGGGAGGCCTGGCATGCTGCGATTCATGGGGTCGCAAAGAGTTGGACACGACTGAGATACTGAACTGAACTGAACTGAGGCACAAAATAGTCAAATAATCGAGAGCCAATGACTAACAAACATTTTTGAAATGAATGGGAAGAAAATGGCACATTACCTCAAGTAAGGAAAATTAATTGCAATGACTATAGATTTCTCTTCAGAAACTATGGAGACAAGAAAGACAGTGAAATAGTAATCTTAAAGTTCTGAAAGAAAAAGAAGTTGCTAATCATGAATTCCATATCCAGAGAAAATACCTTTCAAGAATAGAACAAATTAATATATTTCATGTTAAAAATGAATAAACTAAGATTATTTGGTGAGAGTGGACTATGCCAGAAGAAATTTGGTGATGGACAGGGAGGCCTGGCATGCTGCGATTCATGGGGTCGCAAAGAGTTGGACACGACTGAGATACTGAACTGAACTGAACTGAGGCACAAAATAGTCAAATAATCGAGAGCCAATGACTAACAAACATTTTTGAAATGAATGGGAAGAAAATGGCACATTACCTCAAGTAAGGAAAATTAATTGCAATGACTATAGATTTCTCTTCAGAAACTATGGAGACAAGAAAGACAGTGAAATAGTAATCTTAAAGTTCTGAAAGAAAAAGAAGTTGCTAATCATGAATTCCATATCCAGAGAAAATACCTTTCAAGAATAGAACAAATTAATATATTTCATGTTAAAAATGAATAAAGCTAAGATTATTTGGTGAGAGTGGACTATGCCAGAAGAAATGCTAAAAGATATTCTTCAGGGTGAAGAATTACACCAGAATTTAAGTTGAAACTTAAAGAAACAATAAAGTGGAGTTTATAAATGCATAAGCAAACAAATAAAGGAAATATATAAAAGTAAAATTAATATTTTTATAAAATACAAATGACAAGTTAAAAAAAATTTGGTGCTGCTTTTGATATAGAATTAATACATATGACAGATGTAACATATGCAATACCAAGTGGATATTAGATGGATCTATATGAATAAAATTTTCTACATTGAGAGAGTTGTTTAAGAGTTTAAGTGAATAAACTGTTTGTAAATTACTTAATAAAGAGCCAGTAAATAAAAACAATCAATAAATATTTATCATCATTACATTTATCATTAGTAACATCACCAACATTATTATCATTATATCTGGAATCATGATCAAACTTTCATGGAGTTTCTGTTTTCAAAGTTTCACATTCAGAGTCCATTAGCTTGAGTTTTTCTTGGTTTCTGTAACAATGTCCTCTTTTCTTTCAAGAAAATCCTATTTTGTTAAGCACATTTAAATAGATTTTAGTTTCTTGTGATTCTATGACGACAGAGGATGAGATGGCTGGATGGCATCACATGAGTCTGAGTGAACTCCAGGAGTTGGTGATGGACAGGGAGGCCTGGTGTGCTGCGATTCATGGGGTTGCAAAGAGTCGGACACAACTGAGCAACTAAACTGAACTNGTTTCTTGTGATTCTATGACGACAGAGGATGAGATGGCTGGATGGCATCACATGAGTCTGAGTGAACTCCAGGAGTTGGTGATGGACAGGGAGGCCTGGTGTGCTGCGATTCATGGGGTTGCAAAGAGTCGGACACAACTGAGCAACTAAACTGAACTAAACGGATGATGCCTATATAAAAATCCTATTTGTGTTTCAACATATATCCGTAAGTAAAATCTACAAGTAGGTTGCTTTTGTTTCCTGCACATATTATATTAATTCTAATGTTTTCCTATGCTGACTACCTCATTCTGATGAATCTCTTTTACTGTCAGAACAAATCCAACCTATGCTGCTTCAAAGACCACTGAAATAAGCTTTCGTTCATTAATCCCATCTAACTTGATCTACTCTCATGTGCATGTGTGCCTGTGAAGTAGCTTCAGTTATTTTTTCACCACTCCCACATACTGTGCGTGGTGGCACGCTCCTGTAGTCCCAGCTACTCGGAGGCTGAGGCTGGAAGATCGCTTGAGCTCAGGAGTTCTGGGCTGCAGTGCGCTATGCTGATCGGGTGTCCGCACTAACTTTGGCATCAATATGGTGACCTCCCTGGAGCGGGGGACCACAAGGTTGCCTAAGCAGGGGTGAACCAGACGAGGTCAGAAACGGAGCAGGTCAAAACTCCCATGCTGATCAGTAGTGGGATCGTGCCTGTGAATAGCCAAGGTACTTCAGCCTGGGCAATATAGCGAGACCTCGTCTCTTATCTGGAGAGGGGAATGGCAGTCCACTCCAGTATTCTTGCCTGGAGAATCCCATGGATAGAGGAGCCTGATGGGCTACAGTTCATGGAGTCGCAGAGTCAGACAGGACTGAGTGACTAACCCACCCACTGACCCACCCACCCACACATACTGTAGCCAGTAAATAAGCCTCCTTTGTCCATGGGATTTCCCAGGCAAGAATACCAGAGTGGGTTGCCATTTCCTCCTCCAGGGGATCTTCCTGACCCAGGGATCCAACCTGCATCTCTTATATCTCCTACATTGAAGGCAGGTTCTTTACTACTAGCACCATTTGGGAAGCCACTAACTCATGAATCAACCTATTTTCTGAAACATTTTGCCATTTAATATACCTACACCATAATCTAGTCATTGCACATATATTTCCTTCTAGGGTTTTTTTTTGGGGGGATTGTTATCTCTTATTCACAGTGTACACCCCAACAAGAACAAAAGTCATTTGAGTTCAGTTCAGTCGCTCAGTCATGTCCGACTATTTGAAACCCCATGAATCACAGCACACCAGGCCTCCCTGTCCATCACCAACTCCCAGAGTTCACCCAGACTCATGTCCATCGAGTCAGTGATGCCTTCCAGCCATCTCATCCTCGGTCGTCCCCTTCTCCTCCTGCCCCCAATCCCTCCCAGCATCAGAGTCTTTTCCAATGAGTCAACTCTTTGCATGAGGTGGCCAAAGTACTGGAGTTTCAGCTTTAGCATCATTTCTTCCAAAGAAATCCCGGGGCTGATCTCCTTCAGAATGGACTGATTGGATCTTCTTGCAGTCCAAGGGACTCACAAGAGTCTTCACCAACACCATAGTTCAAAACCATCAATTCTTCAGAGCTCTGCCTTCTTCACAGTCCAACTCTCACATCCATACATGACCACAGGAAAAACCATAGCCTTGACTAGACGGACCTTAGTCAGCAAAGTAATGTCTCTGCTTTTGAATATCCTAT
>SJYX01024161.1:407437-418097 GCA_006410675.1 Oreotragus oreotragus
ACTCTATCTATCAGATCTAGGCCCTTAAATCTATTTCTCACTTCCACTGTATAATCATAAGGGATTTGATTTAGGTCATACATGAATGGTCTAGCAGTTTTCCCTACTTTCTTCAATTTAAGTCTGAATTTGGTAATAAGGAGTTCATGATCTGAGCCACAGTCAGCTCCTGGTCTTGTTTTTGTTGACTGTATAGAGCTTCTCCATCTTTGGCTGCAAAGAATATAATCAATCTGATTTTGGTGTTGACCATCTGGTGATGTCCATGTGTAGAGTCTTCTCTTGTGTTGTTGGAAGAGGGTGTTTGCTATGACCAGTGCATTTTCTTGGCAAAACTCTATTAGTCTTTTCCCTGCTTCATTCCGCATCCCAAGGCCAAATTTGCCTGTTTGTCTAGGTGTTTCTTGACTTCCTACTTTTGCATTCCAGTCCCCTATATTGAAAAAGACGTCGTTTTTGGGTGTTAGTTCTAAAAGGTCTTGTAGGTCTTCATAGAACCATTCAACTTCAGCTTCTTCAGCATTTCTGGCTAGGGCATAATTTTGGATAACTGTGATATTGAATGGTTTTTAGAAGTCATAATCAAGTCTTTTTACAGTACATGAAACAGATACTAATAAAAACAGTTTGTAGTTACCCAACAAGTATTAGCAAATTAAATAGATACTGTCTCTTATCTCTAGAAGGTCTCTGTACAATGCAAGATGCATTAATCAACCAAATGGAACAATGGTAGAAAATTTGCTATTAGGAATGTACAAGCTTTAACAGGAATGGCTTTTTTTTTTTTTTTTGTTAATCTATTCCTCTGCCTTTGGGAAGATAATTACTTAAATGTCTCTGAAAGCTTATTAAAATCAGTAACCTTCCCTGCAGGTATCAGTACCTATTCTTCTTGCTTTTATTTTTGATATTCCATTTTTAATCAATAAAAATGTAAGATATTGGTTGGAGAAAAATACATGGGATTTATTTGTTGTTTATTTATTAATATGAAATGAAACATTTAAATGATCACTTTAGTTAGACTCAATAGACTGGAATTTTACCTAATTTTACTTGGCCATTGAGTTGTTACGTAAATTTGGACAAGGCAACTACCTCATAGGGCCTCAGTTTCCATATCTGGGAAGAAAAATATATATATATAATCCAGCTAGACACATTTTGCACTTTTAATATGTGCCTCAAATGCAGTTAGAGGCTAAGATAAAATGTTTTCTAGCTCAGTCCTTACATAAAAGAGCTAACATTTTCATATAATTTGATAAAGGCAATACAATATGTCTGAGACCAAATATTTTAAATACATTTAATACCTTAGTTAGAAAATATTTTTTTAATCTAGGTGAGATAAAATTCATTTCACTTGTAAAAATTATAAATAATAAATGTTCACATTTAAATGACACAGTCTGGGAAGTTCACACTATTCTGTAAACTAATTAAAGAACATAAAATAGCACTAATTTGAAACAACGTAATGAAAAATAAGAGATTCCAAGATTGACAAATTGCATTTCTTCATCCCACCATTAAAAATCATTGACTATTAAAGCAGTCTCTTTCAAACTCACAGACTTAGAGAAAAACTTGTAGTTGCTGGTGGAAAGGATGAGGAAAAGGATAGTTGAGAATTTGAGATAAATGTGTACAAACATGCACATTCAAAATGAATAATCTTTTCTTTTTAATTTTTATTTTTACTTTATTTTACTTTACAGTACTCTATTGGTTTTGGCATACATTGACATGAATCTGCCATGGGTATACACGAACTCCCAAACATGAACCTCCCTCCCACCTCCCACCCCACATCATCCCTCCAGATCATCCCCATACACCAGCCCCAAGCATCCTGCATCCTGCATCGAACATAGACTGGAAAAAACAAAAAATGGTAAAATGTATAGAAAAATCACCAAAAAATAATTTTTTCTGTCTTCTGGGAATTACAAATGTGAATTTGAACATTCCTTATTAAATAAATAAAAAGGAACATATATTAGCTCTCACTCTGCATATATGAATAAAATACCACTTTGTCAATAATATTTCAATTTACAATGAGTTTTCACCAAACAACTTTAATACAAAAACTGACAACCAAACAGACTATTTCAAGCCTGGTCATGTGCCAAGTCCTAATAATCTTTGGAGCCTATGGAAAAGCAGAATCCCAGTCAAGGCTCAAAATTTCTGAGTTGAAATTCCTTAGGATTGGGAAGAAGAATCTACATTTACATGAAATTTTAATATACAATTTCTGTGCAATAAAATTTTATAACTACTAAAAAAAGCAAAATGAATAATCTACAAGAACCTATAGTGTAGCACATATCTTATTACAATATTTAATCTACTTAAATCACAGGCATTCCAGAATGTATATATGATATTGATAGATATAGACACAGACATAGACATAGATGTAGATATAACTGTTTCTGTTCAGTTCAGTCACTCAGATGTGTCTGACTCTTTGCGATCTCTTGAATTGCAGCACACCAGTCCATTACCAACTCCCGGAGTTCACTCAAACTCACGTCCATCGAGTCGGTTCCATCCAGCCATCTCATCCTCTGTCATCCCCTTCTCCTCCTGTCCCCAATCCCTCCCAGCATCAGAGTCTTTTCCAATGAGTCAACTCTTTGCAAGAGGTGGCAAAAGTACTGGAGTTTCAGCTTTAGCATCATTCCTTCCAAAGAACACCCAGGACTGATCTCCTTTAGAATGGACTGGTTGGATCTCCTTGCAGTCCAAAGGGCTCTCAAGAGTCTTCTCCAACACCACAGTTCAAAAGCATCATTTCTTTGGCACTCAACTCTCTTCACAATCTAACTCTCACATCCCTACATGACTACTGGAAAAACCATACACAATCTAACTCTCACATCCCTACATGACTACTGGAAAAACCATAGCCTTGACTAGACGGACCTTAGTCGGCAAAGTAATGTCTCTGCTTTTGAATATGCTGTCTAGGTTGTTCATAACTTTCCTTCCAAGGAGTAAGCGTCTTTTAATTTCATGGTTGCAATCACTATCTGCAGTGATTTTGTAAGCATACATAAATATATTGTCAATACATGTCTGAGATGGGTTCCTGAAGGAAAATACCACCTTGACAGATTGCCAAATACAAATAGGCATCAATTCATTGAAAAATGAGAGTTGGTATATATGAAAAGGTAATATATCAATTTTACTTAAGAACAAGATTTTTAACTAGGTTATACTTCAGCTATCCAATATATCTTGCATAATCCAACATATGTAACATTCAACACAGTAGGCAAGACTCACAAAATAAACACTAATATCCTCTCAAATTGGAGACTGCTTGTTATTAGACTACAAGGTTTGATTGTTTTTTTTTTTTAATTGCTCCCTGTTCTTACAGTTAAGAGTTGGGTAGTTGCTGGTTTTATGTAATAGCAATTCATGATGCTGTAATTTATCATTGATTCCATCGTTTCAAAATTAATTTTTTTTGTACAGGTCAACAATCTAAAGGACTTTCTCAGCTCTTCTTTCTCTTGCAGAATGCTTCTAAAGATCAGCAAATGCCCTTAGCTACATTTTAAAGATTCATGACAGCTCTGTTCACATATACTTACTTTTACTTCTCCCCCCCAGTTTAAAATATCAACAATATTCCCTAGAATTCAATATTACCCTAATATTTGGTCTCATTGTTTGTAATCAGAATCCTCCCTCATAGCTTTCTTGTTTTTTTTTTTTTTTTTTCTCCCCATCCCTTAGTCAGGGTGATCCTTTGAAAAACATTTTGAGAATGTCATTCCCTTGCTGATAACCTCCAGTTGTTTTCCATCACAATCAGAATACAATCCCAAATCTTCACTGCAGTCACCAAGACCTAGTCCATTGCTAGAGCTTCTACCACTTTCCTCTCCTTTCATTTCTTTCCTGTTGGTAAGCAGGAAGTTAGCTGAAAGCAAAATAGGAGGCCCCTTCAGTAAACAACCAATGGCTGCCTAATCTCACCAAATGATTTACCAGCCCTGCCACAAATATACCCCCACCAGAACCCCCAAAAGAGTCAGGGCACCATAAAAATCCCCCACTGGCCAACTAGGGGGACTTCCTCTACTCTAGCATATGTATACACTTCACACCATCCAGTACTAAAGTAACCTTTGGTGGCCGTTAGACTCATTAACTGTCTATAAATATCTGTGAATACATTCATCTAATTACAATAGACTGGATTATGGGAAGGACCATGTGCAGTAGAGCATCTTGTTATATAACATGCAACTGTCAATCAGTTATGTCAATCAATGATCTCCCTTGGTCTATGCAAATGATTCTGCCTTAAAAACTCTACCCCAGCCCTCCAGGGTTATTTGTCTCTCTTGGCATAGTCCTCCACTCTCTTGAGGTGTTCACTCTGTTCTTTCTTTGTGTGTACTCACTTGCTCAATTGTGTCTGACTCTAGAACCTGTTCTTTCTTTCCTTATTATTAATAAATTTTCTTAAGACCTTAAATTCTTCTTTTCATCTCTACTGAGAACCAAGGCTCACAGGAAGAAAGGTCTCCAGACTCTCTTCCTCCTAGCACTGTCAGAATGCACTAATCTTTCCTAAAATTAGCACAGTCTAAACTCTGGTCCATTACAGTCTCTGTTGTTCCCTCCCTAATTTCTCTGTATATTTCTCTTTTTCTTGGTTTATTTCAAAAGGTCTTTGCTCAGTATTTCCTTCTTAGATAAGTCTTATGTTGCATCACATTTAAATAGTTTCCTCATTTCTCTATATATAGAGAAATGCTTATCTTGCTTTACTTTTCTTTACAGAAAATCTCACTCTATGAAATAATATTTTTATTCTTGACTAAGTCATTTATACATTATCTTTAAGTTCCATAAGGTCAGGGAATATTCTCTTTTTCTTTCATCAATCTATCTTCAGTACTTGGTCAATGGCCACATAAGATGCATCTGCAGAATGAACAAATAACTCACATATCCTCTCAGTGATAACATCTATAGGAGGAAATTGAGTCTATTTCATATATCTATATCTATCTATCTATCTATCTATAAAATATTGTTGTTGTTGAATACCTAAGTCATGTCTGATGCTCTGTGATCTCATGGGTGGCAGACTGCCATGATTTCCTGTCCTTCACTATCTCCCAGAGTTTGGTCAAACTCATATCCATTGAATTGATTATGCCTTCCAACTATCCCATCCTCTGTCACCTCCATCTTCTCTTGCCCTCAGTCTGTCCCAGCATTGGGATCTTTTCCAATGAGTCAGTTATTTGCATCAGGTGGCCAAGGTATTGGAGCTTCAGCGTCAGCATCAGTCCTTCCAATGAATATTCAGAGCTAATTTCCTTTAGGATTGACTGGTTTAATTTACTTGGTGTCCAAGGGACTCTCAAGAATCTTCTCTAGCACCACAATCTGAAAGCATCAGTGTTTCAGCACTCAGCTGTCTTTATGGTCCAACTCTCATGTCTGTAGATAACTCATGGAAAAATCATAACTTTCACTATATGGACTTTTGTTGACAAAATGATATATCTGCAGTTTAATACACTGTCTAGGTTTGTCATAGCTTTTCTTCCAAGAAAAAAGTGTCTTTCTTTCTTTCTATTTTTTTTTTTTTTAATTTCATGGTTACAGTCACTATCCACAGTGATTTTGGAGACCAGGAAAATAAATTCTGCCACTGTTTCTACTTTTTCCCCATCTATTGGCCATGAAGTGATGGGACTGCATGCCATGGTCTTAGTTTACTGAATGCTGAGTTTTAAGCCAGCTTTTTCACTCTTTTCTTTCACCTTTTTCAAGAGGCTTTTTAGTTTCTCTTCCCTTTCTGTTTTTGGAGCGGTATCATCTGCATATATGATGTTGTTCTTTCTCCCAGAAATCTTGATTCTAGCTTGTGTTTCATCCAGCCCAGTATTCACATGATGCACTCTGTACATATGTTAAGTAAGTATGGTGAAAATATACAGCCTTGACATACTCCCTTCCCTTTTTGAACAAGTTCATTGTTCTATGTCCAGTTCTAACTGTTGCTTCTTAATGTGCATACAGGTTTCTCAGGAGACAGGTAAGGTGGTCTGTTATTCCCATCTCTTTAAAAAATGTCCACAGTTTGTTGTGATCCACATGGTCAAAGGTTTAACATAGTCAATAAAGTAGAAGTAGATGTTTTTTGGAGTTCCCTAGCTTTTTCTATGATCCAACAGATGGTGACAATTTGATCTCTGGTTCCTCTGCCTTTTCTAAATCCAGCTTGAAGACTTGGTGGAAGGATTTTGAACATTACCTTGCTAGCATATGAAATGAGCACACTTGTGCGGTAGTTTGAGCATTGTTTGGCATTTCCTTTCTTTGGGATTGGAATGAAAACTAACCTTTTCCATGCCTGTGGCCATTGTTGAATTTTCCAAATTTGTTGGCGTATTAAGTGCAGGATTTTAATGTCATCATCTTTTAGGATTTGAAGTATCTCAGCTGGAATTTCATCACGTCCACTAGTTTCTTTCATAGGAATGCTACCTAAGGCCCACTTGATTTCACAGTCCAAGATATTTGGCTCTAGGTGAGTGACCACATCACTGTGGTTATCTGAGCAATTAAGATCTTTTTTTTGCATAGTTCTTCTATTGTATTCTTGCCACCTCTTCTTAATCTCTTCTTCTTCTGTTAGATCCTTGCCGTTTTTGTCCTTTATAGAGTCCATCTTTTCATGACATGCTCTCCTGGTATCTCCAATTTTCTTAAAGAGATCTTTAGCCTTTCCCATTGATTGTTTTTCTCTATTTCATTGAATTGTTCACTTAAGAAAACTTTATTTTTGCTCCTTGTTATTCTCTGGAACTCTGCATTCAGTTGGTTATATCTTTCCCTTTCTCCTTTGCCTTTCACTTTTCTTCTATTCTCAGCTCTATGTAAGGCCTCCTCAGACAATCTTTTTTTTTTTTTTTTTAGGACGGTTTTGTTCACCACCTCTTGTACAATGTTATGAACCTCCAACTATAGTTCATCAGGCATGCTGTCTAAGAGATCAAATCCCTTGAATCTGTCATCTCTTCTTTATAATCATAATGGATTTAAGCATACTTAAATGCTTCCCTTGTGGCACAGACAGTAAAGAATCTGCCTGCACTTGGGAAGACCTGTGTTCAACCCCTGGGTTGGGAAGATCCCCTGGAGTAGGGATGGCAACCCATGACAGTATTGTTTTTTGGAGAATTCCATGAACAGAAGATCTGGCAGACTAAAGTCCCTGGGATTGCAGAGTCAGACACAACTGAGTGACTAACACTCCTACTCCTAAATGGTCTACTGATTTTCCCTACTTTCTCCAATTTAAGCCTGAAATTTGCAATAAGGAGCTTATGATCTGAGCCACAGTCAGCTCCAAGTGTTGTTTTCATTGATTGTATAGAGCTTCTCCATCTTCAGCTGCAAAAAATATAGTCAATCTGATTTCAGTATTGACCATATGGCGATGTCCATGTATAGGGTTCTCTTTTGTGTTGTTGGAAGACAGTATTTACTATGACCAGTGTGTTCTCTTGACAAAACTCTGCTAGCCTTTATCTTGCTTCATTTTGTATTCTAAGGCCAAAACTTGCCTGTTCATACAGGTATCTCTTGATTTCCTACTTTTGCATTCCATTCTCCTATGATTAAAAGATTATGTGTTTTTGATGTTAGTTCTAGAAGGTCTTGTAGGTTAGTTAGTTCTAGAAGGTCTTATAGGTCTTCATAGAACTGTTCAACTTTCTTCTCTTCAGCATTTGTGGTTGGAGCATAGACTTGGATTACCATGATTTTGAATAGTTTGCCTTGGAAAAGAATGGAGATCATTCTGTCATTTTTGAGATTGAACCAAAGTACTCCATTTCAGGCTCTTTTGGTGACTCCTCCATTTCTTCTAAGGGATTCTTGCCCACAGTAGTTGATCTAATGGTCATCTGTGTTAAATTCACCCATTCTTATCCACTTTAGTTCATTGATTCCTAAAATGCTGGTGTTCACTCTTGCATTCTCCTATTTGATCACATCCAAATTTACTTGATTCATGAACCTATCACTATAGGTTATGGCATCAGAATATTTTTTCACCATCACCCATATCCAGAAATGAACTTAGTTTCCACTTTGGCCTGGCCTCTTAATTCTTTTAGGCTTCCTGGTGGTTCAGATGGTAAAGAATCTTCCTGCAATGTGGAAGACCTGGGTTCAATACATAGGTCAGGAAGACCCCCCTGGAAAAGGGAATAGGAACCCACTCCAGTAATCTTTTCTGGAGATTCCAAGGAAAGAACAGCCTAGTGGGCTACTTCATTCCTTCTGGAGCTATTTTCATGTTCTTCCCCAGTAGCATATTAGACTCGTACTGATCTGGGTGTTTCGTTTTAAAGTGTTTTATCTTTTTGCCTTTTCATATTGCTTAAAATGTTCTTGAAGCAAGGAAACCAAGGCAAGGATCAGTTCATTTCACTTCAGTTGCTCAGTCGTGTCTGATTCTTTGTGATCCCATGGACTGCAGCACACCAGGCCTCCCTGTCCAATGCCAACTCCCGGAATTTACTCAAACTTATGTCCATTGAGTAGGTGATGTCATCTAACCACCTCATCCTCTGTTGCCCCCTTGTCCTCCCGCCTTCAATCTTTTGCAGCATCAGGGTCGTTTCAAATGAGTCACTTCAAAGCTTCATCATCAGTCTTTCCAATGAATATTCAGGACTGATTTCCTTTGGTTGGATCCCTTGCAGTCCATGGGATTCTCAAGAGTCTTCTCCAACACCACAGTTCAAAAGCATCAATTCTTCTGTGAGGATACATTACACTATATATAATATAAATACAGGCTGTATAAATATATTATATATTCAAATATAACTTTGCATTTATTATTTATGTCAAGTAAAATTAAAGTGTATAACCATATAAACACAATTTATCATTTAATTAAAAAAATTCTCTTTACTTTCAATAGTCAAGTTTTCAAACTGAAAACTAAAAATATGTATATTTTATTCCACATTGTCTTAATAAATTATTTTATTACCTTGTCCTTTTAATTGCAAAGAAATATGTCCTATGTTTTGGATTTTGTAATCCTTTATTGAGCATTTGCAGATTTGTATGGTTTTTGACATTAGTTAAAACATGAGTGAGTTTCTCAAATAATGTATTGACTCTTTTTTTTTTTTCCCTAGTCTTCAACCTTTACACATTAAGTGTGGTTAAACAGAATGTAGTGATTCTCCTTATTGGAAAATTTACTTGAACAACTAGCCATTTTCACTGGATGTTTACATATATCCTTTCTGCCCTTGATTTAGATATAAAAACTTCTAAATATGATTTCATTTATTTATTTTTTTAAATGGTGTATTTTATTTTATTTTTTTTGTATTTATTTATTTTTTTACACGAACTCCCAAACATTTAAATTATTCTTTCTTTGTCAGTGTGCCATGATATATTGTTGCATCAGAAACTATTTAAATTAAAAATGCCTTTTATCTAACTGTGTCTGGTGCAGATGCTCTTAATGTCCTTAAAAGTGAACAAAGCAAAAAATAAAAAGTGAAAGCCAATTGGAGCAAAAAAAAATTTTTTAATACTTTATAGTTTAACATATACACTAGCAATAAATCTTTTGCCAGGTGAGTGAGAATTGAAAAATTAGATTATTAAGATAGATAAGCAGTTTGAGACTACCTATAATACATTCCTGAAATAACATGTCTATGTCTGGGGGTAAGAAGATACGAAGAAAATCCACATCTCATCAATGTGCTGTCCCTAGTGCAGAAAGACAAGGTTTGTGTCAAACAGAACTAAAAAATTGTAGGTATTATCTATGGTACTTCTAAGTGTCCATTGTGCTGCTTTATGCTTTCTGTCACAGTTTTCTATCCATTCAGAGGGTAAAATTTCTTGAAAACCAGCACAGGTACCAGTGTAAGAAAGGACGGTGAAATGTTAATACAGCATCCCAGGAAGTACACAGTCCCATAAATAGAGTGTTAAATAATATGAAGGAATATGGAATGTCTGAATATGGAGTGTGCATATAGGAGATATAAGTTTTTAAATAATTATTGATTCCATGCCACAAAATATGGGAGCAAAATTATGATAATATCTATCATCTCAGTAGAACAACAATTGGTGAATATTTGTCACCACTCGAAAATTTGGTGAGCAGTTTTACACATCAACAGTTGTACTAAATGTGAATTTAAAAAGGGACCCAGAATCAAATTGCCAATGAGTCATCAGAGGTTGAATGGGCAAAACTGAACTTATGTTTTTACCTATCAGCAGTAAGATGGTGCCCCTATTCCTCTACAATAGGAGTATCATAGATACCCACCTAAAACAGGAGGTTTAAATTAGATCCAGAGTCTTAGGATATTATGCAAAATAAAAAAAAAAAAAAAAAGATCATTCACCATACAAGGAAAAAGGAAGGTCTCAAAGTGAAGGTGAGAACACAGAAACAATAGATGAATTCCAACATCAATATGACCAAGATGTTACATATCAGAAAAACATTGATGTGGGGTGGGAGGTGGGAGGGGGGGTTCATGTTTGGGAGTTCATGTACACCCATGATGGATTCATGTCAATGTATGCCAAAACCAATACC
>SJYX01024162.1:6786-97956 GCA_006410675.1 Oreotragus oreotragus
TGAGGGGGCCGCGGCCGGCGGCGGCGGCGGCGGCGGCGGCGGCGGCCGGGGGCGGGCGGTGAGCGCTGCGGGGCGCTGTTGCTGTGGCTGAGATTTGGCCGCCGCCTCCCCCACCCGGCCCTGCGCCCTCCCTCTCTCTCGGCGCTCGCTCGCGGCTCGCGCTCGCTCCTCTCCCCTCGCAGCCGGCCGGGGCCGGCGCCGACCCCAGCCCCGGAGCCCTCGCCGACCCGGCCTCCCGCGCTCGGGGCTGTTTTCGCGAGCAGGTGAAAATGGCCGAGAACTTGCTGGACGGACCGCCCAACCCCAAACGAGCCAAACTCAGCTCGCCCGGCTTCTCGGCGAATGACAGCACAGGTGAGAAGGGGGCCGGGCGGGGGGCCGGGGCCCCGGGGGTTGCTTGTCAGCCCCATCCGGAGGTGAGTGCCCCCGGGAGACCCCAACTCGGCGGCGGGCTGTGCGGGGCCCGCGGAGCGAAGGCCCGCGCAGCCGCTTCCCCTGGACCCCCGCCGCCGAGGGGGAAGTTTGTCGGAAGACTGTCATTGGGCCCGATTGGGGCGGCACATGCCCGGTGCGCTTGGATCGCCCGGAGCTGGGGAGCCCTCCTCGCCGGGAGACCGAGTGGTACTTCCAGGGAGGAAAAGTAAAGTGGAGCGTGTGTATTCTGCGTGGTGATTCCGTCTGCCTCCCACTGCCGCCGTGTGTCCGTCCACACAAGCGTGGCTCGCTGGAGGGATGACAGCGGAGGGTACGCTGGCTAGCGAGAGAAAGAAATAGTGCAGCCGAAAGGAATCCCGAAGTGTTTTCTGAATCGGTAACATACAGAAGGCTGCGACCAGAGGACTTTCCTAACAGCAGCCAGCCCGTGAGTTATGACTTGTAAGTTTCTTGGAATGTGCTTCCTGGGAAAATGCTTAGTGCTATTTTGAAAACTCTTGTCGCTGGTCACCTAAGCCATTCCATTTTTCACAACCCAGAACTTCTTAGCAAGATGTCATAAAAGTTGCTGTGGAGTGTTAATTTCACGTGTATAACTTCGGAAGAAAGTTAAACAGCAGATTCATCTGGGCTGCAGTCTCCAGGGGAGCTTGTGTTGTTCTTACAATGTACATATGTATATGTATATATATAAATTATGTTCAGGAATGTAGGAATTACCATTAAATTTTTAAAAATCAGAATATTGAATAAATCTTTTAAACAGCTTGTCTGGAGACTTTCTTCGGTACTCGTATCAGTTACCTAAGAGAAGTATTTTAGTTTTCTGTTGGGTTAATGATTCTGGGTTCTTCTGGGCTGGTTCACGGTAGCGTTATGTACTAGTTGTGTTTCCTCTTTCAGAGCTCTCCTTTGCAGTAAAACACAAACTTGTGCTCTGCTGCCCACGATTTGATTCCCAGCGCTGCTTACATTTCTCCACTACGGTCTTGCAGTAGCAGCATCTGAAAATCAGTTCATAATGAATGGGTCCAAATTGAATTATATTGCTGCAGCAGTGCCTTCAGATTTGCAGTAGACACAGCTGTTCAGCTTGTGCAAATATTTCTTTGACTGACCACTAGTGTTTTTCTACTAGTGGTCTAAATATCTCTTTCTCCTGTTGAGACAAAACTTGAATTTTGTGGCTGCAGTTTTAATACAATTCCTAGACTGTTATTTAATGTGGAAGTGAGAGAAACAATCAAAAACAAAAAACAAATCAGTCATGAGATTCTTGTCTGGTTGAAATAAATTTGTTAAGCAGTGGAGAGGAATGAGTAAGTCTGGTGGGTGATATGTAAGTCACTAATAATACTCTATTTAAAAGCTGATAAAAATTGAGTTTGATGTTAATTTTGTAAAATCGGCTTATCTGAAGTGAGAGATGTGGAAACAGGCAAGAGTTAAATGCTCTGATTTCACTCCATGAAAATACTATGATTTTACTGCAGAATAGATCTCCTTTGCTTCATTAATCTTGACATGTTTGAGTGAAAAATCTTTGAACATATGAAATGTAGATCATACCAGACAAGTTCGGCCTTGAAGCTTGTCCTCTGAAACTGGTAACTTTTGAATGGCTTTGCAGCTTTGCTATTGTTAAATGAAGTTATTTTAGATTTTGTTTTATAAAGAGGGACAAATTAGTAACATGATACTTTAACAGAGAGGCTTGTTGCACTATATACTTTCAGCTCTTTCCAGGATGGTGCACAATAGATTGGCCTTTGGGGCAGTTCTGTTCCTGGATGGTTAGATACTTAATGTGCTGCTAATCACAGCAGAGTTTTATCAAAAAGGATTTTCTACTCTTGACCACTTTTTCCCCTTATTTGACCCTTGTAAGGCACGGTGGCTCTTCTGTGAATGTGGAACCAAAAAGTCATTTTTTAATGGCTCTGTTTAAATAATCCAGAGAATAAATTCACCATTATATTTATGTTGGGCCCTTGGTTGCATATTCATCACCGTCACATTGTTGTGAAATGGTCTGTTAGTGTGGGGGCCATGGAAGGGATCACCATTGAACATGTTAAACAAGGTGTAACTTTGTCTCCCATAACTGCTAGTCTAAAATAGAGATTTTAAGGACATATATTAAAGCAAATAAAGGACTAAAGAAATTGCATTACACATACAGAGTGGAAGCATTTGAATAGATGGAAAAGCAGGGAGAGACCTGGCAATAACATTCTGAGAGACTCAGCCTCATTTTAGTGAGGGGATGTGTGTGTGTGGTTTCTGGGATAAAGTTCGGCCAGGCAGAGCAAGGTGTGTTCCCTGCTCATGTTATAAAATTTGAGGGAGGGGTGCTCCGAATGGGGAGAGCTGAAGGGTTAGGCGGAGCAGGAGGTGGGCTTGGTGGTCTGAGAAGCAGGAGGGACTCGGACGGTCATGATCCAGTGCGTGTCTGGGGACTGGCCTGTGGAGCCATCCTGTCCGGTAGCTGAGTCTGATGGGCAGGCCCTGGGCCCCAAGCATAGTACACCTGATGCTGGGGAGCTGACCAGCTAAGATGCTGCCTGTAGGACACTTGCAGTCCAGCCGGGGGAGCGTGGATGTGTGCAGGGTCCAGAGTAGCCTTTTCTTGTTTTACATTGAGGATGTAGATGCTTTCTCACAATTGTCATCTTCATTTACTTGGCACCTTTTATAAGCAATGGGACTTTGTGTTACCAGTATATAGTTTGTTGTGTGTTTTGGAAATTTTTGTGTTTAATATTTCCAGATTAAAACAGCATATTACTGTCTTGCAGCAGCAGGGATTCATGATTTAACAGTATGGAAGAAATAAATACCTAAGCAAGCAGTAGAGTTTTTTTTTTTTTTTTTGGTCAGCTTTATTGAGGCCAAATAATACTTTCAACAAGTCTACTATAAAAGTTTTGTAGAACTGCCTTCTGAAAGTTGATTTCATCTCATGTTATATATGTGTTGCTAGTGTGTATTAGTTGCTCAATCATGTATGACTCTGTGATCCCATGTACGGTAGCCTGCCAGGCTCCTCTGTCCATGGAATTCTCTAGGCAAGAATACTGGAGTGAGTTGCCATTTCCTACTCCAGTAAATGTCCTGAAGCAGTTGTGGTTACATTGTATACTGTGAATCCCTTTAAATGCAATAGAAAACTGTATTTAAAGATACTTGATGTGAATACTATTACCAACCAAAATGCCCTTTAGAGCAAAATGATGACCTTTTAGGTTTACATCTCAAGAGTTCTTTTCTCCCCATCACTTCAGTTTGATCCTCAACAGCATCCTGTCAGGTGGGAAGGGAAAACACTGTTTCTGCCAATTCCAGGTGAGAAACCAGACTTGAGAGAGGTGATCTACTGAAAGTAATGCAAAGGGTGAAAGCCAGACCTAACCTAGATCTTTAAAGTCTGTATATTCATCTTATGAATCTGCATCCAGAAACACAGAATTTCCTTGAATCATGAACTCAGGAGACTACATACTTGGCAACTTTCAGTAGCATAACTCCAGCAAGTGGGGAAAGTTTGTCAGCAGCTTTACGGGGATGTGGCGGGGTTGGGGGGAGTTGTTGGGAGTGGGCAAGCAAGAGTATGCTCCCCTCCAGGGGTAGGGGGCCCCCCTCCCCTCTGTTCTGGCCCTGCAGGATGTTATCCAGGATGTACACGTCTCACCTGTTTATTGCATTGGATAATTGAGGACCAGTCTCGGGTTATTTCGTCTCTTTACTACGTGCCAGCTAAATAGGAGCTGTGAGTTTTTGTAGAGACTTCTAGGGCTAGGGCTTTTCATGTCTTTGCTTAGCTTTTACTTGGTAGAAAAGTAGGGATTCTTGGATAACTGAGAGGGATGAGGACAGTGACCACATTTGAAGTTGCTTGGGGTGGGGGTAAGTATGAATCCCACCAGAGGAGTTGTCACAGTAGTGCAAAAGATTGGGAATTATCCCTGCTTAACGCTTGAATTTGATTGTTTGATTCTCCAACATGGTTGAGAATGACTTGTAAAGGGACTTAGGCTTAATCCTATAGTCGGAAGTTAATGCTTGCATTGTTAGCCTGTGTTTTTACAACTTCTGACTTGTGCCATTGTGGTTGTGTGACAAAGTATGTGATTACTTGGGGCTATGTAAGTGCCGACTTTGTGTTTTCACTTAATGTGTTTGAAGACAAAATAGTTAAAAATGATTTTGCCAAAGCATGCCTTCCTTCCCTTGTTAAGATGAAATGTTCCTTACTGTGAGCTGTTCAGTATGAGGAAGGCTTGCTTTCAGCCAGGTTAGTTGTTGGTGTATCCTTAGTCAGGACAGCACTTCTTTATCTCATTCAAACCAGCTCTTCAGTATATTCCAGGGACACGTAAGGAAGTGTTGCTCAAGAGCAGATTTGTGCTCAGGAGAAATTGGGCATGGCTGAGGCTCTTGCCTGCAGACTCTCCCCAGCCTTCCTGTGCTCTGGGCTCTGAGTTTTGGAGGGGCTGCAGCATCATTCCCAAGTGCGTGGGTCACAGACCTTTTCTGTAGAGGGTCAGAGGACAGAATTTGGGCTCCGCAGGCCGCGTGGTCTCTGCCACAGCTGCTCACTCAGTGCTGACACTTCAACATGAGAATGGCTCTGGGTGGTATGTCCACGGATATGCCAGGAAACTAGTAAAACTCTGGTTTCAGAAACCGGCAGCTGGGAGTTTGACCTTGAGGCTGCAGTTTGTGACTCCGAGGTGATGCGAGACTGGCGCTTCAGTTTCCTCAGGTGTGGAATAGAAGGAGCATTCCCTTCCCTAGGGGCTGGGTGAGATGACGTGTGAGAGGTGCGCGGCGGACAGTGCTGTCCGGACCGGGGGAAACGGGCGCACTTCGTAGCCATGTTTGCTGGTGGTTCTGGAAGCAGTAGCAGCCCCATGCACGTGCCCACACGGGACACCAGTGGGCAGGTCTGTTGTAGTGGAGCACATTCAGCATATAGCCAGGATTCTTCCATCGGCACTGTTAATTTTTTTGCCTCCATTTTCAACTATTTTTTAATAGGAGCACAATGGCCATGAAATTTTAAAATTGCAGAAACTTAAGCAGTGTGGTATGTTCTGAAAATTCTTGCTAATTTTGAAGCATATGTCACGGGCTGTTTAGGCAGCCAGCGTGTGAATCTGTTTATTTAGTGTGTGTATCACACTTCCATCTGAGGTGCCCCTTATGCCATAAATGTACAGAGGATCCGGGTGATGCCTTCTAGTAGCTTAGAACTGTGTTGACGAAGAGAAGACCAAGAAACAGAACTTGAGAAAAGAATGTAAAATGCAGTTAGGTGCCCAAATGCACAGTTCAGAAAGGGCAACTGAAGGAAGCTTCCTTTATTCACCTGCTTTTTACTGAGTGCCCCTTGTGCAGAAGCCCAGGGCTGGGGGCACCAGAGGCAGGCGCTTGGTGTTCTTTTCGTTGATGCCCGCACCCTGGGAAGTCTGCAGGTTTTCTACACGTTCTGTGTGCTGGGAAAAGCGCTCTGGCTACTCAGAGAACTTCACCTCTATGGGTGTGATCTTGGCCCATGGCCTGCACCTAAGTCCTTTCAGGTTGTCCCAGCTGGTTTCTCAGATGCCCTCAGGCTCCTGGCCATGCCCTCTTGATTTTCAGCACGTGTGCCTTGTGTCCCCTGAGCCCTTCCCCTAGTGGCACGTCCCTCATCAGAAGACTGTCCCATACCTGGGGAGCTGTCAGGATCTGGAGTGGTGTCCACAGCTCCTGCACACACTGGGGAGCAGGAGGGTAAGGGGTGCCACACTTACCCCGTCCAGTCTAGGCTTAGCTTTCAGGAATTGTCACGTCACAGCAAGGCATCGATGCAGTGTCCGCACTTGCACCAGTGCCCGTTGGGGACGCTGGTGGCTTTCTGTGAGGCTCTGATTGCCAGCAGGGGTGCTGGGGAAGAGCCATGTGCAGGGGTTGCCCAGCTCGAGCTTTGACTGGAAGAGTTGTGAATCAGAGATTGGGGTGGAGGGGGTTCTTTAGGAAAGGCCTGGAAGTAAGCAAAAGTGACTTTTTTTCCGTGTTCTTAGGCAATACACAGAATGACTGCTGCTGATTTAGAAAAATCTGCCTTTAGGGTGTTTTCTTGTTCTAAATTTGGGAATTAAGGCTATTTCTGAGCTCTGTGTCTAAAAGTCAAATTCCTATCTTTTAAAACCTTACCCTTAGAAAGACTTGGATATCATCCCATGTGACATTTTCCCCCGTGTTTCATTTCCATTAATCAAAAGAATGTTTAGTTGAACTATCTCTAAGAATAGTAAAATCTAATGCTGAAGAAATTTTCACTTGGTTAAACTGACTTTCCTATTTCTAGATGTCCTGTCTGCTGCTGTTTGACAGTCTCTTAATTTGCCAGTCTTTCTAATACACCTGTGCCTTAGTTTATGTAGATGTTTTTTAATAGTTGTAGCTGTTAACAGGGCTGTACAATTCTGTTGTGAAGTAAAATCTTTATATAGTTCAAAAGCTTCCTTTTGCACTGCCCCCAAATATTTTGAAATTTTTAAAAATCAAAACTACCACCTGGACATGTTTTAATTTTGTAGTTAGAATACCCAGTGAAATCACAAGAGAAATAAGCTACTGTTCTTTATAATAGCCTGTAGAGTGAGGCTTGGGCCATATTTGAATAACGTGGATTTTGGTGGATTTATCAACAAACTGCATGATAACACTCAGGAACTATAGAAATATATCAAATAATTGGGGTTTGCTTTGACAATTATGGGCTATATGAGTTTGACCCCTATTTCTTTGCATTGATTGCTGAGGAAGGCTTTCTTATCTCTCCTTGCTATTCTTTGGAACTCTGCATTCGTGATGAGTATATCTTTCCTTTTCTCCTTTGCCTTTAGCTTCTTTTCTTGTCTCAGCTATTTGTAAGGCCTCTTCAGACAACTGTTTTGCCTTTTTGCATTTCTTTTTCTTGGGGATGGTCTTGATTCCTGCCTCCTGTGTAATGTCACTAACCTCTGTCCATAGTTCTTCATGCACTTTATCAGATCTAATTCCTTGAATCTATTTGTCACTTCTACTGTATAATTGTAAGGGACTTGATTTAGGATGTACCTGAATGGTCTACTGGTTTTCCCTGCTTTCTTCAACTTAAGTCTGAGTTTTGCAATAAGGAGTTCATGATCTGAGCCAGAGGAAAACAGTAGAATGGGAAAGACTAGAGATCCCTTCAAGAACATTAGGGATACCAAGAGAACATTTCATGCAAAGATGGGTGCAATAAAGGACAGAAATGGTATGGACCTAACAGAAGCAGAAAATATTAAGAAAGGGTGGCAAGAATGCACAGAAGAACTATACAAAAAGATCTTAATGACCCAGATAACCACGATGGTATGATCATTCACCTAGAGCCAGATATCCTAGAGTCCAAAGTCGTGAGTCTTGACTAGAAGTGTCACTATGAACAAAACCAGTGGAGGTGATGGAATTCCAGCTTAACTATTTCAGTCCTAAAAGATGATGCTGTTAAAGTGCTGCACTCAATATCCCAGCAAATTGGAAAACTCAGCAGTGGCCACAGGACTGGAAAAGGTCAGTTTTCATTTCAGTCCCAAAGAAAGGTAATGCCAAAGAATGTTCAAGCTACCACACAATTGAACTCATCTCACACTAGCAAAGTAATGCTCAAAATTCTCCAAGTTAGGCTTCAACAGTACGTGAACCGAGAACTTCCAGATGTTCAAGCTGGATTTTAAAAAGGCCAGGGAACCAGAGATCAAATTGCCAACATCCTTTGCTCATAGAAAAAGCAAGAGAGTTCCAGAAAAACATCTACTTCTGCTTTGACTATGCCAAAGCCTTTGACTTTGTGGATTGCAACAAACTGTGGAAAATTCTTAAAGAGATGGGAATACCAGACCACCTGACCTGCCTCCCGAGAAACCTGTATGCAGTTCAAGAAGCAATAGTTAGAACCAGACATGGAACAATGGACTGGTTCCAAATTGGAAAAGGAGTACATCAAGGCTATATATTGTCATCCTGCTTATCTAACTTATATGCAGAGTACACCGTGTGAAATGCCAGGCTGGAGGAAGCACAAGCTGGAATCAAGATTGCTGGGAGAAACATCAATAACCTCAGATATGCAGATGATACCACCCTTATGGCAGAAAGCAAAGAGGAACCGAAGAACTTCTCAATGAAAGTGGAAGAGGAGAGTGAAAAGGTTAGCTTAAAATTCACCATTCCAAAAACTAAAATCATGGCATCCAGTCCCATCACTTCATGGCAAACAGATGGGGAAATGATGGAAACAGTCAGAGACTTTATTTTCTTGGGCTCCAAAATCACTGCAAATGGTGACTGCAGCCATGAAATTAAAAGATGCTTGCTCCTTGGAAGAAAAGCTATGACCATTCTAGACATCATATTAAAAAGCAGAGACTTTGCCGACAAAGATCCATATTGTCAAAGCTCTGGTTTTTCCAGTAGTCATGTATGGATGTGCGATTTGGACCATAAAGAAAGCTGAGCACCAAAGAATTTATGCTTTTGAACTGTGGTGTTGGAGAAGATTCTTGAGAGTCCCCTGCAAAGTGATCAAGATAGTTAATCCTAAAGGAAATCAGTCCTGAATATTAATTGGAAGGACTGATGCTGAAGCTCCAATTCTTTGGCCACCTGATGCAAAGAACTGACTCATTGGAAAAGACCCTGATGCTGGGAAAGATTGAAGGTAGGAAGGGAAGGGGACAACAGAGGATGAGATGGTTGGATAGCAGCACCAACTTGATGGACATAACTTTGAACAAGCTCTGGGAGTTGGTGATGGACAGGGAAGCCTGGTTTGCTGCAATCCATGGGGTCGCAAAGAGTTGGACACAACTGAGTGACTGAACTGAACTGAATTGAACTGAGTTTGACCCAGTTCCTTTGGATTAAAATATTTTAAGTGTTTGTCACTTGATTAAAAGTAGAACCTTCTAACCATGACTCAGAGTTGAAGGAAATGTCAGAGCTTTTTATACTGGGAGGCAGGCAGTGTGGTAGTGAGGAAGGAGCTTGACGTCCACTCAGTGGACACTGGACCTCAGTATCCAGCTCTTCAGCTCTGTGACTTGGACCAATGACTGTACATTAGAACTTGGTTGGGGAGGATGGATCTCATGTCTAAAAGGGAGTCTTTCCCCCTAAAATTTTGCATTTCTTCTCAGTTTGATTAGCTTTGCATGTTGGGCTCCTGTGGGCTTCCCAGATCGTGCAGTGGTAGAGAATCCACTTGCCAGTGCTGGAGATGCAACAGACGTGGGTTCGATCCCTGGGTCAGAAAAATCCTCTGGAGTAGGAAGTGGCAACCCACTCCAGAATTCTTGCCTGGAAAAATCCCACAGACAGGAGCTTGGCCAGCTACAGTCCAGTCCTTGGGGTTGCAAAGAGTCAGACCTGAGTGAGTGCACACAGAGACAGACAGACAGACACAGACACACACACACACACACACTTGGTTCCTGTGGTTCCTGTCATTTAGCCAGTTGCAGCGGCACTTACTGTTGTATGATTGTATGGGAAAGTACTAGATTCATTTCCCTCCTGGGCTGGTGAGGACGGGCTGATGTAGGTGAGGGGTCTGACCCAGAACCAGATCCGTGGACGTCCTCGCTGAGCAGACAGAAGATGCCGCTGCTGCTGGTTCCCATAGAGCATGAGGGCCAGCGCGGCCTCCGCCCCTGCCGGCGGAGGAGTGAATGAGAGCTGAGATTGAAGTCCCAGGACGTGGGTGCGAGCGTGACATACTTCACTCAGTCTGTGTTTATAATTTAAAATTGTTCTTCATTGGAAAATTGAAGTCTAAATGGAACTGTTTTTCTAGTATTGTTTCAGAACAGGGACTTGACTTAAGTTAGGACTTGTGGGGAAAGAAAGTGAGCACAGAGAAACTATACAAATGGTCTTTCTTTTTTAGAGAACAGAGTTAGGGGAGAAAACGTCCTTTGAGTCACTATCCAGTTTAGTCAGGCTGATTGGTTGAAATAAATATCAGTGAAATTTAATTTCCTCTGATTCGGCAACCACTGATCTTGAAAGGGGTGGATTCAGCCGCTTGCTGTTTTGTGAAGTTTTCTATTCCTGCAGATTCCGTAATAGGAAGTGACTTCCGTGGAGTTTACTATTTTTTCCATTCTAGATTTTTGTTGTTGTTCTTGTTTAGTTGCCGAGTTGTGTCTGACTCTGCGACCCCATGGACTGTAGCCCACCAGACTCCTCTGTCCATGGGATTTTCCAGGCAAGAATACTGGAGAGGATTACTATTTCCTACTCCAGGGGATCTTCCCACCCCAGGGATTGAACCCGAGTGTCCTGCACTGGTAGGCGGGTTTTTACAAACTCTGAGCCACCTACATATTTTAGGTATGGCAGTTGATGGTTTTGCTAGTAAAGATTGCCCCATGGTGGACAAAGAATTTTTCTCCCTAATTTGTGTTCATCTTTACATTGGATCTTTTTTACATTTTATTTAGTTGTAATTTTTATTGAAAATAACAAAAGAGGCATAAAGCATTGATAGACTGTCTGTGTCATTTTGGTTGTGCCTCTACTGCTGTTGGGATTGTTTTTTGTTTGAAGAGCAGAACTCGCCCAGAGTTGAACTTCTCTTTTAAAAATCTCTGAGAAAATCACATTGAAAGATTAACTCATTGTTTTAGCTCACAGTGATGACTTTTTCAGTCGGAAAGTTGAAGGAAAAGCTGGTTCCTTCTCCACAGTAAGAGTGGTTTTGGACATTTCCTTTGTTGGAAACTCATATAGAGTGCTCATGGTGGTCAATCCTGTTGAACTTTCACTGCCGGTGGCCACCTTCTAGACCCACACCTCCAGGACTGGGTCCACGAGACTCTTGTGGCTAGTGAGTGCTTAGACTGTTAGTAGTGTGACTCGGGAACGACGTTTTTGTTTTTCTTCAATTGTAAGTAATATAGACGTTAGTAACCACGTGTATCTGTTGGCTGCTGCGTCAGACGGCCAGCCCAGTCATGTTTGTGGTTGTTTAGTCCCTAAGTTGTGTCCAGCTCTTCTGCGACCCCGTGGACTATAGCCCGTGGGCTCCTCTGTCCATGGAATTTTCCAGGCAAGAATCCTGGAGGGGTTGCCATATCCTTCTCCAGTTTAGTCCCTAAGTTGTGTCCAACTCTTCTGCGACCCCGTGGACTATAGCCCGTGGGCTCCTCTGTCCATGAGATTTTCCAGGCAAGAATCCTGGAGGGGTTGCCATCTCCTTCTCCGGGGGATCTTCCCGATCTAGGGATCAACCCTGCATCTCCTGCATTGGCAGGCAGATTGACTTACCTCATTTGCCTAGAGTGTTCTTTAAGATATAGGCCTGAAGGCCAAGTCCCTCTAAAGGGACCAACTTTTAAAGATGGAAAACATTTTTAAAAATACACTTTGGTTTAGATTCCAGATTTTTCACTCATGTAGACAGTATTCTAGTGTGAGTCAGCCCTGGAAATCTAGGGGACACGGCGGGCCCAGGGTCTGCCTTCGCGGAAGGCAGCTCTGTCAGCGGCGACTGAGTGCCTTAGAAAGGAGGTCCCGGTTGGGGCATAGGACAGAGGCTGTTTGGAAGGGTCCTGGTAGGCCTTCTAGAGGAGCTAACCAAGACCTGAGGATGAATAAGACACGAGAGGTACTATTCCAGGCATAGGGAACAGCATAAGTAGCAAGTGTGGTGGTCTGGAGGTATACACTTCTGAGCAAGTTAAGTTTTTGCAAGAGCCAGTTTTGTTTTTGTCTTACATTCAATAAATTGCCACTTGGAGGCAGTGTGGTCTTGCCTCTGAGAGGGGGAGACTGTTAGTGTCGTTCAACCCTGGTGGGCCTGGGCTCCAGTCTCAACTGCGCCCCTCTTTATTCTTTTATTCAACAAATATCAAAATGCTTATATAATTCGCATTATCTGTGTGTGCTTATTATGTGTGGACACTGCTTGGCTGTGGTTATATCAGTGTGGCCCCATTTTCTTGGACCTCAGAGGGTAGTGTGGTCAGGCAGTCCAGCAGCCCTACCAGCGCCTGTCTTAATCGCAGACTGAAAGCAGTGTCGTGATGGGAAAGAGCCAGGTGCTCCTGGCTGGCTGGTCAGGGAAACTCCTTAGAGGAAGGGCACTGGAGCTTGTTGCAGGACAGACTATTGAGGGGGTCAGGCTGGGCACCTGAAGGCAAGGTCACCTCATGGGAAGCCTGCAGTGTTGGCCCAGGGAATCCAGACTGTCCATTTGGGGCTTAAAAAGCAATTCAGAGTTTTAGAAACCCATCACATTCAGGGTGATGGGAGGAAGTGACTGTGACTTGTTCTCCAGGAGGCTCAGTCATCTTTTTCCAGGTGTATTTTCCATTCAAGTTCTTATGTGCAGTGAGAGCCGACAGTTGCCTTTCTCATTCCCTGAACTCTATTTGTGGGAGCAGGAAAAAGACCCTATGAACAACAACCTAAGAATCAGAACTACAGTTGACCCTTGAACAATGCGGGGCGTCAGAGTGCCAACCCTCCCTGCAGTCAAAAATCCATATAAAACTTGCCTCTGTATACCAATTCCTTCACTGTGTCTCCCCAACGTGGGTCCTCTGTATACATGGTTCTGCATCCTCAGATTCAACCAACCACTGTGTAGTAATGTAGTCTTTACTGTTGGAAAACAATCTGTGTGTTAAGTGGGCCTGTGCAGTTCAAGCCCTTGTTCAAGGGTCAACTGTAGTGTTCTTATTCAAGGTATCAGGAAATTTTTATACACACAGGAGGTTTTTGTTAAAAAAGTGTTTTGTTGGTTTTTTTTTTTTTAATTTTTTGACTGGGTGACATATTCATAGTGTTCCAAAAAGTACAAAAGTCTGTTTAGTGAAAAGCCTTCCTCTCTTTTTTCCAAAATCACTAGTTACCCTCCCCATAGGCAGCTAGTGTTTCTTGTATGTTATGCAGGAGATACACTGTGTATGTAAGCACAAGCTTCCTCTGCTTACTCCTCCTTCCCACAGTGACACATGGCTTTGTTGATCCAGTCTAGGTGCATTCTAGACTGATGAATATCTCAGGGCTGTTAGAAGTATTAATAATTGAAGAGCAGGCATAATTCTAAAAATTCCCCCCTTTTTTTTTAATGTTAAAATGTTTTGGCGCTGTACTTAAACAACACAGAATGATTTTTGTATTTGTGCTACACTTTATGAAGAATCGAAGTTTTAAAAATTAATCTCGTCTCGAAGGGTATTAGAGGTTTTGTTGCTATCATCATGTTGCACATCAGGTGACCCTGATTGACACCAAAGTTCTGTTTTATGGTTTTTTCCCCAGTTTCTGGAAAAAATTCTTTAAACCTGTGGTTTTTATTAACCACCTTACTAGTTGACATACAAATACCTATACCTTAACACAACCTACTTCTGCACCAAGTAGATAAAGTAAAAAATCAGTCTCTGGCTTGGTAGGACTTCTGAGAATATTCATATTCACTCCAGACGTTTCTGTTAATTTAGTCAGTCTAGATATTGCAGAATCTTAACGGTGGCACAGTTGTCCTTTAGAAGAGGAGTAGCTGAGCTCTCTGCCATCATACATCTGGTGAGGGAAATTGATAGGTATTTAAGATGGAAGATATATTTCAGAATTGTTAAATAGAATGGAGAACAGAAATGATAATTAGACCCTTTTTAGGGGTAGAAAGATATACTAACACGTGCATAGAATATTTTCAGAAGGAAATCCCTGGAAATTGTTTTTCTTAGATGTGAGAGTCCTCCACTTTAACTGTATATTCTTCCAAATTTTTTTTTTCAATTTTAAAACATAAATATATTGTTTTTAAAATGAAAAACTAGTTTTAAAGTAAGTCAAACCCACAGCAAAACATCTTTAGTATTTGTGGTTAGAAGAATCTGTGAAATGGGGAGAACTGGAATTCCCTCTTGTAACTGGTTAATCCCTCTTGTAAAACCTTTAGATCTATAGCAGGAATGATTTGAACAGAGTGTAAACTAACTTAGAGGTGTTGTCCAAGGATGGAAATATATGATTGTGTTTTAGCGTGGTGTCTAGTCATCACTTCCTTTGTCACAAGCTCTGATTGTAGCAGAATCCTTTTGTTAGAGATATCTTCATGGATGTGCTTGAAGCTGCAAGACCTGACAGCCAACTAATGTTTCTTCGAGTATACTGAAATAATGTCACCTTTCCCAACGTGAGCAGCGTATATTTTACTACTGCATTGGGTACAAAACATTATATGTAGATTATCATATTTCTTTAGAGAAAAGATGGTAGTTTTTAAAAGTCCTTCTTTAAAGTACTTTTTATTTTCCTGCCTTTCAAACTCATTTGAATGCTAAAAATATTTTAAAGTAATATTGTACCCATTTCTGAATTCATCCTCAAACTGTAAACACTTCCAAGTGGAACCAGGAGCATCTGGAAGCATTCAGCACCTGGGCTGAAGCTAATCTCCTAGGTCTGGACACCCCAGGGGCTGCCTAAAAACGTCAATTTCTTTAATTAAACAGGTAGTTCCCTCACAC
Organism: Oreotragus oreotragus; assembly: GCA_006410675.1. Classification (NCBI taxonomy): domain Eukaryota; kingdom Metazoa; phylum Chordata; class Mammalia; order Artiodactyla; family Bovidae; genus Oreotragus; species Oreotragus oreotragus. Next base: position 21,783 of record SJYX01024162.1, read on the forward strand.
TGTTCAAAAACCGACACAACTCTGTCAAGTGAGAGCCTCCCCCGGTCCCCTCGGAGGTTTCCTCAGGGGTGGTTTCTTCAAGCAGAGAGCATGTTTGCAGCTCCCTTGCCCTCGTCCTGCCTTTGTCCTCTTACTGGAAGCTGCACCCTGTCCACATGGTTGCCTACCTGTACACAGCCGCACATGCAGAGCTTCCCCACTCTCCCTTTCTGCAGTTGCTTGGTTCCCATTGTGTGAGAGGAGCTGTGATTGGTTCAGTCTGTTCCCTACTGGTGGATGGTCAGGTTTCCAGTCTCATCAGTGCCATAATGAATTGGTCTCCTCAGCTACATGTATCTGTGTAGAACAGATTCCTCAAAGTGGAATTAATGATGGAAAGGAATGTGCATTTGTAATTTTGAGTGAATCATCCAATTGTCCTCCAAGAGTTTGTATGTTGGTGGAGCCTTAAAGCTTTAAAAGCAGCACACTCAAACCCAGCGTAGACATCACTGGGTATTTTGTGTATGTGATTAATATAGTAGATAAAACTCAAGTTTTTCTTCAGCTTGTGATTCCATATCATTTTGTACCTCTCGGTCATTTGTGATTTATCTGTAATTTTATGGCATACCCTTTTTTTCCCCTTTAAGACAATTTTCAAACACACTTTCAAGTTCAGAGCAAAACTGAGGGGAAGGTTGTATAGAGATTTCCCACATATGCTCCCTCCCCCTACCCACGCATCATCTTCCCATTATCCACATCCCCCACCAGAGTGTACACTTGGTATGATTGATGAACCTCGTTGATACACGGTAATTAGCCTGAGTCCATAGTTTACTTTAGGGTTCACTCTTGGCTTGGTACATTCTGTGTTTGGATGAAGGTGCAGTGGCATGTATCCATCATTAGAGTATCATGCAGCGTTTTTTCACTGCCCTAAAAATCCCCTGGGTTTCCCTGGTGGTTTAGTGGTAAAGAATCTGCCCATAGTGCAGGAGATGCAGGTTCGATCCCTGGGTCAGGAAGATCCCCAGGAAGAGGGGATGGTAGGGACATCCCATGCAAGAGGAGCTCCCGTGAACAGAGGAGCCTGGCGGGCTCCAGCCCACGGGGTCACTTAGCACCTGAACAACAACAGATCCCCCGTGTCCCTTCTAATTTTTCCCCCCACCAAAAAAAGCAAACTCCTGGCAATCATCGATTACTGTTACTGCCTCCATAGTTTTGCCTTTTCCAGAATGTCGTATAGTTGAAATCATGTAGTATGTAGTCTTTGAGATTGTATTCTTTCACTTAGTAACGTGCTTTTCAGGTTCCTCCATGTCTTTTCATGGCCCGATAACTCATTTTTTTTTAGAACTGAATAATATTCCATTGTCTGGATGTTGGTGTACTTTTTAGACTCAATGCATTCATTTCTCTCCTAGCCCACACACACTTCCATATGTTGTACACTGACACCTCTAAGTTCAGAATAAGGCTGTTCTTCTTTCTCCAGACATGGGACTGCTGCCTACCAGCTGCAGCTCCCAGCATTTGGGCCAGGGGACCCATCTCTGGCTGGCTGCTTGCTTGTACATACTCCATGCAGTAGTCTGAGGTGGCCTAGCACCTGAGGTTAGGGATTGCTCCTGCAGAGGCCAAATCCTCGTTCCACCCCATATCCTTCGCCTCTCGGACTTTTAACTGGGTTGCCAGCACTGCCCTTCTCTGCTGGGATGCTGGAGAACAGTGAGCCCCTTTCTACAGGCCAAGCTGTCTGGTCCCCATTCTGGGGCTGATGGTGGTTGATGGTTGGTCTGATGGTGGCTGTACCTTCTGACAGTACCTTCTTTCCCACCTTTGTCCCAGGAAGGCTTTTCTCTTCCCCTCAGGGCTGAAGGAAGCAGCACACAGACCTCATTTAGGAAACTGTAAATTGTCCTAAACTGTCTGGAAAATGGCACTCCCCCTTCCCTGGGGCTTCTGAGGGAATCAAATGAGGTCAGAGGCTGGCTGCAAGTCCAGGACTCTCCTGATTTAGGATCCAGTGTGACAGAGAGCTTCCACTCAGTATTATCTTATAATCCTTTCATACAAGTCTGTAGTGAACCTGGCCATCCCTGCCTGGAAGGAAGGCCTGAGAGCAGGGACTTGCTCCCCTGAGGAAGGCCTGGGAGGAAGGGGATCGCCTGGCCAAACCCACTTTGGCTCTTGGGCAGACAGTGATCTTGAGGCAGTTTTTTTTTTGTTGTTGTTCAATATAAAATCATTGTTCAGAATAAAGTAAAACCTTATTTTTACTAATTTATGTATTTGCATTAAATATTGAAGCCTGAATCATAGATGATTTTAGAAAGAATTGGCTTTTAATTATTTCCTAATAGTTATTGTAACCAAAAAAACAAAAACAAAAAAACCAGTGGTTAGATTAGATGTCTTTTAAGAATGTGACTAAATGCCTGAAGTTTATTCGTAATGGCATAAATGCCAATAAAATAGTGCTTTTTTTTTCTTTTCCTTTAGATTAAAAAAATTTTTCTCCATTGTTGGAAAGTTGTTCCTTTATTTATTTGAATAATCTTTAAGAATTTTTGAAGCAATATGAACATTAAATCTAGTAGAATTGTCAGATTATTAGGGCTTTACCGTACAGAAGAGACAATTGCTGGCACGAACTCTGTACCAGGCGTAGAGTGCCAGGTCCTTGGTGTGCATGTATCGTTTAGTCTTCATAGCAACTTTGGAAGATGGGGCAGTGACAGTAATAATAATGACTAATATTTACTGAGTCCTCACGGCATGCCAGGCTAAGTGCTGTGTACACAGTGTATGACTTAATTCCTTCTCCAGTGATCCTAGAGGCAGGTACAGTTTTCCTTTCCAGCTTACAGCTAAGGAAGCACACATAGGGAGGAGGCAGGAGTAAGGGACAGATAGACCTGAATGAGGCTCTGGCTGGGTACTTCCCTCGCTACCCCAGACTGTGCTCCCTCTGTTGTTGGTGTCTGATTAGCAGTATATTAATAAATGCACTGACGAGGCCTTGAATGGTCTCCAGGTCATCTAAGACTAAAAACCCTGTGAAAATGCCTAACATTCTGTGGATTCCTCATCTTTAGATGTGAGCTTTTTCAGGATGCATTGCCCTTTTTGGATCAAGGTGATTTTTCTTTCTTTATTTTAATCTAGTTTTGACTCAGGAATTAAAATTCTTTTTGTAAAAATTTCCAAGGTTGATGAATAAAGATGCTCAGCTTTTGAAAGATTTAAGAGATGATTTAATAATGCTGAAGAGAATCTAGAGAATTCTGAAAAGATTTTAAAGAAAGCAGACCTTTTTCATGGGGCAAAAGGGCTGCAGAGAGAAATAGGGGTAAGTGGGGAAGAGAAGATAACCTTCTGAGTTTCATGCTCAGAAGTAGAGAAGCACGTATACAAAGCAGCATCTAAACTCTTGGGTAGTTTATTTCCAATACCACCATCTCTTCTCCATTATGCTTTTTAATCTTTGCATCATCGGTAGGATAGAGGGTCATTGATGCCAAGATGTAGCCAGAGAGGGAAATGGACTTGGCTGGTTTTCTGGAAGATAGGCAGCAGGAAGAAGGTGTGAAAGAGGATGAGCAAAATAATGTAACATCTCAGGAAAATTCATTGTTGAATTTTGTTCTCTTTGTTTCTGTTTTAGGAAAATAGTAATAAATGTTAAAATTACTGCTTGCCCTCTTGGGCTAGACAAAGTGACTTCTTAACATCGATATTGTGTATCACCTGTAGCTCAGGCACTCTTCTGGGGCCTGCGTTCTCTCAGCTTGCAGTTAGCTGTCCCGGCTCCTCTGCTAAGCGTGGGGTGGTAGGCACTGGGCGCTGACCTAATCCCTGTGTTCCTGGCGTTCCCAGCCTCATGAGTTGTAACAAGAAGCTGATAGTACGATTTTAAGATTCACCCATTATGTCTGTAGACTGTGGAAGAGTTCATACTTGTGGCCAGTACAGAGTGTAATAAACTGGTTTGTACACGTTTTGAGAGAAAAATCAGTTCTGCCGATGTGGAGGGTCTGGGGTTCTGAATGCAATTCAAAGAAAATAAGATATTATGACAGAGGAGAATTCAGAAAACCTGAGGGAAGAAGTGTCTTCTAGATGGCTTGTTTAATTAGCTGATGCATTTGAAACAACAACTTTCAAACAAAACTTTTCAGATGTTACTGGCTGGAAAGATTGAGTCAGTCACCTGCCAGGTATTTGATTTTATAAAATGAAAAGCCTTTTCCAGCGCCTCTGATAGTAGATCATTCCTTAAGGTGAACAGCTGCCTTCTAGTCGTGATGCATCGGAATGCGTCTTGCGTCATGGGGGTGCTTAATGTTGGGTGTGACCATCCCCACTGAGGTCTCTGTGGTCCCGAGGGGAAGGGGCCCTCGTGGTCCCGCGTGGTGAAGCCGTCCCGCTGCCGAGGCGTCAGGTCTGCTTGGCTCTCCTTCCTGAGCCACTGCCACGGGCGCCGCAGCCTCGCCAGGCGTAGTGGAGCCTGAGTGCCCACAGCTGCTTTTCCCAGGTCAGCTTAGCTGAGAGGCATAGGGGAGCCTGGACCTGGTAGAGATGGGGAGGGAAGAGGTTCAACCCTGCACCCCTCCTTCTCCCAGTGCCTTCCAGCCACAAATGAAGAGTCATTTGTGGAGGTTGACTCCCCAGAGTGTGTATGTTCTATCTTGAGTTCCTTGGTGCAGCTGGAAAGTCCTGAGGGCACGAGAATTCCTGTTCCCGGCTGTGGCTGCGGACACAGTGTCTGCTGTTGGCTGTGTGATGGGGCTCATCTTCTGCAGAGGGTGACCCTGGAAAGCAGGTTGACCCCGAATCTCTTGCAGCCTCAGCTTTGCCCTCTCCTGGGCCCATCCCGTGCTGACGTGGTGGAGAGACCTAAACTTCCTGGGCTTGGAAGTGGTGGCGCTCAATCTTGAATTTTCGGAACTTCTGATGATTCAGACTGGTGTTTGCCCAACTTGTATGTGGGGACACTGGGTGTGTGGAAATCACAGCTGTGTTGTGTTGCAACAGCCTCCTGCTTCGCTCTCCTATGTCATGTTCTGTTTTGAACTAGAGAGCAGGGAAGAGTAATGGTGAGGAAAGTATGATGGTGTGAGTGTGGCTATGCCTTCCACAAGCACTGCATACCCCCTTCTGTCTATTACAGAGACTGTACATCATGTATGTGGCTGTTAGCGTGTTCATACATGTTTGGACTGGGTAGGTGAGGACACAGCAGAGTCAGTCAACCCTTCCAGCACCCAGACAGCTGTGAGACGTGCTTGTGCTGAAATAGGATGAGAAAGAGTGGACACAGTGTGGCAGACCAATAAAAACCAAAACCAGAAACGAGGCATAGACATAACACCTGCCACAGCCATAGAAGGTGCAGGCACCCTGGGACTAGAGCAAGACAGAACCAGAAAAGAAAATGCATCAGTTTGAGAGTGGCAGCACGTGGTGAACTTTTAAAGGTAAGAAAGTTTTTGTGCAGGATGGCGTTAAGATATCTGATGTCAGTGGAGATAACTGGTGTCAATGGCAAAGCACCCCTTTGCAGCTCTCAGCGCGTAGCCCTGGGATACCATTGTCCCTGTTTCACAGTTGAGGGAATTAAGACGCAGAGATTAGGCTGTTTGCCCAGGGACCCGGGGCTGATTGACTCAGCCAGGATTTGAACTCCTGTGCTCTGCCTGCAAGTGTTCTTTCTGCATTCCCATTTCCGACTCCCACTTCTACACTGGACTAGGGACCCTGTTGCTGACCTCGCTGTGGTTATCTGTTCTTCTGAATTTACCTACCATTGTCCTGGCCTGTTCGCCCTCTCCTAAAAAAGTGCTTTGGGACTCTTGGAAGATTCAGTTGGAAGCATCCGCAGGCTATTCCCGACTTTGAATGTACAGTATTTGTAGCTCACTTCCTTCTTCTGGTCTCTAGTGCTTGACACTACATCCCCTCCTGGCAGGTAAGAAAGAAACCTGATGTCTGTCATAAGTGGCTTCCATTGTCTTTGTTTAAATGAGTTTCGTTTTCTTGTTCATAGATTAGGAAACATTGTATTAAACATATGCACACACTTGATTTTTCTAAAATAGTGGTCAGTAGAAATGTGTGTACATGTGGAAGGCAACAAATACAAATGTTAGTTATATTAGAGGGTTGTTCTCATTTATTTTTACTGTATTTCACGTGGTCGTTGTGTCTGGAGACCTTAGTGAATCTCCAGGTTAAGGATGACACAATAGCATGAACGCTGTGGAATGGAACCCCCGAAGCCACGTGGAAGCACAGGAGCTTGCCGGTCACCTGCGGGAAGCCCTGGTCATTGGTTCTCTTTGCTGTCTTCTGTATCCAGAAATCCTGTTGTCGCTTCGTAATTAAGTGTCCTGGAGCCTGAGGAAGCAACCCCACACTTGGGGCAGTCTATAGAACAGCTGACCTACCGTCTTCAAAAATCTCAGAGTTATGAAAGGCAAAGTCTGGAGGTCATTTCTAGAATAAAGGAGAAGACAGAGACATGACAACCTAAACGTGTTGGGATCTTGAAATGGGTTTTTTTTTTTTTTTTAATATTTTAATTGTTTTGCAGTGTGTTTTTTTCTTCTTTGGGAACAACTGGCCAGATCTGAGTAAGAGCAGTCAGTATTAAGTGCCATATCAATGTTAAGTTTCCTGAATTTGTCAACTGTCCTGCGCTTGTGTAAAGGGTGTTCTTAGGGGGCACGCAGTAAAGTACTTGGGAGGAAAGGCGAGGCTCATTCTGTCTGTAGCTGCTCTAGAGGTTCTGCAAAGCAGAGAGTGTGTGCAAGGAGTGTCTAGTCCCTCACAGTCAGGCAGGATGAACTAAATATGTGTTCGAGGTGGCTTATGAGGCATGTATGTATAGTGAACTCAGGAGGTTGAAAAGGGACTGGTTGGTTTTGCAGGAGGAGTCTTTATAGTTACGTTTACTGTGAAGGAGGGCTGGATGTGAGGTTTTCTAGACTGAGAGAAAGTACATGCAGAGGAGAAAGCTTGCTGATGCAGGTGCTGGCTTGTGGTATTGTGGCTGGGAGGTTGGGTGCCCCAGCAGGTGCTGAGGAGAGTGAAGGAGTTTGAACTTCATCCGTAGACACAATGAAGATACCAAGATGCCTTCAGCTGCAAGTTTCCTTAGACTGTAGCTGAAATGGCTTCAGGAAGTCTGAAGATGGTGGGGGATGGGGGGTGGTTCCAGGATCGCTGCGTTAGCCTAGAGATGGCTTCATGGACCTGGGTGCTTGTGTTTGCCCTGCAGCCATCCTTAGCGCGCGGGCCCTCTTTCCTTTCCTGGCTGAAGAGCGTTGCTGCAGTTCTGGGATGAAATCTAGTGAAGAACGGGAGGTCATCTTCTGAGCATCCCTTAGCATTGGGAAGGAAAACCATCTCCAGAATGCCTTGGCCCACTTGCCTTCTGTTTCCATAGCTGGGACTGTGTCACTTGCCGCGGGGAAGGTGGTCTGGTGGTTTTTGCTCCTTGGACTGGAAGGCGCTCCCCTTCCTGAAAAGAGCATCCCAGGCAGCCAGCTGAGGAGCTGGTTGGGGGAGACAGTCACAAGAGTCTGCACCTTGGAGAAAAAGGTTTTCAATTTTCTAAAAGTGGTTGGTGGCAGGGGGAGTGGCTTGTTAAATTTTGTAAGAAGCCACACGCACACATCACCCCCCATTTTACCCATGCACCTATTTTTGGCAGGTTACTTTCCAGCTACTGCCCACATGCACGCACTTTAGTTCTAATCTTAGTCTGTGTGCCATTCTGCATACAGTTTCCATTTGCATGTTTTTATATAACACAAACATTTTCCTATATTTGTACAGTCTTCATATGTTAATGGATGTATAATGTTCTCTTGTTTCTATTGTACAGCAGCTTATTAAACCTCTATTATTGGATGATAGTAATAATGATATCTGAGGGCTTTCCTGGTGGCTCAGCAGTAAAGAATTCGCCTGTAGTGCAGGAGCCACAGGAGCCGTGGGTTCGATTCCTGGGTCAGGAAGATCCCCTGGAGGAGGGCACAGCAACCCACTCCAGTATTCTTGCCTAGAGAATCCCATGGACAGAGGGGCCTGGCGGGCTACAGTCCATGGGGTCACAGAGTCAGACATGACTGAAGTGACTTAGGAAGCACACACAGATAGCCAATACTTTCTGAACCCTTAGCACCCACAGGCACAGTTTAAGTGATATAAATTCATATAGTCCTCACAGTACACCTTCAGAGGCGTAGTAGCCATTGTCACTCCCCTTTTCTAGATGAGGAACTGAGGCACAGAAAGCCTACGTGACTTAACCAAGGTCACACAGCTGGTAAGTGGGGAGCAGGAGGCAGAGCCGGTATCCAGATACTGGCCGTCTGGGTCTTGAGCTGTGATAACCAGTAGGTTAAACTGCTTCTGAGTATAGTCTGCGTCTATTTTGATGTCACAGATGATCCCACGGTGACTGTCTTTCTGTACGTCTTGTCCTTTGCACGTGCACGCGTGGCCAGGTTGTTGGTATTTGAACAATGCGTGGTCAGTGAAGGGCTGGGGATGACATGTATAGGCCACATAAGAGGAGTGTTACTTTGAGAGGGACTGGAAAAAAGGAGTTGCTATAATTTTCATGTTTGATTACTGAAGGATGGCCTCTTCTGTTTACTGTTTTATCTTCCTTTGTGATACTTACGTGCTTGTATATCCGTTGCACATTATTGTTGGGAGGTGTGCTTTCCATCTTTATATAAGATTGACTTTAACCCTTTCTGTATAATTCAAGTACTTTGTAAGCTCCTATTTTCTTTTACTTTTAATTGTTTTTAATTTCTGTGTATATCTTTATTTCCTGTAGCTTTAGCACTTTGAGGAATCTCATTTTCTGTTAAGGCTAGTTTTTTTTTTTTTTTTTTTAATAACTTATATATATATATATATATATTCACTTAAGGCTAGGCTTTAATTTTCTCAAATTGCTGTTGGTCTAACCTGATGCCCAGTTACTGTTTTACACACGTACATTCTTGAAGCATTTTAACATAATTAAGCAAACTTGTTAAATTTCCATTGTATTCCTTTAATTTGTATTTGCCTTACCCCACACTCTTTATTGTTCTAGCATATAGGATAGAATCTATCATTTTAGATAGACTTTGTCTCATCTCTGTTTAACTTTCCCTTCTTCAGAATTTGAAAATTATTTTTCTGTTTTATTTTCCCAAATGAACTTTCAGATCATTTTGACATTACTTGTAAGACATGCGCGTGTTCCATGTTAAGTGCCCCTTTAGGTTAAGCTGGTAGTAACATGTGACAGTTGGAGAGAGATTATGGTTGCATAGTTTCTCATTTCTGGTTCTGTTTCATTTCTAGATTTTGGATCATTGTTTGACTTGGAAAATGATCTTCCCGATGAGTTGATTCCCAATGGAGGAGAATTAAGCCTTTTAAACAGTGGGAACCTCGTTCCAGATGCTGCTTCCAAACATAAACAACTGTCCGAGCTCCTGCGAGGCGGCAGCAGCTCCAGCATCAACCCGGGAATAGGCAATGTGAGTGCCAGCAGCCCCGCGCAACAAAGCCTCGGCGGCCAGGCCCAGGGGCAGCCCAGCAGTGCCAACATGGCCAGTCTGGGTGCCATGGGCAAGAGCCCTCTGAACCAGGGAGATTCTTCAGCCCCCAGCCTGCCCAAGCAGGCAGCCAGCACCTCCGGTCCCACTCCTCCTGCTTCCCAAGCACTGAATCCGCAAGCACAAAAGCAAGTGGGGCTGGTAACCAGCAGCCCTGCCACGTCGCAGACGGGACCTGGGATCTGCATGAACGCAAACTTCAACCAGACCCACCCAGGCCTCCTCAATAGTAACTCTGGCCACAGTTTAATGAACCAGGCCCAGCAAGGACAGGCGCAGGTCCTGAATGGATCTCTTGGGGCTGCTGGCCGAGGAAGGGGAGCTGGGATGCCATACCCTACTCCGGCCATGCAGGGGGCCACGAGCAGTGTGCTGGCTGAGACGTTGACCCAAGTTTCACCGCAAATGGCCAGTCATGCAGGGCTGAACACCGCACAGGCCGGAGGCATGAGCAAGGTAAGCGAGCGTCAGTGCTCTGCAGGCGTCCTGCTGACTAGGGGCACGTTCCTGCCCCTCCTTCTCGAAAGGGATGGGTTTGGTGTTCCGTGTCCTTCTTCCCAGCAGACGGATCCCTGCCGTGTCTTTAAGATGGGAGCTGTTGAGGAAGCCAGCGGTAGGCTAGCCTGCACGTCAGATGGTTGAGAACACGGAGTGAGAGTCGGGGCCGAGGGCCGGTTTTCAGCCTGTAAGACAAATGTGTGGAGATAGACCACGTGGTTGAGAGGCAACTTTGCCAGGAGTTGGCCTTTTGTGGCGTCAGTGGGCCTGGCAGAGGCGCTCTGCCGTTGCCTCCCACCGCCAGCCAGGGCAGTCGTCTTCATGCCCTTCCTGTGTTACAGCCAGCTGGCCTAGCGTCTTTTGCCACAGCCTCTGTTTTACCAGTGAGGAAGCTGGGTTCCAAGCTGGTTAGCTCCTGCTGGGCTTAACAGGGAAGAGGTGGCATGGCGGGGCCAGGGCCAGTGTGGGGCCTCGGGTCCCAGAGGAAACTCAGAGCAAGGGTTCTCCAGGTGGGCTCCCAGGCAAGTGGCATTAGCACCACCTGGAGCCTGTCAGGCACTCAGAGCTGCTGACTCGGGGGGTGTGATGGCTGTGCATTGTAGAGCTCTGCTCCTGAGAAGGGCCTTGCAGCTGGTGTGCAGTGTAGGAACTGAACGTGGAAAACAGGGAAGGCAGATGCCAAGGTGGAGAGAGACCACTGGAAAAATGAGAGCGGACAAGGGATAGAGGATGCGGGCTGCCTTAGTGGCTTAGACGGTAAAGAATCCACCTGCAGTGTAGGAGACTTGGGTTCAACCCCTGGGTAGGGAAGATCCCCTGGAGGAGGAAATGGCAGCTCACTGCAGTATTCTTGTCTGGAGAATCCCGTGGACAGAGGAGCATGCTGGGCTACAGTCCATGGGGTTGCAGAGTCTGACATGACTGAGCGACTGACACTTTTCACTTTCAAGGGACAGAGCACGGCTGACCCACCAGACGTCGACCCCTGAGGCGCGCTGAGGAGGCCAGCTGCTGCCTCCAGCGCCCCTGTGTCAGGCGGTGTTTGGTGCAGCAGATTCCAGAACAGCAGAACTGTTTGAATTTGATGCGTCCCAGATAAGGGAGAGGGAGAGGTCAGGTCGAGCAGTTTCCCCCTAAGGTTGATGCCGGCACTGGGTGAACCGTGTGCCTGGCTTGGTTAAGAAGAGGATTTTTTTTTTAACTGAAGAAGTAAAAGTGAAGTCATTCTAAACATTCAAATTTCATTTATCTCTTTTTAAAGTGTTATTAAGGGAAAATGTGAACTCAGATTTTTGTTGTCCCTGGTGTTAAGAGGGGTCTGTGTGTGCATGCACTTTTAGAGTTGAATTGAGAAGAGATTTCTTTGGGTTTAGGCTTCATGGGTAGATTTGATGTTTGTTCCTTCCTGATTCACTGGTCATTCTGTTCCACATGCCCAGTTATGAAAAGGTATGTTGGAGAATTTAAGTCACACACAAAAATAAGCAGGGCTCCTGAGTAATCTTCGAAATTTCTTATTTTCTTTAAAATGTGGATTATCTGTCCATATTTGCCACATTCGATACTAAAAGAGAATTTTAAAAGACAAATGTTCATTAACCATTGTAGTGATGTCAGATGTCACAGAGCCGCTTGTAAGAGGATGAGAGGAAAAAGGTTAATAATTGTCTTAGTGTTTTATGAAAATAGTTTTGACCCCGGAAAGGACCTGAGTCCCTTGACCGCATTTGGAGAGCCGTTGATGTGTGTGTGTGTTCATGTATTCCTAAAAGTTGGACTTGGCATACCTGGGCAGAGTACACTGTCACGTGTACATAAGGGATGTCCTTGGTCATCAGTGTCCACTAGATACTCAATTTTCCAGTGGTTGCATGTGTCGTGGTTTGTTATTACAGAGTCCCCTCCCCCCGAATTGAATAACTTGTCTTTTACTCAGTTGCTGTGGCTCTTAAGAAGCTGTCCGTCTCTAACAGTTTATTTGTTGACACATGTGGCTGTTGTGCTTGTTGGTTGTTCTGGGAGTTTCCTGCACTCTGGGCATTGCCGATCATGTCTTCCTCACTCCATGTTCCTCCATCTGCCCAGCGTTTTCATTCCTTTGTACAGCGTGATCTGTCTTTAGACAGCAGCGAATGTTCAGTGTGAGGACGGCAAGCCACATGACTGTCGTGGCGCAGCCATCTCCCATCCCGAAGAGGCCGATGGCGAAGAAGGGGTGGGAGGTGGTTGAAAGCTGCCGAGGCCTTTGGCTGGGACAGAAGAACTACCAGCGCTGGGCAAATAGTGGGAGCAAGAGACGGCTCATTTGAAGTGGGATTAGATGCTAGGTGCACAGAGGGAAAAAGAGACTTTTTTTAAAGGGTAATTTTGTTTAAAAAAATTATTAGTACGAAGGATATGCAGATTTCCTATAAAATAATGTAAATAGTAAAAAGAGCAGCCCCTCTTCTGCTTACAAGTAACTGCTTCTGTACAGATATATTAACACAGGTCCTTTTTTAACATACGAAATGGAACCAGACCACATGAGATGAGCGCCTTGCTGTTTTAGGTAACAATAGACCACGAAATGCCTTTCCGTGCCAGTGGGCACAGATTTTTCTTGTTTTCCTACTGATAGCAAGATGGTGTACTTTACGATGTACCATAGGTCGTGTACCCTGATGAGGAGCATTTGGATTCTTCCTGACATCCCGTTAGTACAGGCACTGCCGCAGCGGCTGTCCTCCTGTGGGCATACCCACATGCATTGTGAGGTACATTCTGAAAAGTGAAGTTACTGGGTCCAAGACTGTGTTAACAGTTTTCTTTTTAGAAAGTAATCATGCATGTGGTTTAACAACTAAGTCAAATTTTTAAAAAAATCAGCATTAAGGATAAGAACTGAAAAGTTAGTCTCCCTTAATTTTTGACCTTTGGTTCTCCCAAATTCTCTCACCAAAGGCAGCTACTATTTCTTATCTGCCCTGCCAGAGATGGTTTGTATATATACAGGCACAGAGAGGTTGTGTGTGTGTGTGTGTGTGTGTGTGTGTGTGTGTATCATTTCTAAACATAGTATAGTATAACCTCTCCCCTCCCCTGCGCCCCCATCACATACACGTGTGTGCACGCATCCTTTCCACCCCTCAGCAGTGCAGGTTGGAAGTTGTCACATGTTAGATGGAGCTCTCAGTTCTTCTCATGAGGTATGGCAGGGGAGTAGCCTCTGATTTGGCTGTATGCCCCAATAGCTGTATGTTTTGATAGTATACGTTTGATTTTTGATTTGTGTATATATCTTTGTATAGCTGGATGTATCTGCTGGAGAGATTTGGGGGGTGAAATTTCTGGATTAAAGGATATTGACATTTTTAATAAGCATAGATACTTAAGCACAGATCCTCTCCAAAAACATGCAGATTACCTCCTAACCAACAGCAGATGAGTCCCTGTGCCTCAGATTCTCACCAACACTGATAACCTTTTTTTTTTTTTTTAAACTGATTTGCCATTCTCTTAGGCACAGTGTCTTGTCATAAATTCATGGGCCTTTCTATTTTGCTGTTGCTCATATTCTCTGTCAGTTTTTCTGTTGTCTTATTTCCCATTTTTTCTTGTTGGTTTGTACTCTTTAATATTTTTGCATATTAAAAGCTAAACTCTAAAGGCAAAAAATTAGAAGCAAAAAGCATGTAAAGTGAGACAAGAGAAGCAAAATCAAGCATAGTGTGTGTGGAAGTCGCTCAGTCGTGTTCAACTCTTTGAGACCCCATGGCCTATACAGTTTGTGGAATTCTCTAGGCCAGAGTACTGGAGTGGGTAGCCTTTCCCTCCTCTCCAAAGGATCTTCCCAACCCAGGGATCGAACCCAGGTCTCCTACATTGCAGGCAGATTCTTTACCAGCTGAGCCACCGGGGAAGCCCAAGAATACTGGAGTAGGTAGGGTATCCATTCTCCAGTGGATCTTCCCGACCCAGGAATTGAACTGGCGTCTTCTGTGTTGCAGGCGGATTGTTTACCAACTGAGCTATCAGAGAAGCCCTAAAAATATGAAGTGACTCATTTTTTTTTTCTGAAAGTATTATAATTTTTTTTTAAAGCTAAAGTCTTTTAATGAGGGAAAGTGTTTCCCCCTTTTTTACTTGCCAGAATGGCCACATAGTTCTGAGTTTTTACCAAATGGATGTTTTCAGTTTTTATAGAAACAAATATATGCGTGTTTTCCTTTATGTCTTTTGGGTTTTATGTCATGTTTGGAAATTCTTTTCTATTCCAAAATGGAGTATTATATATTTTTTCCCCTTATACCTTGGATCTTTAACCCAGAATTCATTTTGGTTTGAGTTTCTATATTAATAGAAATCTAGCTTTGTATACATTTTTCCAAATTAGCCCAGTGCATTTATTTAGTATCACTAATCTATCTTTTTTCTGAGTTGTCTTACCCTGTTCATGCAAGCTTTGTCTTTCATGTCTTTTTATGAGTCTTATGTTGCTCAGAAGCATACTATAGTTTTCTTCATATAAGTAATACACCTTTTTTTTTTTTTTCCTAAGTTTCTGAATGTATTCATGGGTTTATCCTTTCTTTTGGACATGAGTTCTATTTCATTACCTAATTGACTGTTGCTTTGATATAGAAAAGATGTTAACATATATATGTCACTTCAGTAATCTGGCCACTTGATGGAATTCTCTTGTTCTAATACTTTTTCAGGTGATTCTCTTAGATTTTTCCTAGTAGACAGTTATCTTTTGCACTATTGGTACTTTTGTCTTCTCCTTGGCAGTATTTCTACCATTGTTTATGCTCTTGGGCATCCCTGTCTTGTCTCTGATTTAAATAGAGATGTATTTGGTGTTTTATTATTAAGTGTAACGTGAGCTTTGGTTTTCAGCCTTTTTAAATTGGGACATAATCTATTCCTCGTTTGTTGGATGTTGGATTTTATCAGAGTCCCTCTTGACATCTATAATTAATAGATGTTATTTTTTTCCTCCTTTGTTTTATCTATGTGGCAAATTATCTCAGATTTCCTACTGTCCAGTTGAACCACCTCTAATTGTGAAATTAAGTTAATATTTTGCTGGATTTTATTGGCTAGCATTCATTTAGAATTTTTGCTTCTCGCTAATCAATAGTGAGATTGATCTCTGATTCTTTTTTGTGTGTTTTGTCAGGTTTTCTTATCAGAGTTATGTTAAATTGTTCAGAGTTTGGAAGCTGTTCATATCTGTTCTCTGAAACAGTTTGGAATTTAAATGATCGGTTCCTTGAAGAACTGAGAAGCTTCATCTGTACAAAAGCTATATGGGCCTGAAGTTTTTTTCTTAGAGGGTGACTTAAGATCTTTGACAATACTCCATTAGACTTTTGGTCTCAAGTCAATATCTTTTTGTTTTGGAAAAATTTAAGTTTGTTTTTATTCTGAGGAAAAACTCAAAGCATTTAATTTCTACCCTTCATTAAAAATAAAAAGTGGGTACTATTCCCATTTTACAGATTAGAAATAGAGGCACACAGAATGGAGAGGAGAAACTATTTCATTTAATTCACGTCATTCTTTGTTAACATTATTGACATGTTGTTGAAATGGCTTGTGTTTTCTATTTTAAATGTTTTCTTTAAGAGTCACACAAAATTAGGAATGAGAAAGTGGAAATAATCACAAACATCATAAAGGGCTTCCCTTGTGGCTCAGCTGGTAAAGAATCCACCTGCAGTGCGGGAGACCTGAGTTCGATCTCCAGCCTTCTCCTGGAGAAGGGAAAGGCTACCCACTCCAGAACTCTGACCTGGAGAATTCCATGGACTGTATAGTCCATTAGGGTCACAAAGAGTCAGACACGGCTGAGTGACTTTCACTATCACTATCAGCCAGGCTTCGTGGGATCCTATCCTGGCTGTGCTGGGTGATCATGGGGAGTTACTCCGCGCCCCTCTGCTCCCTCCACTCTGTGTGCCTCCATTTCAACAGTAGGAAACCGCATATGTTACCTTTCTGGTAGCATGCTCTACTTTTCTGTAGAGAATCAAAACTTGTCTTTTAGGAGGAGAGCAAAAAATATATTTAAAGTGGGGATTGGAAGCTCTACGCAGGTTCTCTTGCCTGGAGGTGGTGTTGCCGTGTAGAGAGGTGGCAGAGGAAGCAGGCACTGGTAGGAAGAGGCAGGTATTGCGGAGCACCTGGGCAAGGGGTCCAGAGTCTGTCCAGTTCCAAGGCTGTTAAGTGCTTTTGCAGCCTCGGAAATCTTTTCAGTCCTTTCTTATAAGTAATGTATAAGAAATAAGGGACCAAGATAGTTTGTATGGTAAGCCCTCTTCACAAAGGGTTAGATTAGGACTTGTTTTTGATAAGATTTTTGGAATATTAGTCTTATTTAGAAAGTAGTCAGAAAACAGGGGCCTGGCTTTCCTTAGAGCTGTCCTGTAGGTGAAGGTTTTGATTTAGATCTAGACCCCCTGGTCAGTCAGCCAGCATTTTGGTTAGATAGGATAAAGCAGTGGTTTTCACACTTGGCGTCCAGCACAGTCACTTCGGGCTTGCTAACCCAGCGTGCTGGGGCTCCCCAGAATTCCTTCTTCAGTAGGTTTGGGGTGGGGCCAGCTCCCAGGTGACCGTAGTTGGTGCTGGTAGGGGACTGCATTCCGAGAACTGCTAAAGGGGTGGATTAGCGGCATGTTGTCACTAAGGGAAGAGTGGAGCCAAATTGGTTATTGGGAATGAGTGACCCACCTTTTCTATTTGGAATGATGATTGAAAATTTCTAACATTTAGTAGCAAGAGAAATAATCCTGTACATTTGTCTGATGCTTTTCTCTTTTTCATGTCATTTATTTTTAATGTCATATCATCTGATCAGTAATGTATAAGAAATAAGGGACCAAGATAGTTTGTATGGTAAGCCCTCTTCACAAAGGGTTAGATTAGGACTTGTTTTTGATAAGATTTTTGGAATATTAGTCTTATTTAGAAAGTAGTCAGAAAACAGGGGCCTGGCTTTCCTTAGAGCTGTCCTGTAGGTGAAGGTTTTGATTTAGATCTAGACCCCCTGGTCAGTCAGCCAGCATTTTGGTTAGATAGGATAAAGCAGTGGTTTTCACACTTGGCGTCCAGCACAGTCACTTCGGGCTTGCTAACCCAGCGTGCTGGGGCTCCCCAGAATTCCTTCTTCAGTAGGTTTGGGGTGGGGCCAGCTCCCAGGTGACCGTAGTTGGTGCTGGTAGGGGACTGCATTCCGAGAACTGCTAAAGGGGTGGATTAGCGGCATGTTGTCACTAAGGGAAGAGTGGAGCCAAATTGGTTATTGGGAATGAGTGACCCACCTTTTCTATTTGGAATGATGATTGAAAATTTCTAACATTTAGTAGCAAGAGAAATAATCCTGTACATTTGTCTGATGCTTTTCTCTTTTTCATGTCATTTATTTTTAATGTCATATCATCTGATCCTCGGAGAAGGCAATGGCACCCCACTCCAGTACTCTTGCCTGGAAAATCCCATGGACGCAGGAGCCTGGTAGGCTGCAGTCCATGAGGTCGCGAAGAGTTGGACACAACTGAGCGACTTCACTTTCACGCATTGGAGAAGGAAATGGCAACCCACTCCAGTGTTCTTGCCTTGAGAATCCCAGGGATGGGGGAGCCTGGTGGGCTGCTGTCTATGGGGTCGCGCAGAGTCGGACACGACTGAGGCGTCTTAGCAGCAGCAGCAGCATCTGATCCTTGGTAACAAATAAGGACATGTTTTGTTAAGTAAATCCTAATTTTGCCTTTTTTAAAAAGATCACAGTGGAAGTAAATGGTGAGTTTATAGAACAAAAGGACTGAAAGCTTAGAAATACTCCAGTGAGCTGTGGTATGATTATAGAGCTATTGTAGGGACAGGTTTTGGTAAAAATGTTCAGGAGTCTTCTACTGGTTCAGTCATCTTATCGTGACTTTCACAGAGAATATGTGAGTTAGGATGTGCTGAACGTCCCATGATACGTATGCATGAATTTATTTATAAAAACTTAAATGCGATGGTATATGTGTTGGTCATGGCTTTGCAGAGAGTCCTGGCCTGCTGCTGCTTCTGTCCTCGCTGTTGTCTCACCTTCATCTTCAGTGGTGCTCCAGGCTGCCTCCCCACATGGAGTGCAGCTGAGTGCTTGCAAGCAGAGGTCAGAATCTGGACTTGCTGCGTCACTAATTATTAGCCGTGGGAAAATCATGTAATCACTCTGGGTCTTAATTGTTTGTCTTTTAAATGAGCATAATAGTAATATCTGCCTTTGAGAATTGTGTAGATTAGAAGAGGATAGTAATATCTATCTCATAGAATTGTTATGCTGATTAAATGAGATGGGGTATGTACAGTTCTTGGTGACTGGGTTTACTGAAAACTTGCAGAGAAGACTGGGTTAGTTAGCTGGCCAGATGCTTTCTTACCTAAAGGATTTGAGATAATTAACATTTGAAGTGATGAGACTGCTTCTCTGCTGTTTTCAGAGAATTATTTTTTAATTAAAAAAATAGTCAATTGAACAAAAATTGTAGGTCTAGAGAAGAAAACACTGCCAATAATCCTATCACCCATTTCATAATTAGTATTAACTTTTTGATGTTTTCCCTAGCAGTCTTTTATCCATAATTACTTACCTCTTTTTAAAATCGAAGTTGGAGTTCCCTTTCTTTTTTTCAGTTAACTTTATAACATTATTTTCTCTAGCACAAACTGAATGTTTTGCAAAATAGCAACATTGAGTTCTTTGATTTGATAGGTCTCTAGGGTGACTACTTGGAAGAGCATACTTGTTAGAAAAATCAGTCAAGCTTATTACTAACTAGAGATCAACAATTAGGATCTGGGGTTAGAGACCTACATGTATTAATGTTAAAAATACTGTTTTACATTTATTATTTTTAAAAGTATAATTTGCATAGAGTGAAATGCACAAGATCTGAAGCGTTACAGTTTGATTTGTCAAGACTCACGCCGATGTTATCCATACCCCTATCCCAATACAGAGCGAATCATTAGCCAAAAAGTCCCTTGGTATTCCTCCCTTTTCATGTTCTTGCCACCCATTTCTTTCACCATGGATGAGTTTCACCTGTTCTCAGACTTCATATAAGTGGAATTCAGTAGTGTGGAGTTTGTTTTTGGTGAGGGTTCTTTTTTGCTCAGAGTGTTTTTGAGATTCATCCATGTTGTTGCCTGAATTCAATAGTTCTTTTTACTGTTAGTGTTCCACTGTGTGAATATACCATGACTGCTTGTCTAGTTTCCTATTCATGGACATTGTGGTGGTTTCCAGTTTGAAGCTGTTAAGAATAAAGCTTCTGTGAACGCTTTTGTATAAGTCTTTGTGTGGACATATAAGTTTTCATTTCTCTTGGTTAAATAACTAGGGATGGAATTGACTGGATAAGGAGGGGTCTGTTTCTGGTCTCTAGTCCAGGAGTCAGCAAATTTGTAGCCCATGGGCCAAATTTGGCCCATAACCTAAGAATGATTTTTATATTTCTAAAGCATTGATTAAAAAACAAACAACTAAAGAAAAGAATGAGGGATGGAAACCATTGGTTACCTGCTAAGACTAAACTATTTACTAATGACTTTTATAGAAAGTCTGCCACCCCTCTTCTAGTCTGCTCCACTGATCTGTTTATATATATATATATAGCTTATTTATTGATTTATGGCTGCGCTGGGTCTTTGTGGCTGGCTGTTTTCCCTAGTACGCTGTTTCTCCCCGATGAGATCGACGTTACACCCCGGAGAGTGATGTCAGCGAATACGACAACGCCTCGTGCCCGAGGACCTGAACACCCGGAGTCATCCACGTCGTGCACCCGAGTCCTCAATGCCGCGTACCCGAATCAACGAGGTATCGTACACCCTAGAAGGACGTAGTCCCTAGTTTAGGAATTGAGGACGTAACCATCCACCTAAGAAATGGGGACTCGGTGGTTCCTTCGGGACCAGACAAATAAAGAAATAGAAATATCATTCATAATTTTTGTTTACCAAATTAAAGAGTAAAAGTAAACAAACTACAGACCTAAAACAGATCTAACAAAGTGAACAAACAACGATTATATCTCTTTATCTTAACTAAAAAGAAATAACTGTAATATAGGACATTGAAAAGAACTGAATGAACAATCGAGATGAATACACTATCTACGGAATCTTAAAAGATCCAGTACAACAGAAACACTTTATTTCTTAAAATGAAGAAGGAAAGATTAACCACACGAAAAATAGAAAAACCGAAGTGACGAGACGGACTCTGGAAGTCATGTCACAAATTACTTTCACGACTCTCGCACGTGGAGGGGACAGAATAAGAACTAGACACCTCCTTTGTCAGAAGGTAATTCATACCACAATCACCAAAAAAAAAAATCACCATCCGAAAATTTCTAGGGGAAGTAGCTCCACAACGACTCGGAAAAATAGTATCTACTAACAACTTAAAGTAGTTCATAAAAGGACGTAGACAACTCTCCTAGTCCCCCCAAAAGAAATAAGACAATTACACCATTTCACGTAGAAAGACTTACAACTTGGTTGGAATGTAAGGACCCTATTGGAGGGAGCTAACACTATACAATAGGTAAAATACAAGACGACCTAGAATAAATAACTTTATAACAGAATCCTAAATATGAAGACATAAGTACTCCCTATTCCCAGACATTAAAAGAATGTCATAGAGGACTAAACGAAACCATAGTTCCGCTACGAGAAAACAAGAGAGAAGGAATGAAAAGATACTCTCCAATCATAACAAAGAAATTTATAAATTATTTTAAGTGGTCACTCTGGTAGACCCAGACCTCAAAAGGAACACTCTAAAGCTTAATACTAAACCAATTAAATTATCCATGTCTAATAAGGTCAACAGGTAAAGAAGAACACAATTAAAAAAAAAAAAGGTTCCTTAAATAGGTAAAGTAGAGTCCAGAATTTAAATAAATTGTCACTTCATAACATGCTGCTAAGTCACTTCAGTCGTGTCTGACTCTGTGCGACCCCATAGACAGCAGCCCACCAGGCTCCCCTGTCCCTGGGATTCTTCAGGCGAGAACACTGGAGTGGGTTGCCATTTCCTTCTCCATGCATGAAAGTGAAAAGTGAAAGGGAAGTCGCTTAGTTGTGTCAGACTCTTCGCAACCCCGTGGACTGCGGCCTACCAGGCTCCTCCATCCATGGGATTTTCCAGGCAAGAGTACTGGAGTGGGGTGCCATTGCCTTCCCCGAAGTATTCATAATATTCCCCTAATTTCCTTTTAATGGCTGTAGAATCTGTAATAATGTCCAGTGTCCCCTCTTTCAGTCTGATATTTGTAGTTTTATGTTTCTCTCATTTTCCGCTGATGAGTCTGGAGAGGAATTTGTCAACTTGATTGATATTCTCAGACAGCCGACTTTTGACTTGTCAGTATTCTCATTTCCTATATCATTGATTCTCTTTATTTTCTTTCTTCTGCTTTGGACTTTTTTTGCTCTTTATAACTTCTTGGGGTAGGTGCTTAGATCCTTGATTTTAGGCCTTTCAATATTAACATTTGAGCAATAAATTTCATTCTAAATTTGCTTTACACTGCATTTGATAAATTTTCATAGAGTTTTATCATTTAGTTTAAATATGTTAATATTTTACTTGTGATTTCTTCGACTCATATTTTTTATGTAGAAGTGTGTGCTTAATTTTCAAATATTTGAGATTTTTGCAGATACTGTTTTGTTACTGATTTCTTATTCCATTGTGGTCAGAGAATGTGCTGTATATCATTTTTGTCCTTTGAAATCTCCTGAGGCTTGTTCTGTGGCCCAGCATATGGTCTGTCTTGGTGAATGTTCTGCGTATGCTTGAAAAGACTATGCAGTTGTAGGGTGTAGCATTTGTAAATGTCAGTTAGAGTAAGTTGATTGTGTTCAAATCAGCTACATCTTTACTGATTCAATACACATTTTAGATTATTATGTCTTCCTGATGAGTTGAGTTTTGTATCATTCTCAGTGTTTCTCTTTATTTCTGTTTTGTCTCATTAACACAGCTACTCTCATTCTTACTAACATCTGCAAAGGATGTCTTCTTCGCCCTCTGTCCATGTCTGTGAAGTGTGTCTTGTGTAAAGAGCATGTAGTCAGAACTTGTTTTCAGTTTATTCTGACAGTCTTTGTCTTTAAGTGGAGGGTTTAGTTTATTTACATGAAATGTTTATACAGTTAGACTTAGGTTGATATCTTGCCATTTGTTTTCTCTGTCCCTTCTGCATTTAGTTCTTTTTCTCTGTCTTTGTCCCTTTCCTGCTCTCCTTTTGAAGGCTAATTCCAACATCTTTGTTATCTCTGTGTTTGCAGTCTTTTTGTTCGTATTTTAAAAATATATAATTCCCAGTGATGGGTCATATTTTCCTGCCTCTTTGCACGTTTAGTTATTTTTGATTATGTAGTTATGTAGTAGACATGGTGGATATGTTGTTGAGTAAGAGTTCTGTTGTCTTTCTTTAGAGAGTGTTGGGTCTGTTCTGGGAGACGTTTGACTTTGCCCTTCATATTCCTCTTGGGTGCTTTGCCTTCAGTGCAAGTAATTTAGGAATGATTTGATTCTAAAGCCCAGCCGTTAACATATCTCAGACTTGAACATATCTTTGGGCAGGGCTTCCTGAACTTTATAAGGATTTGCAGATCACCTGGGGATCTTAAGGTGCACATTCTGCTTTGGGAGGTCTTGGGAGTGGGGTGCTGTGAGTCTGCTTTTCTTACCAGCTCTGGGAGGGTCAGGTGGTGTGGCTGTGCCATCTAGGCACTGGTAGATCTCTCCATCTTGATGGTATAAGCACAAATAGGGTGTGTAATGGGTGCCCATTGGTGACCGAATGCAGCACATTTCAGAAGTTATCTTTCATTTCTTTCCTTGTTTAGTGCATAAAGTTAGGAAGTACTAAACTTAACATTCTTTGTGTAAATGGGTCCAAAGCATGACTTCAAGGATCGACTTCTCCAAAATGTTTCTGCAATATTTTGGAAAGAGTTGCATTTACTGTAGACAGTAATTTGCTGTCCATCTGTCACCAAGTTAAAACATTTAGGGTTTTTATGTTGATTACTGTGTAATACTTCTGGCATTTTCAGAAGTATATAATGACTATAACATAAAATTGCAGTATGATCCTTTTATGAACAAGGATAACAGTTACCGTGTTTACTCTTTTTTGAACTATAGTCAGAGAAGAGCAGGCAAGGAATGACATTTTTGGGGCACCAGTTATACTGGACTCTGTTGTAGGTGTCTTTGCAGCGTAATCTTGATCTTTCTCATGGTTAATAATCCTGTGAGGTACATGCCATATCCGTTTTGCACATGGAATAAAATATTCTGAGCCACTTTTCTGCCTCCCAGAAAATTAATCAAGATGACACATGTTAGAAAGTAGCGGACTTTGACTTACAACCCATCCATGGCTGACTCCAAAGTTTGCATTTTTTCTTCACCATTTTTTCTGTGATATACTAGGATTCAAAATAAGGTGAGAAAGTGCATAATACCCAATTTTCTGTATATGAATCAGATTTGACCCCCATCCATAAGATTTATAGAATAGATAACTTGGAGAGTGAGTCTGATTTCCCAGGAGTACTTTTTGTTGTACAAAAGGATTTGCTATTTACATCCTTTTAGAAACACACCCACGTATACTGTACTGTGAACCTTCCCTGTGGTCTGATTGGGCTGTAGCTCTTAATCTGAAATAGTAATTCAGCCAAGCAAGATTGGCAAGACCCATAACAAAGTTGATTTTTCTTGCTAGTAAAAATTTTTTACCTCCCATGTAGGAGGCCAGCATGTAATGTGATATTTTGAAGTCATCTTGCCTTAAAAAAAAATGTTTTAAATAATACTGCTACTATAGCAAAGAAAGGTTTATTTTTTGATTTTCTGGGTTTTTAAATTTTCAGAACACACCAAAGAATGATAGAATCAATATGTTTCTGTTAGAATTAACATGTTTATATTTATCAGATTTTTTCTTCACAGTCTTTTTTTTTATTTCACTTTCTAAAAAAATTATTTTTATGTTGGCTATACCACGAGACTTGCAGGATCTTAGTTCCCCAACCAGGGACCAGACCTGCACCCATGGCAGTGAAAGTGCTAAGTCCTAACCACCAGAGAACTCCCTTTTCATTTTTAAAGTAGACATTTTAAAAAAAACCGTTTTAGATTTGTAGAAGAACTGAAGATGGTTTTACGGATTCATATACCTCTTCCTCCCCCCATTTCATTTTCTCCTGTTATAACATTTGTGTATTTGTCACAACTGATGAGCCAATATTGATACAAAATCCATACAGATTTCCTTAATTTTCCCCTATGTCCTTCTTCCTTAAGGATCTGATACATTAGTTACGTCTCCTTAGGCTCCTCTTGGCTAGGACATTTTTTCCGTCCTTCCTTGTTTTTGATTATTTTGACAGTTTTGAGGAGGACTGGTCCGGTGTATTTAGAATTTCCCATTGTGGTATCATTCTGTGATGACTGGGGTTTTAGACTTAGGTGCTGGGGAAGGAAGATCATAAAGTGCCATTCTCATCACATCATGGCAAAGGTACATACTGTCGTCATGGCTGACCACATGGCTGTGTGGCTTCCCTGCACTGGGTCGTGTCTCCATTGTGCCGGGACATCCCCTCTTCCTTGTAGCCAGTCCTCTTGGAAAGAAATCACCATGCCCAGCCCACACTTAAGGAGTGAGGTTGGACTCTACCTCCTTTATGGGGGGTGGGGCACATCGGTCTGTATAACTTATTTGGAATGTTCCTGCATGGGAGATTTGTCTCTTCATAGTTTTTTTTTTTTTATAAAATCAAATCTAACAGATTAAAAATCTACATGTCTTATGTATGTTATACATGGCACACTATACATATTCATCTCATTTTTCAAAAACTTGATATCACTAAAATTGATAATATAGATTTCATTCATTTCTTTTAAACATCTGTCCATGCGACTTTTATAATTCTTCCTTAAATTTTGGTATTACAGTTTTTCTGTGTTGTTTGTGCAGGTTTTTGAATATATATGTAACACTTTGAAAACTTTGCCTTTTACAAGAACTTGAAGCAGTGGGTATAGTTGAATCTGAGATACAAGAAATTTTTGTTTTAGTAACTTAAAATGAAGATTACTCACAAATGGAGTTTTCCGCCAAGCATTTTTTATGTTTTCTTTGCTCATGTGTATGACGCTTGGTAAAATGAGCTCTGTGCGTGCAGACATTGCTTTTCCTCCCTTTGGTTTTGTGCTGATGAATGAGACCCTTCTTGACTGTTTTAAAGAACGAGTGTCCAGAGTGCTCCGAACACACCAGGGCAGCGCTATCAGTTGATTGTTGACGACGTTTTCTGTCCAGGAGGTGTAGGTAATTATCAGTGGACTATAATTCCAAAGTCATAGTTCTGTGTTAGTCCTCCTGTGCCCAGTATTCTATATTTTAGGGGAGGAATGTGACCCTTGGGTTTGTAGCTTTTGATGAATGGCATATTGTGGTGGTTGCTTTGTTATTTACTTGGTAGAAACTTCATACCCTCAGTAACAAGCCATTTCATTCATGTTTTTCTGCCAAGTTTTTGAAGAATGAACTGGGAGACAAGCCATCTAAAGTCCTAGAGTAAGAGATAGATGATACTGAGAAATGCCAACTTCAGACATGATATTGGAGTCACTGACTTTTAAGTCGTTAACAGTTATGGTGCAAGCCCGCCTGTTCTCAGTATTGTAGAAAATCTATTCACTTTAGAGAATCCTGTCTGAGGTTAGAGATTTCTTTGCTCTATTTTTGGAAAGAGATATTAAAGCCACCTCAAAATTGCACAGTGCTTTGTGGTTTTCAGCACATTTTCCTCTGCACTATTCCATTTGATTCGGAAACAGGAAGTCTGGGCAGCCCCATGTGCCTGGTGTACAGGGACCATGGTCTCAGTGGTGGGCGGCCATGCCGATAGGGCCGTGGGGAAGCGCTGGGTGTGGCGATAAGGGCCAGACCGGGGGAGGTTTGGAGTCTTGTTTTCTCCCCAGAGAACTTGGCACGTTTTGCTCGAAGATTGACTATAGGATAGGAGGTGCTGGCCAGCTTGGCAGTTTTCAGGGTGTGGCTGCACCTCGGTGAGCTACTGCTGCACGTGGGTTCACTGAAGGAAAGGTGTGGGGTGGGAGTGGCTGGAAGCTGCGTGGCCGTGACTCTCAGGTCAGTCTGTCGGGATCTGACTGGAGGCGTCGCAGCAGTTTCCATTCCAGCCTGTCATGTTGCAGGGCTGCTCTTGAGAGACAGAGCTTACCTCTTAGAAGTAATTATCAGCATTAATAACCAGCTTACTTCTGTTCTTCCCAGACTTGATGTTCCTTTTAATTAATACCTTAGATTTGTCAGTCAGCTCCCAGCCAGATGGCTGATCATCTAGTCCAATTGTTGTGGGCATTTGAGTGGCGAGACTTTGAAGCTCCTCTGTGGTGGATACCTGGGGATGTCTCACCGTGTTCTCGTTCGTGGTGCTGATCCTGACCCGCAGCCACCACTGATGAGCATTAGTGGTTACTGTGCAGCCCGCTTCTCGGGGCCCATCTAAGGTGGCCCACCTGCGCTGTTTGTCTGCCCGCCCCCTCCCTCCCCAGACTCCATTTAGCAGTCGGAGTGGGTGCCACCTGCTGGCAGCGCACACGTGTTTCCCTGTAGCTACTGTCTCTTGTCTTGGGCTCGAGAGGACGTGGCCCTGCGTGCTCTGCACTGCCACCAGCCCGCACTGTGCCCTTGTAGAAGGTGCTGATGGATGTCATTCTCGTAAGTGATGAGCATGTGTATCACCACCACTTTTCACTTCCACTGTGCTAAAGGTCATCATTCCAGGAGCTTTGCGCTCAGAGGCAGATGGGCATCAGTGAGAGTGGGCAGGTGTGATAGATGCTGGACCAGCTCCTTGCTCGGAAGGTTTGCTCCCTAAACAGGTACTCTCCGCTGTCAGTGCATCTCACTGTTGAAATATGGGAGCCAGACACGTTCTGCTGAGTCCCTCATGGTCCATTCTCTTGCCTGCTGCTCTCCAGAGCTCAGGGGCCAGGTGGAGTCAGAGGAAATTGTGTTCCTTGCTGCCTGGACCAGAGTGCAGAGAACAGGAGTTCTTTGTGCCTTTGTTGAATCAGGAGTCACTCACGCAGTTTCCAAGTTGATAAACATTAGCAACTGGAGCAGCACACAGTGTGTTGCATCCTGATTGGCTGCTAACTGCATTTGCTTCTCTTTTCCCTCCTTCCACCCTTTCTTGCCAATGGGAGTGTAGATGTCTGAGTGGCTGAGCCTCATTCAGGCTTTTTTATGGTCACATGTATAATACATCAGAGCAAAGTGTGACAACCTACAGCCATGTTATAACCGTGGTGGATTTAATTTAAATTCCCACCCAGGAGTAATCTCTGGCAGTCACAATCAGTTTGATCTACCTAGTTTTATTCAGTGTCTGATGACAGGTTAAAATTAATATTTTAAATACAGCTGTGCAGCCCATCAGTGGGTCATATTATTGTGAGCCGTCAGAATGTTTGAGTAGAGAATGACTTAAAAACAACTTTTCCTCCTTAGATAAAATAATGCTTTGTAGAGAGAATTTGGATAATATGGAAAATGTTTAAAAAATAAACACCACCTCTAAACCCTTTATTAAATATTTTGGTGTTCTCTTTCATGCTCTGCATGTATCTGTGTGCATGTGTTATGGGGATTATATGTTTTTATCCTTTTTTTTTTGAACCTAATGTACAAGGGCCATTTTCCCCTTGTCAGTAAAGGGTGAGTATTTATAGTAAAAGAACTCTTTTACCTTAAATGCCACCGCTAGTGCTTTATGTTGATTTTGCACTTTGCCTTTGCGAGAGCTCTCACACAAGTTTCTCTAGGAGTGAGGTGCAGAGTGTGGAGCGTTGAGGCGCCTCTGTGTGTCCTCGGAGCTGTGTGCGCCAGTGCGTGACCAGGAGCACACCACTGTACCCAGTGTGCTCTCATCAGGACTTGACACAGCTCGGACTTCGGTTGGAAGTAGAGCCACACGTGTTGGAAACGACATGTCTTTGAGTGTGTTCTATGGCTGGAGATTTAGGGTGTTTAATAAGCTAGCTGGGCAGGACTTGACTTCATCCCCTTCGTTCCTCCTCTTGCAGCCGAGGAGGCCCCAGAGAACACTTGGCTCGTGTCCTCCCCCGCCTCCTGGGACTCTCCTCCTGCCCCACCGGGAAGCTCAGAGCATGCCTGTTTCCAGAGCTGGTTCAGTTTTCCTGCCTCGGTGGAGAGGAAGAACAGAATTCTGTGAAATGTCAGCTTGCTTTCTCTTTCAGATACTACCGGAAGTCATCACGGGGTCTGGTCCCCCGCAGTTTTCTTTGCCTGTTCGGTCCCATCTTTAGTTGCCTCTCCTTCCGCTGAATTCCCTTGTGACCTGTGTGAGCTTCTCCTTGTTGCTCTGTTGTCTCCCCTGTCTGCTGTGTTTCTTCATTCTTCAGGTAGTTTGTAAATCCATGGAGGAGGGTTCTTCTTGGCCCAGTAGGAGAGTTCTCCCCAAAGAGGGTTGGGGCAAGGTTTATTGAAAGCTTGGCATTCTCTTCTGTTGTGCTGTAGCTTAGCTGCAGTGTAAATTAAAATTCATCTTTATACACATTCATTCTTTATAAAATATAGTGCTTTGTTCTCATGTTTTACCCTTTTCTCTCCTACTCTTTTATCATCTTTTCCTCTTTGCTCCTCTTTCTCCATAACCACTGTGGGCTGGGCTTGGTTCTGACTCATAAAGAGGCTGCTTTCCTACCTTAAGAAAATGTTAGGACTTGAAGAATTAGGAGAAGTGACCGATTTTGAGTTTCATCGCCCTCATCTTGTCTTGTAACACAGTCTGGGAGACGGCGTGGAAGATGCGAAGCTGTGGAAAGCCTGGCGTCTGTGACAGGAGTGCCCTGCAGAATCCAGTCTCCTGGACAGGCCACTGGGCCACCCCACAGGGACCACGGCCTCAGTGAGATCCTCCCAGGCCAGGGCCCGCACTTGGCCACGCAGACTCCCAATCTCCAGCTTCCTGTCCCCGTCGATAGCTGGGCCTTCGAGGATATGGATATCAGATGATTCAGCGTTGATTTTGTTTGTTTGTTCTGGCTGCTCCGGGTCTCTGGCTGCCTGCGGGCCCTCTCTAGTCGCGGTGCGTGGGCTTCTCACTGTGGTGGCTGGGCTCGTTGCGGAGCACTGGGGTGGCTTCCGTAGTTGGGGCTCACGGGCTTAGTCGTTCTGTGACATGTGGAATCTTTCTGGGTCAGAGATCAAACCCGTGTCCCCTTCATTGGCAGGCAAATTCTTAACCACTGGACCACCAGGGAAGTTCCACACTGATTTTTTAAAACCAGAAAGGTCACTGGTTTTAGGATCCCAGAGAACTCTAAAGATCACCTAGTGGCCATCTGAATGCTTCATGTCTTGTGGCTGAGGAGAACTGAAACTTGGAGGGAACAAGAGTCTCAGTCACACAGGTGATTAGAGGCAGATTCAGGATTAGCCCCCTGGCCTTGGCCTGGTGCTCTGCTTGTGAGTTAGTGCAGACTGCACCCTAGAGAGCTGGTGTCTACCTGTAGTGACCTCTCAGGGATACCAACACTATTAGGGCACTTTTATTGCTAAAAGTTTCTGGAACAATTGGGCAAACACAAGTGAGGCCACCTGAGGCCTTGGCGGTGATCTGCTGTCCTGTCATCTTCCCTTTAGGAGCTTCCATGTTCTTTGTAAGTCACACTCTGCTCACACACCATCGAAGGGCAGGACCATGAGCGTCAGTACGTACTTCTTTCCACCCGTTTTCCAGTTGCAGTTTATTAGTCTAAGGGGAGTCTTCAGACTTGGGGGGCTGGGTGTTTCCCTGAACACTTTCAAAGCTGGAGGCATCATGAGAGTTGAGTTCAGCAAGGTGATTTCTCCCATGCTCGGGGTCTTCCACCCAGTTCTGTCACTCCAGGTGACTCTGCATGGCCAGGTGATGGCTTTGGCCTTGCGACCCATTGCGTATTCTCTTAGTCTTTATTTGCCAGGTCGAAGTACTGGAGGGATTCCAAGAGCGAGCGGGTGATAGCAGACCACTGAATGCAGCCGTGTCTTCCATGGAAACTGTTTTTCTTGGCTCTCTCCCAACACTGTCAGGGTGCCAAGAGAAGATGCATTTGGCTTTACAAACGATATGGCCAAACTCCGAGTTAGTCCTGGGGTTGTTTTGGTTTGTTTTTTTGTTGTTTTGTTTCTTTGGTCATGGAAAAGGATGAATGGATACTTCTAGCTCTTAAATTATTTGGCATATTTTTGCTTATGGCATACCAAATTGTGTTTTTACACACTTTATATGAATTTGTGATTTTATGTGTAGAGCAACGTGTGAAGAAAGATGCGAAAAACTTCAGGTTAATAAACCTGTCAGGTTAGGTCGGAACCACATCAAAGGGAGCATTCGTTGCTTTGTCGTGGCCAGCTTGTGAGTGGGCGTCGCTTCAGTCTCTTTTGTGGGAATGTTCTTTCTTACTCAGTTCTTCTATGTTTTGATTTAAACTTTAACCTAGGAACATTAGTCTAGGGTGTTTTGACCGTATATTGTTTCTGCTTAAAATCTGTTTTAAGTTCAAAGTGAACATTCTGACTTATTTTTTGCTGGCAAACAGTCTAGAATGAAAACTGAAAATTCTGTGATTTGCTAGGACAGTTAGAACACAGTTGTTTGTTAAAAGTATATCTACAACTAGTAAATGCACAGGATTGTTTTTGTCACAAGTTTATTTCATGTTTCTCTGAAAATGTCTCATCATCAAATGCCAGTAATCCCAGCTGGCTTCTCCCTCTGATCCTGCGTGTTTGAACCACTCCTCACTATCATGCATTCTCTGAAAAATGTTCATTGGTTTTGTTATTATTATGCATCTGGTGTAAAACAATTCCCCCCAGAGCCAAGTTGTAACACACCAGCCAACACCTACAGCACCTGCTGTACATGTCAGTCACTCTTCTTGTGCTTTGTGTATGTGAGCCCACTTAATTCTAACACGACCCTAAGCAGAGGCAGCACCTCCTCTTATCTCCATTTTACAGACGATAAAACTCGGGCACAGAGATGCGTAAATTATCCAAGGTCACACACGAGCAAGTGGCAGGGCCACCCTCAGACCAGGTAAATATCCCCAGCGTCCACAGATTTAACCACAGTGTCTTAACTGCCTCTCAGAGTGAAGTCTTGTTTGTGGCTGTGTTCCAGTAAAACGTTTGTTTGTTTTTTCAGAAATAGGCTTTGAGCTGCTTTGGCCCTGGGGCCATGGTTGCTGACGCCTGGTCTTCATGGACTGAGCCTGTCTCTGTCCAGCGGTGCCCAGAGCTCGAGGCTGGCAGTGTGAGTCTGGGTGGCCCTGCCGGAGCAGGGGGTGACCCGCCTCTGCCGGGGGCGGGGCCTCGGGGCGGGGTGGACGAGCCTCTGGCAAGTTCGCCAGTGACTTGCTGTGTTCCTGAGCTCTCTGGGCCACCCTTTCTTCATCCACGAAGTGTAAGTCTTAACTAGATTCTCTCTGAGGCCTTCCAGCTGGCAGTTCTAACCTGTCCTTTTGTCCCTCCTAAATTTATCACCGAAGGCTGCGTCTTGTTTTCTTTTTCCTGATCAGCGTCTCACACATACACACACGCACATGCACGCACGCACACACACGCACGCACGCACACACGCGCGCGCACACGCGCGCACACACACACACGTGCGCGCGCAGTACTTCCTCTCGTCTTTCTGCTGTGTAGTGTGGTTTTAAGTGTGTATCAAGGTGTGGAGAAGAATTCAGCTTTTAAAAAAACGTGTTTAATGGGCTCATCAAAACCACATCAGACTCGGTATCGGCTGCCGGCTGACGCGCTGGTGGGGCCATGAAGAGAAGCCTGCCTCTGGCTGTGCTGCCCCTCTCCTGGGCAT
This sequence comes from Oreotragus oreotragus, assembly GCA_006410675.1. NCBI lineage: Eukaryota > Metazoa > Chordata > Mammalia > Artiodactyla > Bovidae > Oreotragus > Oreotragus oreotragus. The sequence goes on from SJYX01024162.1 coordinate 53,900, forward strand.
CCTCCCTGTTAGCATCGTTCCTGATGCGCTCAGCTGGTCACCCGGTGTGTCCCCATCAAGCTGTTAGCTCCTAAATGGTTGTGATCTGATCCTTCCTGTGCGTGTGTGTTGCAGGAGGCCGTTTGGAGATGGAGACTGGAGAGAGTTCATTTGTAAGGGTGGTGGTTCTGTGGATGGTTGATGTCTCTGGACGGGAGTCTGTTCCTGGGAAAGGCCGTGTATGGTGGGGGTGTGTGAAGTCTGGGGGGAGCTTGTCCTCCCGTGAGACTCAGGGAGCTGCCTTCCCCAGGGCAGGTGTCTTTATACTTTAGGGGATCTTAGGACCCCTTTTGAGAACCTAATGGTGGATCTTTTCTTTCAGAAATGCATATCACACAAAATGTGTACAAGCGCGGCCACCCCAGCACCCCTCCCCCCGTCGACTGCCCGGCGGGCCCCGGCCTGCCCTCTCGTCCCCGGGGAGTTCGGGTGGCCAGTTGCGGGAACGGGGGACTGCACCATGAGGTGGCCCTGCCTGCAGGGAAGGAGTTTCTCCGTTCCCATTCCCTCCAAAGGAGCGGGAACACTGGCTTGCTGCTGTGGTGGAGACTCTGCTGGGGAGGAGCCTGCGTGACCACGGTTCTCCCCCTCACGCCTGAGTGAGTTCTCTGGTGTTCAGTTACTTCCTTACTTGATTCCCCGAGTGAGGGCGACAGCAGAGATCGTCTCCGGGTTAGTGTAGTGTGTGAAGAGCATTTCCTTGCGCTCTGGGAGCTCACAGCTTGTGTTCTTATCAATAATGTTGGTAGGTGTCATAGTCTGACACAAATAGAGGATGAAAATATTTGTTCCCACACTGAGGTCAGCAGAGGAGGCCGTTGGCAGCCAGAGGTGACCGTGGGCGCTGATGGACCAGGGTTGCAGAGCACTGGTGGGAGGCTCTGGGCTGGAGCCTGGCTGAGGCCTTGCACCAAAGCAGGGGGTTTGCTGGCCTAGGGCATGCAAGCGCAGAGTGCTATTGCACAGCCAGGCTGGGGTGCTGTCGCGGGGCACAAAACTGTGTTCATCCTGTAAGACCAACTTTGAGTGCGTCTCTCTTTGTGCTCAACCTTTCAGCACAGGCCAGTGGACTGGTAGCCTGTCTGTTGGAGCCAGTAGCTGAGATCCTCATGTTGACTGTTTGAAAGACAGAAAGGAGCCTGTTCTGCCTCCTCGAGTGCCCCTGTACCCAGGGGTGACCCTCATCTGTGCCTGGCTGCGGTGACTGGGTCACAGTGCTTTGGCCAACCCCGCCCCCCACCCCCTGCCGTTCGCCCCNCCAGTTATCAAAACCAAGCCCACAGGTGGAGACATGGCTCAGGGTTTGCCTTGGGGGTGGGTGGGGATGGGCTCAGCTCTGCTCCTTGGACACACAGGGTCCCCTCCCCCACCCGTCCGTCCCCCCAGGAGCACCCCAGCTGCAGCAGGCGCACCCAGCCCGTCCTCTCTCCACCCTGCACAGGCTTGGAAGTCCCACCGCCCTCAGTGACAGAGGCGGGTCCACATCCCAGAAATATCCTGATGCCCGGGGCTGCCTGGATTCCACGAGCAATTCAGATCTTTCAAACATTTCTAAATGGAATCTCTGAGCAGGGTGGGCTTGCCCACAACCAAGGCCAAACCGGCTCTCATCTACCCACGTTTTCAGAGGAAATCTGCACCCCCCACCCGCCGTGAGGAGGGAAGAGAGGAAGGGTCAGTTCATGAAGTTCATCACGCGGGGGGCCCTCTTGTGAATTTAAGACGTGAGTCGGGATCAGTACAAGGATGGACCAGCCAGGCGGGCTGGCTCCATCCACCAGCCATCGCTTCCCACCTGAGAGCTGGAAGCGGACGGGGGAGAAGGGTGAGAACAGGCTGTTGGCTGTTTCTGGGACCCAGCGCACACACCGTTGCTCTGCTCAGTTAGAGCAGCTCTGAGGCACCTCGAAGGGAAGGGAAGTGTTAGTGGCTCAGTTGTGTCTGACTCTCTGCCATCCCCTGAACTGTAGCCCGCCAGGCTCCCCTGTCTGTGGGATCCTCCAGGCAAGAATACTGGAGTGGGTTGCCATTCCCTTCTCCAGGGGATCTTCCCGACCCAGAGACTGACCCGGGTCTCCTGAATTGCAGGCAGCTTCTTTACCCTCTGAGCCACCAGGGAGGCTCTCTAACAACCCTTCACGCTCTATTCCACCGTGTCTCCTCTTCCTCCCCGCAAGCCCCTGGACTGCTCTTGGTGTTGGCCTCCATGACGCCTGCTCTCCCCACAGCTCTTCTGATGGAGGCACCTGGGATTGCCTATTCCCCCACGATCTGTCTGAAGCACAGCCAACAGCATGGGATTTGCCTCCTACTCTGGGACCCAAGGAGGGTGGGGGCACGATGGCTTCATGCCTGGGCCCCTAGTCGTGTTGTGGTCTAGCAGGGAAGCCCAGGTCCACGGAACAGGGTCCAGTGACTGAGACGGGGAGACACAGAGCGAGCGGGGGGCCCCCGAGGGAAGGGTGGGGGACAGAGGGGGTGCTGGCATTGAAAATTAAATGTGCCTGTTTGGTCTCCAGTCTGTCCCAGTTCATCCTCAGAGCAAAACCACGACCTCAGCAAGTATGCAGCCTCCTGCCCCACGTGGACCAAGAGTTAGGAGAGACGGTCACACCCCAGACGACCTTGGGCAGGAGAGCCCAAAGCAGCCACCTTCAGCTCCCTGGCTCAGATGCCCGCAGCACTCCAGGGCAGGAAGTCTGCACCCACCAGCCTCACCTTGGAGGCGTCAGTGGTGGGCCCCCAGGAGAACAGAGCCGGGACACAGCAGGCCAGCTGTTACCTCTGGATCGGTTGTAGAGGCTCATTTGACAACATTATCAATTCCTCTCCTCCAGCATGGGCGACGCTGAGAACAAGTTTTGCAGGAGGCGAGGATCCACTGTGGGGCCCGCTCTGCACACCGGGCATAGGAGGGAGCATTTACCATTCACCCTTTGATGTTTTCCAAATGGCCTGCACAGCGGCTGTCAGCACGAGGAATTATTTTATTACATTTTCAGATGTAACCGGGAAAGCTCGTTTGGAGCCACCGTTTGGATGTTAAAACAGCATAGGCTGATTTTCCGTAACTGGGAACAAATTGATCCCAGCGAACACAGCAAGAGGAAGTGCCTTGGGCACAGGCTGGCCAGCCAGGGAGGGTGGTCGTTATGGTTGAGCCCCGGGGGATGGGCAGGAGCCCACCTTCATGCAGGAGTGTGCCCTCCCCATCATCATCCTGGCCTCTCCCGTTTAAGGACGAGGGTTCAGGTGGGCCACAATTTGGCTGCAGAGGCAGGAAGAGGGGACGTGCAGAGAACGGCAGAACGGCAGCTCCTCCATCTTGCCGCGTGGAGCCAGGGCCTGAGTTTCTATAGCGACGGCCAAATATTTGGGTTGAAAGGCAGCCCCATTTAGCCCTCTGAGAGTTAAGTCACGTAAGTCATGGTTCACCTTCTCGGCTGATCACTGAAAGAAACCCCTTGACCCTCCACAAACACAGCTCTGAGCATTTGATGAGAAATGTCCTAGAAAGAGAACGGAGGCCACTCTTCAGTGTGTGTGTGCAGGCACGTGTGTGGGTTTGTGTGCAAGGGCCACGTGTGCAAATGCAGCAAGGTATATGTGACTACGTATGCTTGTGAGTACACACACGTGTACGCAGCATCTGTGTCTGTGTGAACTTGGCCACGTGTCTGTGTGCTTTCATGTGTGCATTCCTGGGCTGGCACACACACTCGGCAACCTGAGCAGGGGAGAAACAGACGATGCCACAGCATCAGACCATTGTTTATGCGGGAGGGCGAGAAGCAGAGCCCCTGAGCTGTGCCTCCTGCGCAGAAGATGCACAGAAGGGACCAGAAGCCAGGAGTCTGCTTGGAGTGAAGCTCCATGCAGGACAGGACAGGCATGGAAGCTATGCCCATGCCCAGCCAAACCCAGAGGAGGAACTGGGGGACGGTTAACAAACTCCACAGCCCCGAGGACATTGTCTTACCCAACAGCTCAGCACAGAAGGGAGTTTAATTCTCGCCTCCTTGAAACACAGGCGAGCAGGAAACTCGGCAGCAAGGTCCTGAAGGGAAGAGGAAGGAATGTATAAACCGTAATTACCAGAAAGAGGACGTGCATACTGCATTCAGCGAAACTCGCAGTCGACTAGAAGAATCAAAAGAGTCGCCTAAGGTAATAAAGTCTACGTTTGAGGTGTGAATTTAACTGCCAAAAATCAAATGGAAGATTAGAGCGGGCAATTTAGTTATCTGAGAGCTTACATTTTCAAGGAAAGCTTTCTGAGCAGGAATGACCACTGAGAGTCAAAGTCAAGGGGAGACACACAAAAGTGTGGCTTTGGGGTCTTGCTCCTTCTCGGAAGGAAGGAGGGTCACCGGGGGGTCTCCTCTCCGGAGGACATCTTTCCATATTGAAGCTACCTCATGGAGCGCCTTTGCCAACAGAAAATGTCTCAATGAGACTCATCTCGATTCCGGGCTTGTCACGATGGCCTGAAAGCTAGACATAAATTATCGAAATACCTTTTGAACACTGGTCCATTAGAAGCTTCAAGGAGAATCTGGAATGTCATGGAAGACGGGAAATTACCTAAGACCAGGGCGGGTGGAGCGCAGGCTGGATCCTCGCCCCGCTAGACTCAACACGCTTGATCGTGAAATCGTGCACTTAGTGAGAGGGGCAGGCGCATCTCGCCCAACGAGACGGAGGGCTGTTCTGTGAACATGAGTTAAAGATGCAGACCTGCACCGCCCACCAGGCCCTCGGGGGACCGAGAGCTCGTCTCTAAATAGACGGAGGGCGTTTTCTCCTTCGGATCTGACCCTGCTTCCTGCCGTCTGTGCAACCTGCATCCGTGTGCACGGATGGACAGGGAGCCACGCGGAGGTGGGCCCGCCTCACCGGCAGCTCCGGCGAATTTGCATAAAATTGATTGTTGATTGATGGCCGGTCTCCAGGCAGAGCGCTTCTCCACTTGGCGAGCTCTTTCCTTCTCTCCGACGGAGGTGCATGTGCAGAGAGCAGCGGGATGGGAAAAGCGCAGGGAAATTGGCTCCTGTTCCTCCAATTTCCTGCAGGGGCTGGCAGGCGCGATGGCTTCGGGTGACCCTCCAGGCAGCGCAGCCTCTCTGGGAAGGTGTTGGTGACCTTAAGGTGAGTCGGGGGTCTGTGGATGAGGTGAGAGGCTCGGAAGCAGGAAGCAGAGTTGGGCTGGCAGCTTCCCCGAAGGAGAAGGAGCAGGGATGCAGAGGCCTGACTGTAAATGTACAGAACTCACAGATTACTTGGCGGAAGACTTTCGCCTCTGGTTTTTCCCCTCTTCCCCACTGCTGATGGCGGGACAACTGGCTCGGGTTCTGCTGGGCGCTCTGTGGCCAGCTGCACTGGACTAAAACACAGAGCAGACTTCAGGCAGACCTAGGGCTTGTGGCCCAAGGGGCAGTGACTGAACCTGGGCAGAAGCCAGAACCGTGACCCAGGGCCCCTCTGGCCTCCCATCCCCCTCACCCATTCTCAAGGCAACAAGCCAAGCTCTTGATCCACGGCAAACACTCTGGCTGATGCGGTGAAAACCCCCAAGATTCATGCAGATGTCTGCTGCTGCTGCTGCTGCTAAGTCGCTTCAGCTGTGTCCGACTCTGTGACCCCATAGACGGCAGCCCACCAGGCTCCCCCGTCCCTGGGATTCTCCAGGCAAGAGCACTGGANAGCACTTTCACAGCATCATCTTCCAGGATTTGAAACAGCTCAACTGGAATTCCATCACCTCCACTAGCTTTGTTCTTAGTGATGCTTTCTAAGGCCCACTTGACTTCACATTCCAAGATGTCTGGCTCTAGATTAGTGATCACATCCTCATGATTATCTGGGTCGTGAAGATCTTTTCTGTACAGTTCTTCTGTGTATTCTTGCCACCTCTTCTTAATATCTTCTGCTTCTGTTAGGTCCACACCATTTCTGTCCTTTATTGAGCCCATCTTTGCATGAAATGTTCCCTTGGTATCTCCAGTTCTCTTGAAGATAATTTATTTGGGGGATACTAAATTTATTTGGGGGATATTAGATAATTTATTAATGTAATTCAAAATATTAATAAACCAAGAGAAAAAACATATAAATGCATTTAAAAAAAGCCATGTGAAAGCATTCAATATGTATTCCCAAGAAAAACTCCGGATAAATTAGAAAGAAAATTTCCCTACCTGGCTATCTCTTCAATACAAATATCCAGTCTTAGGCATAATGGTGAAACACTCACAGGAATGAAATAAAGATCTGCTGTCACTATTCATATTTAGTATTATTCAGTAGATTTCAATGGAGGCTATAAAAAAAAGTTAAATACAGTGAAAAGAGAGAAACAAGAAACTATGCTTATTTGTTCACAATGTAATGCGCTACCTTGAAAAATAAAAACAAGAAAAGGAGCAAAAATTATTAGAATTATAAAGACTTCAGAATTATTTCTAATGAAAGTTTTTTATTGAAGTAGAACAGACCTACAGAAAAGTATGCAAATCTCAAGTGTTTGGCTTCTATCAGTTTTCACAAACAGAATACATCCGTTTAGCACCATCAAGTCAAGAAATAGATGATGACCAGTGTCCCAGAATCCCTCTGTGTGGTCTCTCAGTCATGACCTTCTTGTCTGCTCACATCCTGAGTAACAACACTGTAGATTAGCTGTGCTTGATTTTGAAATTTATATAAAAGAATGAAACTATGTATTCTCTTTGGGATCTGGATTCTTCGATTTAATATTATGCTTGAGAGATATGCATGCTTTTATTTTTTAAATGTAGCATGAATATCCTCAAATAATATATTGCAGTTATAAAAAAAAAAAAAAGAACCGGGGGCTATAACAAAAGATCAGTTAGAGAATTAATATGAACTCTTGAAAATTAAAATGCAGAAACAGGAAAAGAAAGTTAAGGAAATTTCTGAGAAAGTATAGTCAAAACACAAAAAATGAAAAATAAGAAAGTAAAAGATAAGAAAGTCAGAGGACCAGTCCAAGAGATTTAACAGCCAAATATTAATAAAAAGAGTTGCAAAAACTGGAGAACATACACACACACACAACAAGAATATCAACAATGAACATGGGTTTCCATTGGAAGGTTCTACTGAGGGTTCAGTATCATGGATAAAAAGTAAATCTCTCCCAAAGCACATCATCTTGAAATTTCAGAATACCTGGGATAAAAGGATTTCTAAAGAGATAAAGATAAGCCACCTTTAAAGAACCAGCAGTCAGAATGACCCTGCACTTCCAAATAGCTACTCTGGAAGTTTGGAGACAACAGAACATATGAGTGAACATCTTTCCAAGTGGAAAGTGGGAATCTAGGTATTTTTAGACACACAAAGACTAAAAGATTTGCTTGAAGACATGCAACACTAAAATGAGGGAATAAGCCAAGAAAAAAAAGAAAGAAAGAAAGAGATGAGATCAGAACACAGGGGACACAGCACAGGCGAGAAGTGAAGGGGGCCTAAGCACCGTCTTCCAGTGGGCAGCTGGTTCTGATGGCAGGGCTCAGAGCACTCGGGAAGTTTTCTTTCAAAAAGATGAACTGGATGGAATATCTAACGTGACTGAGAGGACTGAGAGAGAATTCAGACAAGAGATAGAGGGTTTGGGATGGAGTTAGTGAAAAGCTTATAGAGAACAAAGTAAGCAAACAAATGACAAAAAAAAAGGCAATAATGAAGTACACAGAACACAAAAAGCTGTGCAGGAAAAGCGAAATAACCAAAATATACCACTTGAATAAGCTGCAAGTAATTATAATAATGTAAATATTAAAAATGATCTAGGAACCTCTCTGGTGGTCCAGTGGCTAAGATTCCACACTTCCACTGCAGGCGATGTGGGTCCCATCCCTGGCTGGGGAACAAAGATCCTGCATGCCACAGGGCATGTCCAAAAACATTAAAAAAAAAAAAAAAAAAAAAAGAAAGAAAGAAAGAGATGAGATCAGAACACAGGGGACACAGCACAGGCGAGAAGTGAAGGGGGCCTAAGCACCGTCTTCCAGTGGGCAGCTGGTTCTGATGGCAGGGCTCAGAGCACTCGGGAAGTTTTCTTTCAAAAAGATGAACTGGATGGAATATCTAACGTGACTGAGAGGACTGAGAGAGAATTCAGACAAGAGATAGAGGGTTTGGGATGGAGTTAGTGAAAAGCTTATAGAGAACAAAGTAAGCAAACAAATGACAAAAAAAAAGGCAATAATGAAGTACACAGAACACAAAAAGCTGTGCAGGAAAAGCGAAATAACCAAAATATACCACTTGAATAAGCTGCAAGTAATTATAATAATGTAAATATTAAAAATGATCTAGGAACCTCTCTGGTGGTCCAGTGGCTAAGATTCCACACTTCCACTGCAGGCGATGTGGGTCCCATCCCTGGCTGGGGAACAAAGATCCTGCATGCCACAGGGCATGTCCAAAAACATTAAAAAAAAAAAAAAGTCTTTAAAAAAATGATCTGAACAAAATTACAACACAATTGTAATGGAGGATAGGGGAAAGAATGAGAAGGATGTGTAAATGCAAATGGGTATGGGTGAATGACAGAGTTATTACATCATCTTTCACAGCAGGAAGTTAAGAAATCACACTTACACCTCAAAATACAAGAAGTAAACAAAAGGATCATTTCCAAGAGTGGAGAGTGATGCCTCTAAAGAATGAGCAAAGCCGTGTAGAAGATATGTTTGACTTTTTAAACACATCCATCTATAATCTTTATAAAACTACAAAATAATTTAAAACATGTAAGAAACTAATGAAATATTAATAGTGGTTATCACTGGGTGGTGTGATTATGAGTGATTATCTAATCTTCCTTTTTATTTTTAAATTTTCTCAATGAATATTAAACTTACAATGCATACATAATACATTTTACCATGAATACTTAATAAAAAAGGTATTTTTACAATGTGATTTTAAAATTCTCTAGTCTCCTCGTCACTGCCCTTGTTCGTCTCTGGTGGGCTGGAAGACAACATCTGGATTAGAAGCAGGGCAGAAAATTATTCTTATTTTTTTCCACTCCTGAAAGCCTATAGACAAATTACAGAGCTCTAATTTCATGGCTGTCAGCCTCAGCTTCCTCCTTCCTCATATTCTTTAGGATTTGACGTCTCTGCAGTTTTGAGTTTCTTCAAGCCAATATTCCAGTTTTTCAGAGATAACAAGATGTAAGGCTCCCCCCCTCCTTCTATGCATAGTTATTTTTAAGAAACTACTATAGGGTTTTGGGAGAGGAGAATGTGGATGTCTTGGTCACATAAAAATTCAGTCAATGAGACTACCCTCTTTCACAACTTAGAAGCATGTATATACAAGGAGATACACCTAGACAGGGGTTGGAAAAGTCAAGGCAGCCATTTGGAGCCAAGGAATGTTATATATCAGCCACAGAGGCACAGAGGTGGTCTGAAAAAGTTCAGCCCTTCGGGCAAAATCACTGCATTTGAGGGTCCCAGCAGTTTACAACCAGAGCTCAGCGATCTGTTGGGACACTAGGAATCCAAAGGGCCGTCTTGGGGCTGGGGCAGGGGGCACCCCAGGCCAATAGAAAGCAGTATTCAGAGGTGTGACTCCAGGGCAGGCAGACAGGCAGGCACTGCAGACACTTCCAGAAGCCTAGGGCTCACTGCACAGTTGGTATCCCAAGTGACGGACTGGCCAGAGTCAGAAAGGCCCCAGCTCTCAGGAAGTCAGAGGAGTCTATGAACAGGGCACCCTGGTGGGCTGGAGCGTGGCAAGTGGGGACACCACCCCAGAGCCTCGTAGAAGGGAGTAGAATGGGAGTAGTGGTGGCAAGCGGAAGGAGGGAGATCTGGCTAGGATGCTCAGCGGCTCACACTTCAGGATGGGAACCTGGCTTCTCAGCTCACAGCACAGTCACTGGAGTTGCACCTTGACCCCCATGTCAGACGTCCTGGCCCAGGACCTAGAGCAGGGCTGGGTGTGCAGACCAGAGGGTATGGCAGGGATCTCAGAGGAGCCAGAGAGAGAACATGCTGGGGGCCTGAGGCAGGGCTGGCCAAAGACATGGGTTCTTACTGCTGTCCCCACTTGCCCTCCAAATCCCAGGTGAAGCAGGGCTTGGGGCGCAGCCCTCCTTCAGAAATGCCCTTCTCTTTGCTCTGCAAGGGGCAGAACCTTCAGGAGGTGATGTTCTGCTCCAAGCTCTAAGGAAGCAGACCACAGCTCTTATGATTTGAGAGAAAACCCTCTTGCTCCACTAAAGCCAAGTACTGGAACTGGTGCTGGGGAGAATTTGGAAGAGCTCAGAATAAAAAGCCCACAGTTTTCCTACCTAAGATCTCATAAGGAGGAGACAAGGGACAGGAAGGTAGTGAGAGGGGACAGGTGCCGGGTTTTGCTCCAGAGAGAGAGGGAGAAATGTGTCTGATAGTGAGGTTGGCACAGAGGTCAGGGGAGGGAGGTGCTTTGCTCCCATTTCCCATGGGGACTTCGAAAGGAGACTGTCCCACAGGTGGCCTCATATCCATCGGGGACCCATCTCATCCATGTGACCATTATGGTGCGGTGTGCCCATGTGACAGGAGGCTCGGCTCCCATGGGGGGAAGTGGGGCTGAGAGAAAGCCAGAGGAGCAGCAGCCCCCCCCACCTCCCCCAGGAGATGAGCCTGCAGCGGAGACAGGGAGGGGTGGGGGGAAACGTGACCTAAGCTCAGGTGTCTGCAGCCAGTATGGGCCACAAGGACCTAAGGGAGACAAGCCCTCATCACAAGTTAGGCCAGCTGCACACATCTGCCAATGACAGTAGTCAGGAGGGCTAAGGACACTGTCCAAGGGAAAGAGAGACACACCAAGACCCTGAGGCTTCTGCTCAGCCATTTAGGGAAGGGGTCCCCAACGCCCAGGCCATGGACCAGTCGTTCTCAGCCTGTTTCAGAACTGAGCAGCACAGCAGGAGGTGAGCAGTGTCCCATTGCTTCCCAAGGCTCATATTACCACCTGAACCACCCTTTCCCTGCCCGGATGTCCATGGAAAAATGGTCTTCCACGAAATCGGTCCCTGGTGCCAAAAAAGTGGGAGATCACTGATTTAGGGGAAATTAGTCTATGTGTCCTCACACACTCAGAAACCATCTGAGATGAACACTGTTTCCTGAAGAGGCTGAGCATTTCCAAAGAAATGAACTATTGCTAGTAACCCAAACCCAGCAGCAGTCCCTAGCCCCTTTCTGAATTGGCTGAGCCTGGCATGTAGTAAGGGCTTAATCAGTATTTGCTGGAGAGTGAATGAAAGATTCAGTAGTCTGCTCTTCCCTGTCCAAGACAGATTTAAAACTACAGAAATTTTGTAACAACCTAATGGCAGAAGTGATCATTTATCTTTTATCTCCACATCAGAGCATTTAATTGGGGAGAGGATACCAGAGATGGCGAGAAAAAGTTCATGCTCATCACCTTTCTTTGGCCTCTTTGCCTTTTCACTTCCCTTTATTTCATCATCACATACATCACTGTTGGGATGTCCTGTAGCGAGTGGGAAGGGGTTGGATGTAGAGAAGGAATTGTAATGTCTGGATTAAGAGTTACTGTCAGCTTGTTTTTCAGTAAAGATGAAAGCAAATTCCTAGAAACCTTTACCGAGCAATGGCAAAATAAATGATTACGTGAATGATGAATGGATCAATGAATAAATAAATAGACACCAAACTACTGAATTAGGATAAACTGAATTAGGATTGGAGATGGGGTTGACCTCTAAAGTGAAAAGCTGTCACCTGCTGGGAGTCATTTTCAGAACCCTTCCCTCCACCTGAAACCTCAGGTATGGCTGGAGCATGGGACTGGCTCACCCCCCAGCGAGATCTGTTTAGGAAACTGCCCGCAGCTACCACGTATGCTGCAGTCAGAAATTCAGTGTTAATAAAAGACACTCAAGAAACATCTCTCTCCTTTTTTCTTTAAGTTAAACTTCTTAGGAACCTGGGGTCCATTGAACTTCATGCACAGAAGTCAGACTCCAAAATGCCGACTTGAGCATCCTACCAAGTCTATAAAGGGCCTCCCGGGTGGGTGAGCTTTCCTGGGCCTCCCACACCAACTGTTCTCGAAATACTTTGAAGGGGCTTCATCGTGCAGAACTGGTAGTTACATTGTTCAAAACAGCAAGGCAAGCTGGGCACAGCCTCTCTGCTGCTCTGAGGATATGCCACCAGGGTGGTTGAAGACACAGGAGCCTGGAGTTCTCGGAGAAAATGAAATTCATTGCCCCTGACTTCTCCTGTGCTTGGCTGCAGAAGCTATTTTTAGAGCCACGTTGGCAGCAAAAAGAGTGAAGACTGTGACCTAAAACTCCAGAGAGAGATTGCAAAAGTGTCAGCTGAATCTCCCTACTTTGAAAACATCTGGGTAAAAACTCCTGCAGCTTTCAAAACGGTGCTGGATCCCCAAAAACGAAAGAAAAAGAACCCCGAAGACGATACAGTCTGGAATCATCAAAAAGGAGGGATTAAAGCTATTAGAATTAAAAGATGGAGCCTACTTCTCCCGACATACCTGAAATCACACCCATCTAGCTCCAACCAAAGAGGAACCTGAGTCCTACTTTGCTACCCCACCACATCAATTTGCTAAAATTAATAGTACTGCTGCTCCCCAATTCATGTCCAGGAATAACTCAGGAACAAGACATTTAACTCAGAGATAAAGTGTCTTCCATTTTTAAAAATCTGGCTTCCCTGGCAGCTCAGATGGTAAAGAGTCTGCCTGCAACGTGGGAGACCTGGGTTTAATCCCTGGGTCAGAAAGATCCCCTGGAGAAGGAAATGGCAACCCACGCCAGTACTCTTGCCTGGAAAATTCCATGGATGAAGTGGCCTGCTAGGCTACAGCAGTACATGGGGTCACAAAGAGTCGGACATGACAGAGTGGTGAACACTTTCACTTTTCAAAGTGAAACTCACCTGCTCTTGGTAGCCCACCAGACTGAACCTCTCCGTGGGTGAAGAGGAAAACCTTCCCAACTATTCAGATTCACCTATGTGGCTGCTGTGAGCTGTCACAACACACTTTGGTTGATGGAGGCAAGACGATGCTTGTCAGTGCCTAGAATAGTCACCATGCAAGCTCCACGGCACTGCCTAGGAATTTTGCTTCCAAAGGAAAAGTGTCTAGCAGTGATATCAGTGTGTCACGCAGAAAGAAAAATTGATCTACTCAGATGGCACTGAAGGTACAGAGCTCATGTCAAGAAATACCATTAATTTCCCAAAAGCAGTGTGTTCACCATTGTAAAAGCATAGTTCATTCTATAATGAACAGCTTCCCTCAAGAGACTGACTTGGCAAATGTGGGCCCTTTATTTTTCTGTGCAAATCCCCATGGCATTAAAAATGCCTCTCCTTAAAAGGGAACCCTCTTACACTGTTGGTAGGAATGTAAATTGGTGCAGCCACTATGGAGAAGAGTATGGAGGTTCGTTATAAGACTAAAAACAGAGCTACCACATGATCCAGCAATCCCACTCCTGGGCATATATCTGGAGAAAAACATAATTTGAAAAGGTGCACACCCCGATGTTCACTGCAGCACTAGTTATAATAGCTAGTACACAGAAGCAATCTAAATGTCCACTGACAGATGAATGGATAAAGAAAATGTGATACATATATACAATGTACAACTAACCAAAAGAATAAAATAATGTCATTTACAGCAATATGGATGGGTCTGGAGATTATCATATTAAGTGAATTAGGTCAAAGACAGGTATATAGTATTGCTTACATGTGGAATCTAACAAAATGGTAGAAATGAGCTTATTTACAAAACAGAAATAGAGTCACAGATGTAGAAAATAAACTTATGGTTACCAAAGTGGGGACAAGATGGGGGGGCTGGGGCTACTCCACCCTTGTCTCCATTCCAGACCCTAAACACCCACAGCTACATACACATGCTGCTGCTGCTGCTGCTGCTGCTAAGTCGCTTCAGTCGTGGCCGACTCCGTGCGACCCCAGAGACAGCAGCCCGCCAGGCTCCCCCGTCCCTGGGATGCTCCAGGCAAGAACACTGGAGTGGGTTGCCGTTTCCTTCTCCAATGCATGAAAGTGAAACGTGAAAGGGAAGCCGCTCAGTCGTGTCGGACTCTTCGGGACCCCACGGACTGCAGCCCACCAGGCTCCTCCATCCATGGGAGTTTCCAGGGAAGAGTACTGGAGTGGGATGCCATTGCCTTCTCCAATATACACACTACTATATATAAAAAAGATAACTAATAAGGACTTACTGTATAGCACAGGGAACTCTACTGGATCCTCTGAAAAGAATCTAAAAAAGAGTGGATATATGTGTATGTATAACTGACTCACTTTACTGTACATCAGAAACTAGAGGGGCATGAAACCTCACAGTGTTGACGGAATCAACACTTTCCATCAACAGGGCTCCTCTAGGACTGTCCCCTGAAGAAAGCAAGTAGAATTCTGTAGAGGATTTTTAGCTGTAAATTTCCCCATGTCTTGCTTCTGCCGTAGAACTCTATTAACCGAAACATTTAATTATCTACAACACCTCACACCATAAACTCAGAGAGAGCTTACAATTAGAGCTTTGCATCTGAGGGACCAAGAGCTTTGTTATGAAAATTTTCCACTATAGGAACAATATACCTTCAAATGCTGGGTAGGTTTTATGGATAAGAAAATTAAAAGCTCATTTATGCAGATGGTGACTGACCTGCCTAATGACACAGACCCTGTTGGTGGCAAAATCGAGCAAGTCATTCCTATTATTGGGAAAATGTCGGGGGAAGGAAAAGAAGGTGGAGAATGGTTAGCTCTTGTACCGTGATTCTTCTCTTCCTGAATTTTGACAGGCCCCTGTGCTAGATGCCTTTACTGACTCTCCTTTCCTAGACTCAAATCGAACTGTTGTCTTCAGACCCAGCCCGTTACCCACAGTGCACTGCACTTTGTCAGTATCATATACACCATCCAGGTAGGTCAATGGTAATGGCGGGTCCCACCTCTGCCCAGGACGTGCCATGGCTTCTGAATCCCTGCTTGGAAGTCAACCACGGCAGCTTCTGCTGCTCTGGAATTGGATCCCAGTTTTATCTCCTTGTGTCCTCTGTGCTGTTCTGTCCATCCACTTCCCCTGCTCCCCAAAGGGGACACCACACAAGACTCTGAGCCAAGGATTAATATGAAGTCCCACCTCTGCCCAGGACGTGCCATGGCTTCTGAATCCCTGCTTGGAAGTCAACCACGGCAGCTTCTGCTGCTCTGGAATTGGATCCCAGTTTTATCTCCTTGTGTCCTCTGTGCTGTTCTGTCCATCCACCTCCCCTGCTCCCCAAAGGGGACAGCACACAAGACTCTGAGCCAAGGATTAATATGACTATCTTCATCCTGTTGCAAGATTGGCCATCCGCTATCTGTTGATGGCCACCAGGTCCTAAGGTAGAATTCACGTTCTGTACAATCCATTTATGTAAAGCCTACAATTCAACAGATTCTAGTATGTTCACAGAGCTGTGCAATCAGCATCAAAATCACTTTTGGAACACTTTATCATGCCCCCAAACCCTGTTTGTTCTCATTAACAGTCATTTCTCTCACCACTCATCTCCCACCCCTGGGCGACCACTAATATACTTTTTATCTCTCCCAATTAGCTTTTTATTCAAATTCATTTTGGCTCATTGGATCGGTGGATGGAGCCTGGACTCCTCTTTTTGTCTCTCCACAAAGTGGATCTCCTGTTTCAAGTTACTCAGTCTTCCATCTTCCCTCTACTTTATCCCTTCATTTTTAAATACACATTCTCTACCTTTGTCTCCACACCTGATCCTAAACACCCACAACATCTTTGCTGTCAGTAGAGGAACTCAGTGGACTTGAGTTGCCCAAACTCTGCACATCCCAAAGAAAGAACTGACCCTTGCCAGGCTCCTGGAAGATAACCACTAAACCCTTGGAATAGCCTGCCCAATAAGAGTATCTCTGAGGCCCTGGGTCATGCTGTAATTAGCTCAACTTCTGCAGAGGGAGGTGGGGAGGAGTGGAGACTGAGTCGCCAAGTTCAATCACATGGGTGCTCCATGCCTACAGGACTGACTCCCAGTAAAAACCAGGAATACCAAGGCTCCAGTGAGCTTCCCCAGTTGGCAACACCTTATGTGTTGTTACAAGTCACCTCTGGGAGACTAAAGCACTATCTGTGCAACTCCACAGGAGAGGACAACCAGAAGCTCATGCTTGGTTTCTCCTGGACTCAGCCATAGGCCTCTTTTTGCTTGGCTGATTCTAATATGTATTCTTTCACTGAAATAATCCATAACCGTGAGCATGATTGCTTTTCTGAGTGGTATGAACCCTTCTAGTGGATTGTCAAACCCGAGGGTAGTCATGGAGACTTCAAACACACTCATTTTCTAAGCTGACCTCGAATTGTGTCATCTCCCATATTCTTTGCCAGGGAAAATCCCCTCCAGCTTGCAAGACTCAACAAGTCACCCCCTTTCCAGAAGAAAGAGCACAGTGTGGAAGGGCATAGACTCTGAACCCACTATATCCAAATTCCAGATTCATCTCTACTGGACGTGCAACCTTGAATAAAGCGCTGCCCCTGCGCCTCAGTAGCATACCTGTGAGATGAGAATGGTAAGAATACTTATCTCGTAGAGCTAGTAGGAGGTGTACATGGATTCGTACTGTGTAAAACAAAAGACAAATGCAGGCACATAGAAAATTCCAGCTTTCCTAACCACTCCAGGTTGCTCAGTGATAAAGAATCCACCTGCCAATGCAGGAGGCACAAGAGATGTGGGTTGGATACCTGGGTCGAGAAGATTCTCTGAAGAAGGAAATGACAATCCACTCCAGTATTCTTGCCTGGAGAATTCCATGGTCAGAGGATCCTGGCAGGCTACAGTTCATGGGGTCACAAAGAGTCAGACATGACGGAGCAAATGAGCACATGCACAGACACCCAAAACCACTGCACTCACAAAGCTGCCTGCCCTGCCCCGCTTCGACAAATCCGCATTCACCTGCACTAATGTGTGATTATGCACACTTGAGCCCTATGTCTCCAACTAGTCCAGGAACTCCCCTAAGAGGATCGTGCAATCTATCATTATGAACCTCTACCCCTGGAAGTTTCCACCACAAGGCTGAACACAGTTGGTTCCTAAAATATATTTGCCGATGCATAGGAAAGTGAAAGTGAAAGTCACTCAGTCATGTCTGACTCTTTGCAACCCCATGGACTATACAGTCCATGGAATTCTCCAGGCCAGGATACTGGAGTGGGTAGCCCTTCCCTTCTCCAGGGACTCTTCCCAACCCAGGGATCGAACCCAGGTCTTCCACATGGCAGGCAGATTCTTTACCAGCTGAGCCACAAGGGAAGCCCAAGAATACTGCAGTGGGTAGCTATCCTTTCACCAGTGGATCTTCCCGACCCAGGAATTGAACCAGGGTCTCCTGCACTGCAGGTGGATTCTTTACCAACTGAGCTATCAGGAACGACAGTGTTATTTCCAAGTCTAAGAAAAGCTGATTCTTCACTTAAAGATTTCCTCTCTGTAAGCTAGTCATTCTTCCTCTACAGGGAAAAAATTGCCTTCTCCTTTTGTATACATCTGCACACAGAATTTGAGATTCCAACAGCTATACATTTCCAGGACAGCCCTTTCAACTCTCAGAGTCTAACAGGCTCTAATGGTCCCTGTACCTTGTAATTTATGATCAAATTATATGTTGGATTAAGGATTGCTAATTGTTAATCATCAGCTTGAATTAGTTATTAATGAGTAATGTCACTAATTACAGGGTCACCTAACACAGAGCAGGCGGGCACCACTGGCACATCCCAGAAGATGCCTGATGAGTCAGCTTCAGCCAGTGCCCTGAAAGCAACGTGCTGTAAAACATCCCACCTCTGACAACTCCACACACCCTTCCCTCCTATGGTCAAAGTCATGAGATTATACAGCTGGAAAGAACTGTGAAGATCAGCGGTTCTCAAGTCCTGAGCTACAGACCTCTGAAGGCTGCTGAGCTAAGGCAGGTGTCCAGGAATTCATGGTGCCTTCAGGCTAAAGATATTATATCCCTCCTCCTTATCGTTGCTACTATTTTTCACATCTATGGACATAATGTATGAATAATACAGTTTAACTTGGCATTAAAGCACAATGGAGTTCATAGCAGTTTTTGGTCAAGAAACTGTCATGGAAAATCTATTGATTTTACATTTCTGGGCCCCCAAAGCAGTCATCAGTTACTTTTGGGGTTCCTGGTCAGCTCACCCATTCCCATTCCTCTTGGCAATTATTCCAGATCTTTATTTTTTAATGTGTTTTTCATAGGAGGATAATTGCTTTACAATGTTGTGCTGGCTTCTGCCATACAACTATGTGAATCAGCCATTAATATACATACATCCCCTCTCTCTTGAGCCTCCCTCCCACCCACCTTCCCCATCCCACCCCTCCAGGCCATCACAGAGCACTGAGCTGAGATCCCTGTGCTAAACGCTTACACGTGGCAGTGTGTATGTTTCAATGCCGCTCTCTCAGATCATCCCACCCTTTCCTTCCCCCTCCAGGCCCACAAGCCTGTTCTCTATGTCTGTGTCTCAATTCCGGCTCTACAAATAGTTTCATCAGTACCATTTTTTTTCTGGCTCCATATATATGCATTAATATACAGTATTTGTTTTTTCTCTTTTTTGACTAATTCACTCTGTATAACAGGCTCTAGGCTCATCCACCTCAGAGACTTTTGTCATTTTTTCCTGTAGCACCTAATTCAAGATCTACCTTTTACTCTTAGCAACGATTTCCTCTCAATTCATAAGGAAAATGTGGGTCACCCAGCATAAGCTCTCTCTTCTGGCTCTTCAAGAACAAACCATTCTTGTGTCCTTGACTCCACCTCCTACTCCCTCTTCAGGGTTCTTCCTTCCCAATCAGTGCCACCCCTCCTTTCTGTGTGCTCAGATCCTCCTTCTCTCCTTGCTTCGTGCCCTCAGCTGTATGTACTGTGTTAAAATGGGACCTATTATGCCCATATTGTATTTCCCTCATAGCTCAGTTGGTAAAGAATCCTCTTGCAATTCAGGAGTCCGTCCCGCAATGCAGGAGACCCGAGTTCGATCCTCGGGTTGGGAAGATCCTCTGGAAAAGGAAATGGCAATCCACCCTGGTACCCTTGTCTAGGCAATCCCATGGACAGAGGAGCCTGGCGGGCTACAGTCCACGGGGTTCAAAGAGTCAGATATGACAGCGACAAAACCACCATGTCCATAATGGGGCTGAGGATGTTCAGGCAACAGACGCTGTATTCCAAGAAATCATGCAAAAAGAGGTCCAAAGCAGATAATCAAAAACCAGCTAGCTGACAAATGAGAGTAAGTGAAGTCTGGGAGAGGAATGTGTCTGGAGAGATTCTCTGGAGTGAGCTGTAGCCTGAATCCCCTCTCCAAGGAGAGAGGGTGGTACCCTACCATCTAACCCCAAGCCTGGCAGTCAGCGATCCTGGCAGTGGAAAAACACCCTCATTGCTGCCTGACTCGTGCTAAGCAAGGAAAGGTGGCTGGTGGGGCAGATGGGGACCCTGTGTGTGGAAGCAGCCCCTCTCCTCCCGTTTAGGACAAAGATGTGTGAATCCTGGAAACCAGATACGGAAGCCAGAAAAGATGCTGATCCATCCCTCATCCATTTCTTCATTCATTGAACAGTTTCAGCATCCCTGCAAAGTGCTAAGTATTTATTATTCTCTGGATTACAACAGAAAAGCTACAGGCCTGGCTTCGTAAAACACGCAGACTAGTAATGAATTAAGAATGATAAAGAAAGGATCTTCCACTGGGAGAAACAGGTTGAATATCTAGCAGTATTTTTTTGTGTGTTTTGTTTTTTGGCCCTGATTACCAAAGGCAGGAAAAAAGATACATAGGAAGAAAGAGAAAGAAAAGAGTGAAACAGAAAGAATATACATCCCCTGAATGCAGCATCTCCTATATTTGTATTGCCTCCTGGGAAGACTCAGTAGTAAAGATTTATCCAATCCAGTGTCATTTGGATGGTGAAAAAGTTCTCTTCACCCCATCCTTTACCAGATTAAAACCATTACTATTAAAATACTGAAATCACAAGGAGAATGGGAAACCATCACATCCTGACATTTAAGAAAGAGTATTGTATCTGCTTAATAACATCAGAAGGGCCATAAAAAGTCCTTCCTTCAATTAAACAGCTCCATCAACTATTAACAAATTAAGCATTTCATAAGTTATGATACATTAAAAAGAGATCATTAATATTCGATTCTATTGTGTACATCAGAGATGCATGTCATGTTAACGACTCATGATCATGACTCCATTTTTTGAGTCTTTTAAAAATGCATATTAATCATCTTAATGTTACATAAAATACAAGATCAGTTTTTGCCTAGTGCCTCACATATGTAGGGATAGTTGTGTGTTCTGGGCATTATAAAGCACTGTGTGTGTGTGTGTGTGTGTGGACTCAGTAGCTCAGTCACGTCTGACTCTTTTGTGACCCCCATGGACTGTAGTTCACCAGGCTTCTCTGTTCATGGAATTTTCCTGGCAAAAATATGGGGATGGGTTGCCATTTCTTCCTCAAGGTGATCTTCTCAACCCAGGGATCAAAGTGGAGTCTCCTGCATCTGCTGCATCGGCAGGCAGATCCTCCACCACCGAGCCCAGAGCACTGCACTGGATCCATTTCTTCGCCACTGCCACACTTTCATTCCCTTATCTGTCACGGCTGGAGGTCAGCCTCCCTGTGTGTCAGGGAGGAAGCAGTGCGTGGCCAGAAATATGAAACTGACTTTGAATCCATCGCCTGAACCCTGTCCCTTCAAGATCTGAAGGCCTTGGGGTCTTTAGGCATGTCCCATTTTAATCCTGTTAAAATACGCATGTACTGTTCTTAATCATTTTTACATGTACAGCTCAGCAGCGTTAAATACATTTGCAGACTGTGCAACCAGATTCCAGAACTAATTTCATCTGGAAAAACTGAAACAAGTAGCCATTTCCCATTCTCCCCAGCCCCTGGAAACCACCTCTCTACCCCCTGTCTCTCTGAATTTGGCTATTCTAGGTACTTCATAGGAGTGAACTCATATAGCATCTGTCTTTCCATGACTGGTTTATTTCACTTAGCATATAGTGCCCAAGGGTCACCCATGTCGTAGCATGAGTCAAAATTTCTTTCTTTCTTTTTTTAAAATTATTTATTGATTGATTTTTGGGTACACTGCATCTTCCCTGCCTCATGTGGGCTTTCTCTAGTCGTGGCGAGTGGGGGCTACTCCCTAGTTGCAGTGCAGAGCTTCTCATTCTGGCGATCTCTCTTGTTGAGAGGCAAGGGCTCCAGGGCATATGGGCCTCAGTAGTTGCCGCTCTAGAGGGCAGTTGTGGCACACGGGCTTTAGTTGATCCTCAGCATGTGGGATGGTCCCAGACCAAGGATCGAACCTGCATCCCCTGCAGTGGCAGGCGGATCCCTATCCACTGTACCACCAGGGAAGTCCTCTTTCTTTTTCTTAAGGTTGAATAATATTTCATTATAATTTTGCTTATCCATTTATCTGTTGATGGACCTTTAGGTTACTTCCATGGACTTCTGTTGATTGTGAATAATACTGCTATGAACACGAGTGTGCAAATATTCCTTTGAGACCCTGCTTTCAATTCTTTTGGGGTATATACCCATAAGCAGAACTGCTGGACCATATGATAACTCTATTTTTAATTTTTAAGGATGACTCCACTGTTTTCCCTAGCAGCTGCACCTTTTTATCTCCCCACCAGAAATACTCAAGGATTCCAACTTCTCCACATTCTTGCCAACCCTTATTTACCTCTTTTAAAACTATGGTAGCCAGCCTGATGGGTGTGAAAGGATATCTCAACCAAATATCCCTTAAGGTTATGCTTTGGTTTTCAGATAATACCTTAGTGATGAGTCTCCATTATTATTTGCAGAAATCTGAGAGTGCAGCCCTGTCGCAAGTACACGAAGCCACTGAACATCTAGGCTGGGATGGGAACTGAGCTATGAGACATCCCCAGCTGAGCAAGTTATTAGCCCCAAAGGTTACCTTCTGTTACATAAAACTGGCTCATCAGCAGCTCTCCCTAATACAGTCTGTTAGCTTTCAATCTGTGCTAGAAAATAAGAGAATATGGATCAAGGGCTGTTGTGCAGTCACTAAGTCGTGTCTGACTCTTTGTGATCCCATGGACTGCAGCGTGCCAGGCTTTCCTGCCCTTCACTCTCTCCCGGAGTTTGTTCAAATTCATATTCATTGAGTTGGTGGTGCTATCTAACCATCTCATCCTCTGCCGCTCTCTTCTTTTGCATTCAGTCTTTCCCAGCATCAGGGTCTTTTCCAATGAGTCTTCTCTTCGCATCAGGTGGCCAAAGCATTAGAGCTTCAGCTTCATTAGTCCTTCCAATGGTTATTCAGGGTTGATTTCCTTTAGGATTGACTAGTTTGAACAGGGGTCTGTCCGTTTCAAAACCCTACTCTGGTTTATCAAAATTTTATAAACTAAGAAAGAACTTCATGGATCCTTGCAGAAAATCCTCACTCCTATTCCACAGTTGCCCCTTTATACCAACAAACACAGCCCAAAAACAAGGGCAAAGAATCAATAAGATGGCCCCTTCCATCTCTTTGAACACAGACCCATGAAGATATTAACTCAGTTTTCATTCTCACGTAGAATTCATAAAAAATATTGAACCATAACTCAGGTAACACCTTGTTTGAAAATCAAAGCATTTGTGGTGGGTTGAACAATACCCCCTGCCCCCTTCCTCCCTAAAAATATCCATATCCTCATCTCTGGGACCTGCTTATGTTACCTTATATAGAAAAAAAAAAGGGCTTCACAGATATGATTAAGTACAGGATCTCAAGAAGAGGGAGATTGTTGTGGGTTATTCACATTGATCCCAACTGTCATCACAAAGGCCCCTATGGGAGGAAGTCAGGAAGGTCAAGGGAAGAAGGTGGCCACGTGATGAAGGACGCAGGGGGAGAAAGTGATGCAGTAGCCATGAGCCAAGGAATGAAACCGCCTTTAGAAGCTGGAAAAGGCAAGGAAGTGGATTCTCCCTTCCAGTCTCCAGAAGAACCCATCTGCAGACACCTTGCGTAGAGCTCTGTAAGGGTCACTGCAGATTACTGCAGTGCCTCTAGGATGTAAGAAAATAAATTTCTGTGCTCTAAGCCAGGGGTCCCCAACCCTTGGGCCATGAACCGGTTACTGGTCTGTGGCCTGTTAGGGACCAGGCTGCACAGCAGGAGGAGAGCTGCAGGCAGGCGAGCAAGCAAGGCTTCACTGTGTTTACAGCAGCTCCCCATCACTCGCATTTCCTCCCATCAGATCAGAGGAGGCATTAGATTCTCATGGGAGTTTGAACTCTACTGTGAACTACACGTGTGAAAGACCTAGGTTGTGCACTTCCTTATGAGAACCGAACACCTAATGATCTGATCCTGCATTATGGAGAATAATAGTGTATACAGTGTATAATTATTTCATTTTATGAAAGTGAAAACATTAGTCACTCGGTCAAAGCATTAGTCACTCTTTGTGACACCATGAACTGTAGCCCACCAGGCTCCTCTGTCCATGGAATTCTCTAGGCAAGAATACTGGAGTGGATAGCCATTCCTTTCTCCAGGGGATCTTCCTGACCCAGTTATCTAACCTTGGTCTCCTGCACTGCAGGCAGATTCTTTACCATCTGAGCCACCAGGGAAGTCCACTTCATTATATATCACAATGTAATAATAATAGAAACAAAGTACATAATAAGTGAAATGGGCTCCAATCATCCTGAAACCATCTTCCCCACTCCCTGTCCGTAGAAAAACTGTCTTCCACAAAACCGGTCCCTGGTGCCAAAAAGGCTGGGGACTGCAGTTTTAAGCCAGTAAATTCATGTTCCTTTATTATAGCAGCCATAGGAAACGAATATGGCATCAAAATCTACCAACTTCATTCACCATCCCTTATATTTCACCTTCCCAACTGGTCCACCACAAAGGACTTATCTCCTTGCCTCCGAGGGAAGCTGGCTGGGGTTTGGGGTAAAAGTCCTACCAAGTTGTCCAAAGGCCCTGGGTTACCCGTGGCGGGGGTGGGGGGCAGGTGCCACACAAAAAATGTCCTTTGTCTAAGTGTTCCTACATTACGGCAATTGTAAAGCATCTAAGTATGGAAAAGTCCCAGGAATTAATACCTTTTCAACTCCGTGCTTAAAAGCTCCTGAACACAAGTCAACAGAATATGAGGAAGAATAAAGAAGTGTGAGCGTTCCTATTGACTGCCATCTTGAAGACTGCTGTTTGATAAGCTGAGGCAGAAAATTTTTAGTGAAAAAGAAGCAAAATGCAGCATCCTTTCTCAACAAGAAAACTTCAGTGTGAAAACATCCCAAATCCTCAAGCAGCTGCTTTCCCCACTGCAGCTCCATGCCCAGGTGGTCTCTCCCAGCCTCTCTCCCTGCCTCCCTGGCCTGGGATCTGGGGACGCAAAGGCCTGCGGGGCACGCACACTCGGCACAGACCTGATGGGGAGGGAGGGGTCTCCGGCGTCCCACCAGTCTTTTGGGGGGCTGATGTACATGCACCACAGCTCCCAGCTGTACCCGTGGGCCGAGTTCTCATACCGCTGCACCTCGAAGGTGTCCTGCTTGATGTTGTCGATGGAGGGAAGGATCACACGCTTCCGGTTCTCCTGGATCCGCGAGAGGACCGGTTCGGCCCTGAAACACAGAGAAGTAGGAATGAACATCTCTCTCCTGGGCTTCCCTGGTAGTCCAGTGGTTAAGAATCCACCCTGCAATATAGGGACACCGGTTCCAGCTCTGGTCCGGGAACACCCCACATGTGGTGGGGCAACTAGCCTGGGGCACCACAGTCACGGAGCCAGTGCTCTGGAGCCCAGGAACTACTGGGAAACATCCTTCAGTAGACCCTGCAACACCAGCTCAGGTCAAGAGTTAGTACCACAGGCTCCCTAGAGCCCGCGCTCTGCAGCCAGAGAAGCAGGCACCGTGAGAAGCCTGCGCACCCAGTGAAGAGTGGACCACACTCGCCGCAGTCAGAAAAAGCTCGAGTGCAGTAGCAAAGACCCACTACAGCCAATACATAAAATAAATTTTAAAAATCCCACTCCTGAGGCTCCGTTGCACCCGCACTGGCTCAGACCTCAAGACCACAGTGAACAGAAGCATCCTAGCTGAAGGCTGGGCTTCGGGCACGCTGAAACTCACAGGGAGGCGGCTCTAGATGGATCAGGTGGCTTTACACGAGCCCCGTGGCCTGCAGCTCAAGCCCTTGCCCCTGTGGGGTCACCACAGTGTCACCTGTGCTGGCTTGAAAGGCCGGAGGTGAGAACTGAGAACCCAGGGCCTCTGGCCCAGCACGTCTGGCTGGTCTTTTATACCCACAGTGTCTAAGTCAAGGCCAGGCCCTCCTGAGAGAATCTGCACTGCCCTGCAGTTGCACAGTTTTCAGCTTCCCCTCTGGCACTGGCTGATGACTCCAGTCTTCTTTTTCCTGCAGGAGCTGAATTGTCTTTCCCCAAATAGGTCACTTCTACCCTTGATGGCCTGGTTTCAATATGCATTTCACTAGCTTCTTTGTGCGTGCAGACAATTTCAGTTGTTTTAATTGATTATTTAATTGATTTCTTAAACGGCATCTAATTGGATGGGTTAGGGATGGCAGGCAGGAACTAATTGAATGCAAAAGTGGGCAGAATCCTGCCTCTCAGCGAGCCTGCCTCCTCGGGGCTGCAGCAAGAGAGAGGCAGGGACCTGGCTCAGGGTTCAAGGAGCACCCCTGCCAGCTCGGGAGAAAGCAGATGGCCAGACACCCTTGCCAGGGTGTGTTCTCCGAGGCGGATGTAGGAAGGGATCATTTCCCACATTCGAGAAGGAAAAGATGGCTCTCAGAAACCAGGGCATTAATCTCCCTGCTTAGAACAGAGCGCAGGCTTTGGAAGGGAGTCAAGCGAAAATCCCATTCCTCTGCATTATTTGGAAGAATAATGAGAAAGCTCGGCCTCCATCCCATCTCTTTTCATTTGCAACTATTGAATTACCTGTTGGCACATCTCATCTTTCTATTTAAAACGAGCAATAAAATATACCCAGAGCCATTTTACTGCCTCTGGTACTTTTGCACACGCCATAGAAGCTGATGCCAAATGGGACTGACTTCTCACGATTTCTAGATGTGCTTCAGAGCTCTGCCCCTTCCAAGTCCTCACTCTTGCTGTTGTCCTCCAGGAATATATACCCAGAGCCATTTTACTGCCTCTGGTACTTTTGCACACGCCATAGAAGCTGATGCCAAATGGGACTGACTTCTCACGATTTCTAGATGTGCTTCAGAGCTCTGCCCCTTCCAAGTCCTCACTCTTGCTGTTGTCCTCCAGGAATGCCCTTGTGCCTGGGCAGGAAGTCTAGCCACCCACATAGAGTGCCACCTCTCCCAAGAAGCCTGCCTTGATTTCTCCCAGTAGACAACTCATCCCTTCCACTCTTAGACCACCTTCTCCACTATATTCAAGTCACTCCGATGACACGCTGTCCAGGAATGTGGAGGTCAAGACAGAGAGGAACAGGTGGACATGTGAAATAGAAGACAAAACCAGCTAAAGCTGGAGGGGGATTGGATATGTTAACACAACATGATGGAGAGAGAAGAACTGAGTGATGGGGGCATGGTGGTGCCACCTGATTGGACAGGAAAGAAATGAGGAGAGGATGATATGGAGGAAAAGGTGAGACAGGGAAAGGCTAAGGCTCCACGTGTTCAGAAGGATTCTTGCTCAAGAGTTCCCAAACTTGAGTGAGAAGCAGAGTCTCTGGGTCGGAGCTGGTTAAAGCAGATGGTTGGGTCCCACCCCTCGAGCTTCTGATGATATAGGTCTGAGTGGAACCCAAGGATATATATTTCTAACAAGTTCCCAGATGATGCTGGTCTGGGGACCACACTTTGAGAATGATTATAAGAAAACAACGAGGCTCAGGGGAGGTTAGGGCTGCAGACCAACAACTATGTGTATCAGGGTCTGACAGCAGCAGAAAAAAACAACAGAGAAAAACTGGGCTGTGAGGTGGTAACAGATGCCTGTGTGCACGGGAAAGGGCCAGTGTTTACGGTGACCCCAGGTTCCAAACCATTGTGTGCTCATGTGCAAAATCTTCCTTTTATCTGGCCATTAAAAGGATTCTAAAGTTGGTTTCAAATGAAGAATAGACATTTCAGTGTTTAATTAGTGATGGAGTGATGGGGGCATGGTGGTGCCACCTGATTGGACAGGAAAGAAATGAGGAGAGGATGATATGGAGGAAAGGGTGAGACAGGGCAAGGCTAAGGCTCCACGTGTTCAGAAGGATTCTTGCTCAAGAGTTCCCAAACTTGAGTGAGCAGCAGAGTCTCTGGGTCGGGGCTGGTTAAAGCAGATTGTTGGGTCCCACCCCTCGAGCTTCTGATGATATAGGTCTGAGTGGAACCCAAGGATATATGTATTTCTAACAAGTTCTCAGATGATGCTGGTCTGGGGACCACACTTTGAGAATGATTATAAGATAACAACAAGGTTCAGGGGAGGTCAGCGCTGCAGACCAACAACTGTGTGTATCAGGGTCTGACAGCAGCAGAAAAAAACAGTGAAGAAAAACTGGGCTCTGAGGTGGTAACAGATGCCTGTGTGCACGGGAAAGGGCCAGTGTTTATGGTGACCCCAGGTTCCAAACCATTGTGTGCTCATGTGCAAAATCCTCCTTTTATCCGGCCATTAAAAGGATTCTAAAGTTGGTTTCAAATGAAGAATAGACATTTCAGTGTTTAATTAGTGATGGACTCTAAATGATGTTAAAGATGATCCCATAAATTCTAGGAAGCTTTGCCTGAGTAGGCAGAATTATAAATGAATCTCCCCCCCCCTCCATAATAGTTAACCATCCTCCCCAGAAATGGAAACAAACAAATCAGCAAAAGAGAACATCAGGAATATGACTGCCTTGTCTTCTTAGCAAGGGGCATCTTGAGTTCCGTCTAACTAATATATCATTTTCACAGGGATTTTCATGATGGTAATGATGATGACCCTGATAGGATAGGATGATGATGGCAAGGATGATGATGATAGACTGAGTAAACAGCAGATGTATTTCTCCCTGCTTCCCAGTTTTATCCCAAACTATGGTCTCCCCTTCTTTTCACCCGCCCTTCCCCATTCTTCCCGGGGCCCCAGAAGAACAGGCAAAGCACGCCCACCTCCCAGACTCTAGACCTCCTGACCATGCTACAGGTCCGAAGTGCTTCCGGGTTTTAGCTTGTGACCTACCAGCCAGCGGTGAACTCCACGTGGGCATCAAAGAAGCCGGTGACCTGGCCAGTGGCCACCTTCCAGCCCTCAATACGAGCTCGGATCAGTCCCTCTCTTTTCTGGTTTCTCACCACCTTCACCAGCCCGGGGTAGCGTTTGTGGACATACTCCTCCAAGGGGGCCTTCAGCTCCTCTGCAAATGACAAAACACAGGAAGATCCATAAACAGGTCAAATGTGCATCCAACCCATTGTGAGGCCAACGGATCTTCAGATAGTCCAGAGACTCCAGACAAGTTTGCATGTTAGTCATTTTAGTAAAAAGAACAACTGGGTCTGTGTGAGTCAGAAGGCGTCTCTGACTGATGTCCTTTGAGATTTCTTTTCTTTCTGCTCCCCTCTCCTTCCTTGGCTAGCATTCCTGTGCTCGCACTGTCTCCTGGGTCCTGTTTATCCACTTTATATGTTTTTTTTTTCCATCTGCACATACACTAGTCCTCACAGGATGTGTTCTGGGAGGTCTAGACCCATAGTTACACCCTAGATGCAACATTAACAGGGTTTGTGCTTTGGTCAAAGGATGTAAAATCTTCGCCCAGCAGTAGAAACGCTACCGTGATGGCAAAAGAAACGCCAACAGGATTGAACGCTCCCTTCTGCCGCCAGCAGGTGGTACAAAGAGCATTATTTATATGATCTAATTTAATCCTTACAGCAACCTAGGTGGTTGCTAGATTAATCCCATTAATTTACTAGATGAATTCCACTTTGCAAATTAAGAACTGTCTTAGGAAGTGGGCTTCCCTGGTGGTCCAGTGGTTAAGAATCCACCTTGCAACACAGGGGATGTGGGTTCGATCCCTGGGGAAGACCTCACAAGCTGCAGGGCAGCTCAACCCAGGCACCACAACTCCTGAGCCTGCGCTCTGAAGCCCTTGCTGCCACTGTAACGAGAAGCCCTTGCACAGCAGCTAGAGTAGCTCCTGGAGTCTGCAATTAGAGAAAGCCCTTGCACAGCAGCAAAGACCCAGCAGAGCCCAAAATAAATACATACATAAATATAAATAAACATTTTTTAAAAAGAACGGTCTTAGGGAGGCTAACCTGTTCCAAGGGCACAACCGAGGAGCAGAAGAGATGGATCATAGGCCAAATGTGTCTAACTCCACAGACATAAAGGGACACCTTTGTGTCCTTGAGAATGATCATCTCATCACAAGGGGAAAAAACCCCACATTTTTTGTTTCTATTTTTTAATAGCAGTATGAGACAAGGATGTTAACTAAGCTTACTGCAGCAATTACTTCACAATATGAAAGTGAAAGTCACTCAGTCATGTCTGACTCTTTGTGACCCCATGGACTATACAATCCATAGAATTCTCCAGGCCAGAATACTGGAGGGGGTAGCCTTTCCCTTTTCCAGGGGATCTTGCCAACCCAGGGATTGAACCCAGGTCTCCTGTATTGCAGGCAGATTCTTTACCGGCTNTCATGTCTGACTCTTTGTGACCCCATGGACTATACAATCCATAGAATTCTCCAGGCCAGAATACTGGAGGGGGTAGCCTTTCCCTTTTCCAGGGGATCTTGCCAACCCAGGGATTGAACCCAGGTCTCCTGTATTGCAGGCAGATTCTTTACCGGCTGCGCTACCAAGGAAGCTTCACAATATATGTCAGGCAAATCATTATACTGCACACCCTAAACTTACATAGTGCTGTATGTCAACTGTACCGTGATAAAAATGGGGGAAAAATCAGCAGGTGTAGAAAGCCAAGCAGGGAAGGGTTGACAGAGAGGGAACTCCAAAATACACACACTCCAAGGACCTACCCTGGCCTGGGAGAGTTTCCAGATCTGGAAACAGCCCAGGTGACTCAGATGTGAGTGGTCCACAGACAGTACGTTAGGAGATATTGCCACCTCTGACTCTGCTCTAGAAAAACTCCAAAGATTGTATTTACAAATGCTGTACAGACCCCTCACTTGCTGCTTATACACGGCAACTTTTAGCAAATGCCCTTTGGGCTGCCATTTCCTCCTGCAGGGGATCTTCCCAACCCAGGGATCAAATCCACGTCTCTTATGCCTCCTACTATGGCAGACTGGTTCTTGACCACTAGCGCCACTTGGGAAGATCTGACACAGCCAAGAAAAGATTTGAAAAAAAGAAGACGAAATAAGATTTACATATAAGACCCTTTATATGCATTCAAAATCTTATTTCTAATACTAATTGGTCTATTATTAATATTATTCATATAGGTCTAGCTTTAACTCTCCATCAACAACAATGCATCTTTCTAGCTAATCAATACCATTTTAAAGTCTAGCCACTATCATTCTATAGCAGTAGTCACCAGCTTCCAACTTACAAGATTTAGGAACACACTGTTCCAAACAACTGAAGTGACAGCCTGGGGGCTGTCATGGGAACAGAGTGAGATGCCAGCATCCGATCAGCAAGGCCCAAGAGCGAATGACACTGAGAAGGCCTCACTTCCCAAGGCCCTGCATGTGATTCTGGACCTCCTAAAGTACTGGGTTGTTTCCCTGCCTGGATTTAAAATCAATCCGGACACAAGCACTTTCTCAAGATGCTTATATTCTGGGTAAGGAGATGAGACATGTTCCAAAAATTCCAATATTCAGAAGCTAAGAGCCAAAAAAAAAAAAAAAAAAAAGGCCACAGAGGGCAAGGGTTACAGGGGCACAGAGTACTGTGGACAGTGGGAAGAGATGACTGCGTAGGAGACGTAGAGTCCCAGAAGAAGACTTCAGATTCCACTTTGGGAAATGTGTGTATTCAGGAGGCAGGGGGCAGAGTTAGAGGACGGGAAAAGCTACAAACAGCATCACAGGGGCAGAATCATACCAAGGGTTTGGGCTAAGTCACTTCAGTTCGACTCTCTGTGACCCCATGGACTGTAGCCCACCAGATTCCGCTGTCCATGGGATTTCCTGGCAAGAATACTAGAGTGGGTTTCCATGCCCTCCTCCAGGGGATCTTCCTGACTCAGGGATCAATCCAGCATCTCTTACATCTCCTGCATTGGCAGGTGGGTTCTTTACCACTAGTCTACCTGGGAAGCCCAAATGAAGGGTAGAGTTTCCAAAAGGAGAAGCTGTGCATTCATGTTACAAATATTTACAGAGCGCCTCCACAGCTGACAATGACACAATCCCTTTCCTTGAAGAGTTGTTCAACAGCCAATGTTAGGAAAGTTTAATGCGTTAGATAAAATGAGAGCTAAGAACAGGCCATTTGATCTAGACAAATTCAGATCAACGGGACCAGTGAGGGAAAAAAAAAATGAATTCCCTTCTGAATACAGCTGGGTCCTTTGGGGACAGGTGAGTTTAGGGAGAAGTGAATGAGCAGGACAGCTCAGGACTAATTTCTAGAAAAGCTGGTCCTGGTGGAACAGAGATGTGACAGCTTGAGGGCACCAGGGTGTTGAGATTTAGAAGTCACTTCCTTGGCTCAGATGGTAAAGAATCTGCCTGCAATGCAGGTGATGGGGGTATGATCCCTGGGTTGGGAAGATCCCCTGGAGAGGCGGATGGCTACCCACTCCAGCGTTCTTGCTTGGAGAATTCTATGGACAGAGGCGGCCTGGTGGGCTACCACGGGATCCTAAAGGGTTGGACACGACTGAGCAACTAACACTTTCACTTTTCAGTTTAAAGCAAGAAAGTCCACAAGCTAACCGAATGAAAACAAGGCCCCCAGGCTCATCATGGAAGGAAACAAATCCTCAACCTGACAGCAGTAAGAAATGTCACATCCATCACCTAAGATCCTTTATCATCCTTAACAGACGGACCACTCCTGGACATTATAATGACAGCAAGAAAAATATTTTACATAAGATTTTTCTCACTGGCAGACTCAGAGAAGACAATAAAAACTCAATTCTATGGGCTTCCCTGATGGCTCAGTGGTACAGAATTCACCTGGGTCTTGAAGATCCCCTGGAGGAGGAAATGAAAACCTGTTCCAGTATGCTTGCCTGGGAAATTCCCTGGATAGAGGGGTCTGGCAGGCTACAAGTCCACAGGCTTGTGGACATGACTCAGCGACTAAAACAGCAACTTTGCAAAAAATAAATGTTTACCTATGAGTGTTATCAAATCCAATCCTAAATTGGTCTAGAGCCATTTGGGAATGCTTGTGTTTCTTAAGGTTTGGATCAATAACATTTGAGGTCAAGAGGGGAGAGGCAACTACTGCCCTTCTTTGGAATGGACCAGAAGGGAGCTCTATCTGCTTATTCACAATAAAAGGAACAGCTGTCAT
Organism: Oreotragus oreotragus; assembly: GCA_006410675.1. Classification (NCBI taxonomy): domain Eukaryota; kingdom Metazoa; phylum Chordata; class Mammalia; order Artiodactyla; family Bovidae; genus Oreotragus; species Oreotragus oreotragus. The sequence goes on from SJYX01024162.1 coordinate 86,653, forward strand.
CCAGACTTAAGGAGTACATACTGCAACAAGAAAGTTACAGACAGTGAGAATGAAGGCAAAAATCATTATCACAGAATTTTATCCAGACTCTGCAATTTCAGTGGTATTGGAGAATAAAACATCAGTCTAGTCCCTTGTCGCTAAACCCTGTTCAGAGAAAAGTGTTGATCTAGAAGACTCATCTCCATGTGCTCCCAAAACATGTGCATGAACCTGGGCACCACGAGGATGTGAGCTTGGACGTGGCCACGCTGTCCAGGATTGGGCTTCATCTCTACCTCTCAACCCTCCTAGTTATCAAGTCTTGACAATGAGACTCACTGAATGTGCAATTCTCCTCAAGGTATGGAGACTCAAGATAATCAGTCCAAGTTTAGATGTTGTTTCTTCTTTTTTTTCTTTTTTTTTCATTTTCTTTTTTTTTTTTTGTATTTATTATGTAGTTGTTTCTTCTTTTTTTTATGCACTAATTAAAAAAAAATTATTGGAGTATATTTGGGCTTCCCAGGTGGTGTTAGTGGTAAAGAACCCACCTGCCAATGCATGCAGGAGACGTAAGAGACGCTGGTTCAATTCCTGGGTTGGGAAGACCCCCTGGAGGAGGGTATGGCAACTCACTCCAGTATTCTTGTCTGGAGAATCCCATGGACAGAGGAGCCTGAAGGGCTCCAGTCCATAGTGTCACAAAGAGTTGGACATGACCTAAGTGACTTAGCACACATAACTGATTTACAATGTTGTGTTAATTTCTGCTGTACAGCAAAGTGAATCAGCTATATGTGTATATACACATGCATATATATATATACATTTACATATATATATATATATATGTCATATGCATGAGAATTGCCAGTAGGTCTGGGGTATGACCCAAGAATTCACATTTCTAACAAGCTCCACGGGGCTGCCACTGCTGTTCTGGTGAACACTCTTGGAGTAGCTCTGACTTAGAGCCAGTCCCTCATCCAACCCCATCTGTGATGAGTTAACCCCTGCTCATGAAATAGGTCTTATCCGAAATGAGCAGACGCTCCACAATCCCAGTGTTGGCCACTGCTAGTCTCTGCTTTTGCCCGGGCCTTCTTGTTCCACCTTGTCTGAAAGATGGAGCCCCTTGGAGATGACTTGAGTCTAGACAGTGAGGGGTTTGTCTTGCCCAAACTGGGATCCTGATGGACAACCCCATCTGTGATGAGTTAACCCCTGCTCATGAAATAGGTCTTATCCGAAATGAGCAGACGCTCCACAATCCCAGTGTTGGCCACTGCTAGTCTCTGCTTTTGCCCGGGCCTTCTTGTTCCACCTTGTCTGAAAGATGGAGCCCCTTGGAGATGACTTGAGTCTAGACAGTGAGGGGTTTGTCTTGCCCAAACTGGGATCCTGATGGCTTCCTTCCACCCACCCCTCAAATGAAGCAACCTCCCCATCAAGCCCTTCAACAAGGACCCGGGGGTTCCTGGCTTCTGCTCTCACTCCCACAATCTGTTACGACGGCGAGTGCTACGATTCCACCAACACTGCCTCTGCGGCCGTCAGCAGCACCATCACCACCACAGCCACTTAGAACCAACACCCCTTCCGCCAACAGCTGCTGAGGTGTGGGCATACTGCTCAGTGCGAATGCATGGGCTGTGACAGCTGGGACGAGAAAATCGCGCATATGGCGTGTTCCAATTAAAAAAAAACCCGAAAAACAAAACCATCTGCCTCAAAGCCATTGTTCTGCAGCGTGTGAGTTTCCTCTCTACCTAGGAATCACCGGGCAGGTGACGCAGGTTCCTGGACTGCCCTAAATGGATCTGATTTTCTGGGCTTGGGGGGGCTGACCAGAAGTCCAGATGATTCTCCCACAAACCCTGAACTTCTCAAAAGCACTGCTTGATTTTTCTCTTTCACTGGTTTTACCATGTTAAGATACACATAAAATTAACCTTTTGACCACTTTAAAGTTACAATGGCATCACGTGCATTCGCGTGTGGCTCAACCATCACCCCTATCTAGTTTCAGAAACTCTCATTATCCCCAAAGGAAGCCCCACATCCATTAAGCAGTCACTCTCCATGTCTGGCCCATCTTCCAGCCCCTGATGCCACTAATCTGCTTTCCATCTCCATGAATGTGTCTGTTCTGGATATTTCAAAAACTGGAGTCATAACAAGATGTGGCCCTTCTGTGTCTGTAAGTCCTGGTCGATTTTGAAGGGGAGGGGAAGCAAATTTTTTTTTTTTTTTTTTTTTAAGGTGTGACTTTACATTCCTTGGCCTTACTGAAGGTCTGATTCCTCATTCTGCTGCCTGTAGCTTTTTTGATCCCTATTTTGGCTATTTGGTTGACTGGAAGCTTATTTATAAAACCCCTCCAGATTCATCCAAGGGGGTTCTGGTTTCTCTGAGAGGAGGATCCCGCCCTTGGATCTATGTTCACACCCCTAGAGTCCCCCTGACTCTGACACTAGCCTTTCTCCCCATCCCTGATGGAAACGTCCAGCTCACCATGCTTGGGGGTCTTGAGTTAGCAGAGGGGAAAACCACCGTCCAAAATGCAGGTTCAGCACAGCCATCAGGCACGATGCCCTACGTTTCTGCAGTGCTTTTGTATGAGTGTTTTTTTTTTTTTAATGTGTGAATCATCCATGATGCCATCAAGACTCCGCCTCTCACCAAACTCTGAAGGGACAGCAATAACCTAAGAGGCACGCCCGCCCCTGCTCCCCTCCTCTGCCCCCGCACCGCCCTCTACTGCATGGACCTGCTCTGAAATCCTAGCCCTTAAGAACATCCATGGACGTCCCAGGTGGCACTAGTTATAAAGAACCTGCCTGCCAATGCAGGAGATGTAACAGACAAAGTTTCAGGCTCTGGGTGGGGAAATTACCCTGGAGGAGGGTCCCGGCAACCCCCTCCAATATTCCTGCCTGGAGAATGCCACAGACAGCGGAGCCTGGCGGGCTACAGTCGATAGGGTCACAAAGAGCTGGACACGACTGAAGTGACTTAGCATGCAGGCAGAAACATCCATGAGGTTGTCATATGGAGTGAAATAAGTTAGAGAAGGAGAAATCTTGTGTGACACCCCTTATATGAAGACTCTATAAAGAAATGATACAAATGAACTTATTTACAAATTAGAAACAGACTCACGGACTTAGAGAGCAAACTTACAGTTGCCAGGGGGAAGGATGGGGAGGAGGGATAGTTAGGGAGTTTGGGACGGACATGTACACACTGCTGTATTTAAAATGGATAACCAACAAGGACCTATTGTAGAGCGCAAGGAACTCTGCTCAATGTTATGAGGCAGCCTGGACGGGAGGGGAGTTTGGGGGAGAATGGATCCTTGTATATGTATAGCTGAGTCCTTTGCTGTCCACCTGAAACTGTCACAACATTGTTAATTGGCTATACTATACTCCGATATAAAATAAAAAGCTAAAGAATAACATCCATGGAGAGAGCAAGAGCAAGCATGTGAAAACACAAGACAAAATAACACAGACCATGGCTACGTTGCAGGTTTTATTCTCCGGGAACCTCTCAGTTTTGTGGACTTAAATAATGCATCGTCTGACTATGGGAGTGAAAAAAGAGGTGAGGCGAGAGCTGGAAACTTCAGGAAGAATGGGGGAGATTAAAAAAGGATGCTTTCGGCATGTATGAAAGCATTTTAAAGGCGATGCCACAGTGAGATCAAAGCAAGGAGAAAAGAAAGCAAAAGACGAAAAGAAGCAAGAAAAAAGATGTGAGGTGCAAAATACCAAAGTGTTAAACTAAATATATCACACGGAGCAGTGCATTCAGGAAAGAGACTTTGAAAAGGAAAGCTATCTCTGCTTTTATTCCTTTGTTAAGAAATTCCTCTCTACTGCTTCTTCCATTTAAATTTCACCTTAGGAAAAAAAAAAAAAAAACAAGAAGCCCAACCCCACAGAAAAATATCATAATGCCTCTTTGGGGGTGGCTCCAGATTGCTCCCCCAAATTAAGAGCATTCCCCTATCTCACCCCATCAAAAGGCAGTTGAAAATCTGGTACTTGCAGCTGATTCTAATAATAACATGTGAATTTAAGCGATAAAATTTGTCTACAGCCTGGAGTGTGTTTTTCTTTCATTATGTTTCTTATTTACTGTGATATTGATTCTGAACTCTCTGAAGCTGGCAAATCTCTTCTCTGAAATAACCGAACTCACCATCTGGAGGCGGGGGCGGTGCTCAGGGGGAGCAAAATGGCACACAGGAAACCCTGGAGAGAGCAGGGTCAGAGCCCAGAGTTTGGTCACTTCTTGGAGTTTTCCTTAAATGCAGCTGTCAGCCAGGAATGGAATAAGAGTGAGTTATCTGGTCAGTCTGCCCTCGTCTGGTATTTTGGGTACCTCTGTATTCAGAGCCCTGAATTCTCCAAGGTCAAAGGCAGTATGGGTCCTTTGAAGTGAAATGAAAGTCGCTTAGTTATGTCTGACTTTTTGTGACCCCATGGACTGTAGCCCACCAGGCTCCTCTGCCCATGGAATTCTCCAGGCAAGAATACTGGAGTGGGTTGCCACTGCCTTCTCCAGGTGACCTTCTGGAACACAGGGATGGAATCCAGGCTCCAAAATCATTGTGGATGGTGACTACAGCCATGACATTAAAAGACGCTGGCTTCTTAGAAGAAAAGCTGTGACAAACCCAGACAGTGTATTAAAAAGCAGAGACATTACTTTGCCTACAAAAGTCCACTGCCTTCTCCAGGGGACCTTCTGGAACACAGGGATGGAATCCAGGCTCCAAAATCATTGTGGATGGTGACTACAGCCATGACATTAAAAGACGCTGGCTTCTTAGAAGAAAAGCTGTGACAAACCCAGACAGTGTATTAAAAAGCAGAGACATTACTTTGCCTACAAAAGTCCGTACAGTCAAAGCTCCGGTTTTTCCAGTAGTCACATATGGATGTGAGATCTGGACAATAAAAAAAATGCTGAGCACCAAAGAACCGATGCTTTTGAACTATGGTGCTGAAGAAGACTCTTGAGAGTCTCTTGGACTGCAAGGAGATCAAACCAGTCGATCCTAAAGGAAATCAACCCTGAATATTCATTGGAAGGACTGATGCTGAAGCTGAAGCTGAAGCTTCAGCGTTTTGGCCACCTGATGGGAAGAGCCGACTCATTGGAAAAGAACCTGATGCTGGGAAAGATTGAAGGCAGGAGGAAAGGGGGATGACAGAGGATGAGATGGCTGGATGGCATCACCGACTCAACGGACATGAGTTTGAGCAAACTCTGGGNGAAGCTTCAGCGTTTTGGCCACCTGATGGGAAGAGCCGACTCATTGGAAAAGAACCTGATGCTGGGAAAGATTGAAGGCAGGAGGAAAGGGGGATGACAGAGGATGAGATGGCTGGATGGCATCACCGACTCAACGGACATGAGTTTGAGCAAACTCTGGGAGATGGTGCAAAGAGAGGGAAGCCTGGCGTGCTGCAGTCCATGGAGTCGCAAAGAGTCGGATGCAACTTAGCAACTGAACAACAATGGTCCCTACCTGAGAGGCTGTTTAGGGTATTAAATAAGAGGATGCCTGCGAAGCACTTAGCTCAGGGCCCAGCACGCAGCACACTCAGTGCATGTCCAACTTGTCATCATTTTTTATTGTACGTGTCTCTTTATACGCGTGAACAGAGACTAGACATGTCCGAGGGGATGACTCTGGTGTGGGGACAGGAGGGCTTCGAGGGTGGGGAGGGAGTCTTGAACCAGGAGGAAGAAGGAAAGCACAGAGAGAGGTGGCCCTTGCCAGGGGCTCCTCCAGAGTCCTAGTTCCGTGACCAGGATGGCTGAGTGGGGGCCCCGACTCCTGCAAAGCCTTTATTATTTTTTTCTTTTTCTCGGAGTTTACAATGTTGTACTAGTTTCTGCTGCACAGCAGTGAGTCAGCTATACCCATACATAAATCCCCTCTCTCTGGACTTCCCTCCCATTTAGGTCACCACAGCGCATTGCGAAGAGTTCCCTGTGCTATGCAGTAGGCCCTTATTCGTTACCCATTTTATACACAGTAGCGTAAATATGTCAATCTCAAGCTCCCCATCCATCCCACCCCCTTTTCCTACCTTAGAAAGTGAAAGAAAGAAAGTGAAGTCGCTCAGTCGTGTCCGACTCTTTGCGACCCCGGGGACTGTAGCCCACCAGGCTCCTCCGTCCATGGGATTCTCCAGGGAAGAATACTGGAGTGGGGTGCCATTTCCTTCTCCAGGGGATCTTCCCAACCCAGGGATCGAACCCAGGTCTCCCACTTTGCAGGCAGACGCTTTAACCTCTGAGCTACCAGGGAAGCCCTTTCCTACCTTGGTGTCCATATATTTGTTCTCTGCGTCTGTGTCTCTATTTCTGCGAATAAGCTCATCTGTACCGTTTCTCTAGAATCCACATATATGTGCTTAATATATAATACTTGTTTTTCTCTTTCTGACTCTGTATGACAGTCCCTAGGGCCATGAACTTCTTTTTTTAATGGGTATCAGTGAACATCTCCCAGGGTCAGAGGGTGTGGTCTAGACTCCAGGAGACGTGTGCTCAGTTAGCACCATGGAGCCGTGCCCAGGAGGGTGAATGGCATGTCAGACCCTCTGTGTTTGTGCCCCCCACCCCAGGGTTCCCTATCTTCCTTCAGGCATCCTTCACTGGCAGGCCCCCTTGAAGCCAGATGTCCTCCCATGTGTGTAAAACAAGGAAACCAGCAGCCAGGCAGGACCTGGCCATCAGATTCAGAAAGCAGCCATGGTGCCCCAAGGGTCAGAGATAAGGAAGGCTTTGTTCCAACCTGCGTGCAGGTGCCGGGCACAGACCCTCCCGGACTCTGCAGCACAGCCTGAGGCCAAAGAGCCTCTGCCCAGCAAACTGCCCAGAGCTCAGAGCTAAAGAGATCTAAAGATTCTCTCGTCAGGACCAACTCAGGACCCACCTCACTTTTCCAAAAAAAAAATAAGATTAAAGCTCCAATGCTGCTCCTTGGGGAACAAAGGTGAAAATGGCCACGCCTGGCCTTTCTGACTGTATTTCCACCGACCCCTGGGCTCCCTTGACCCCCCTCTCCCTCTGTCTCACCCGATCCCCATCCCCAGCCAGGCTGTTCAAGGACCCTTTTTTTTTTTTTCAATCCCTCCTGCTCTGAGGCTGCTCAGCATTGTCGCAGGATGTGATCACGCTGCCCCTCTTCAATCCTGTGGCTCAGCAAGTCCCCCATCTCTGACTGGGATGCTCTCTCTCTGAAACTCCATCAGTTCTTACATGTTGAATCCCGTTGCCCGCCTTCCTCTCTGGGACAGGCTGGGAGCTGGGGCCCTCTGCTGCAGTGCTGCAATGCCTGCATTTGAACACACCTCTCCTGGAGCAACAGAGTACAAAAGACTGCATGAGACTAAAGATGACTGTGTGAAAGTGCGGTTGGGGCCAATTCTGGACAAAAGCTACAAAGAGACCAGAATTCCCAACTGCCACTTTGGAAGAACCTGGAGCAAAAGCAGGGTACTGCACAGACCCCCTGCACACAACACCTGGGGTGGGCTAACTAGCTTAGCCACCCCTGCACCCACCCCTGCCCTCGCCCCATATAAGGACTAAGCGGGACCCCACCTCAGGGAGCCAGCAAGCAAGGGAACCCGTTGCTTGTTCTTGCTCCCCTCTGCTGCAGCAGGGGCCCCAGTAAAGCTCTGCCTGAGTTTCTTGTCTGGCCTCTGATCAAATTCTAATCCCTGGTGGCTCAGACAGTAAAGAATCCGCCAGCGATGCGGGAGACCTGGGTTTGATCCCTGGGTTGGGAAGATCCCCTGGAGGAGGGCATGGCAACAAGGCTTCCCTGGTGGCTCAGATGGTAAAGAATCCACAGCGATGCGGGAGACCTGGGTTTGATCCCTGGGTTGGGAAGATCCCCTGGAGGAGGGCATGGGAACCCACTCCAGTATTCTTGCCTGCAGAATCCCCATGGACAGAGGAGTCTGCTGGGCTACCGTCAATGGGTCACAAAGAGTCAGATACGACTGAGTGACTAAGCACAGGGAAGCCAAGAACCCTGGTCTGTAACATCTCTACGTTCCAAGCATTTGTGCCCTGAGATCCAGGTCCGTCTACTTCCCTTCACTGCTGTTCCCTCCCATCCATATGTCCAAGTTCTAACTGTCTCTCATGATCCAACTCAAGTGCCACATCCTTCTCAAAGGCCTCACTGATTTCCCCAACTTGTGGGAACCCCAAGAATGAATCCCACAGATGTGGTTACAACATACAAGGTCCATGGTGTGCCTGTCCACCCTGCCCCCTCTGTTTCTTGAGATTTCCCCCAGGGTTACTGGAGTGTGGTAGTTCTATGCATTACCCTGTCCTCCTGCCACAGTTGGCAGGTCCAGTGAAGGCCATCTGACCCAAACTAGAGCACCAATTCCATTCCCTGGGATTCCCCTGGAGAGGTGGTCCTGTCCCCCTGTAATGACTGAAGCTGTAATTACAGTGTCAACATTGGGCCATCTTTGCAGCCATGCTTCCCTCCAGATGGCCTGGAAAACTGGACGTGGCCAGTCTTCCCAAGCCAACAGGGGAAGGAGGAGCTCAGAGACAGCAGAGACCAGGAAGAAGAACACTGTTATGTCTGAGTGCCTGGGTCTCACTTTCCCTGGGCCCAGCCTCCTTCCCATCTCTGGGGGTGTATAAGCCCCTCTAGGACCTTGTTTTGTTGGGTCTTGTGTGTGTGTGTGTTTAGTTATTTAGTCGTGTATGAGTCTGCAACCCATGGACTGTAGCCCACACCAGGCTCCCCTGTCCATGGAATTTTCCAGGCAAGAATACTGGAGTGGGTTGCCATTTCCTCCTCCAGGGGATCTTCTCAACCCAGGGATCGAACCCGAATCTCCTGCATCTCCTGCATTGGCAGGTGGATTCTTTACCACTAGTGCCACCTGAGAAGCCCGATGGGTCTTATCTAATGGAAAACCAAGTCTGATCCCAAGGCAAAACTTTCATCATACATAAGGCAAGAATACTGGAGTGGGTTGCCATTTCCTCCTCCAGGGGATCTTCTCAACCCAGGGATCGAACCCGAATCTCCTGCATCTCCTGCATTGGCAGGTGGATTCTTTACCACTAGTGCCACCTGAGAAGCCCGATGGGTCTTATCTAATGGAAAACCAAGTCTGATCCCAAGGCAAAACTTTCATCATACATTAAAAAAAAATTTTTTTTTTTGGCCACACAGCATATGGGATATTAGTTCCCCAACCAGAGATCGAACCTGTGCCCCCTGCACTGGAAGCGCAGAGTCTTAACCAGTGGACCACTGGGGAAGTGCCTCAACTTAGTTTTTTAATTACTCCTGGTTCTGTAGGAATGCAACCCATTCCCCTTGGTATCACAGTCAATGTCGCCAAGGTTAAAACAGAAACTTTTCCTCCACTGGAAGTTTGGCTGGAAGACACACAATTAATCTGATTTTTAAAGAGAAGTTGTCACATAGATGGAATAAATGACCAGAAAGTTCGACTGAATGTGTGTTTACCGTAATTCAAGCAATGAGACCCTTAAGCGTTTATCCCAGAGAAATGAAAATTTATTTTTGTATCAACATCTGTACGCCAATGTTCCCAGCACCCAAATCTCCTTCCACTGATGAAGGACTAAACAAACTGGGGACCCTTCATTGAAGTGCAGACTCTCTAGCTGCAATGTAGCATGTGGGATGATCAGGGATCAAACTTTCATCTGCTGCACTGCAAGAAGGATTCTTAGCCACTGGGCCACCAGGGAAGTCCCCGTACTAGAGTTTTGCAAGAGGTTACCAGTGGGGGAACTCAGAGAAGGGCACAGACCCCTTGCACATTTTTGCAACTTTTTGTGACTCTAAAATTATTTGAAAATAATGAGGTTTTGTGTTGTTGTTTTTTTAAGCAGTTAACATAGGAAGGTTTAGCCGAGTTCTCACATTATCTCTAGTGTAAAGATACACTCACTCCTTCTCCTCTCCATGGCCTGACAATACCACAGGGAGAAATGCAAATGTACAGCCTAATGGTGGTTACAGACCCACAGAGCACATGCTGTCACATTGCAGTGATCTGGTTGGGGAAAAAAAAAACAAGTATTATTTCTGATTAGTAAGGCTCTTTATAGGTTGGGGAGAGGCAGGTACTGTTCCAATAAGGAAGCCTGGCCCAGTATGGAGCAGTGTGATAACAAGATGTCCCTTGGCTACTTCACTCAGAGCCTCAACACAGGAAAAAATGTTCCTTGGTGGCTCAGACGGTAAAGCGTCTGTCTACAATGTGGGAGACCTGGGTTCGAGCCCTGGGTTGGGAAGATCCCCTGGAGAAGGAAATGGCAATCCACTCCAGTACTGTTGCCTGGAAAATCCCATGGACAGAGGAGCCTGGTACGCTACAGTCTATGGGGCTGCAAAGAGTCGGACACGACTGAGTCACTTCACTTCACTTCACTTCCCAAACACAAGACCTCTCCTATCTCTGCAATGATAAACCAAGAAGAAAAGCAAACAATGCCAGTATGCCTTCTCTAAAATCCCTTTTGAAAGCCCGGAGGGTTGAGCGTGCCATTGAAAAGAGTTTTCTAACTCGATACATCGTGCTTTCAACCAGTAACCACACAACCAAGAGAAGCGCTTGATCAGGGGTGCTCACTCCCGGGGAACTGTGAGTGACGAGGTCTACGGCCGCCCAGGGCACCAAGAGACGCAAATCTTGACAACTGGAGACAGGTGGCTTTTGAGAGCTAAACGAACACAACAAGGGCATCGAAGCCAAGATATATATTGAGTTGGCCAAAAAGCTCATTCGGATTTTTAATATGGAAAAACCCGAATGAACTTTTTGGCCAATTCAATACAACAATGCTAAACACGATGACCACTATATCTACTACTGCAGGCAGGAATCCCTCAGAAGAAATGGAGTAGCCATCACGGTCAACAAAAGAGTCCGAAATGCAGTACTTGGATGCAATCTAAAAAACGACAGAATGATCTCTGTTCATTTCCAAGGCAAACCATTCAATATCGCAGTTATCCAAGTCTATGCCCCAACCAGTAATGCTGAAGAAGCTGAAGTTGAACGGTTTTATGAAGACCTACAAGACCTTTTAGAACTAACACCCAAAAAAGATGTCCTTTTCATTATAGGGGACTGGAATGCTAAAGTAGGAAATCAAGAAACACCTGGAGTAACAGGCAAATTTGGCCTTGGAATGCAGAATGAAGCAGGGCAAAGACTAATAGAGTTTTGCCAAGAAAATGCACTGGTCATAGCAAACACCCTCTTCCAA
>SJYX01024162.1:100007-126448 GCA_006410675.1 Oreotragus oreotragus
AAGCTGAAACTCCAATACTTTGGCCACCTCATGCGAAGAGTTGACTCATTGGAAAAGACTGTGATGCTGGGAGGGATTGGGGGGCAGGAGGAGAAGGGGACGACCGAGGATGAGATGGCTGGATGGCATCACGGACTCGATGGGCGTGAGTCTGAGTGAACTCCGGGAGATGGTGATGAGCACGGAGGCCTGGCGTGCTGCGATTCATGGGGTCGCAAAGAGTCGGATACGACTGAGCGGCTGAACTGAACTGAAACACAAAAACTCCCAGGATGATGCCAGGGGAAGTACAAACACTGCTTTGCACACATACATCAGCCCTGTAACTCGGCAGTACACAGGTACTGGGGACACGAGCGCAGAAGGGCTCTGGTTCTTGCCCTCAAGGATCCTATAGTTGAGAGACGGGCAAGTGCACGGGGATAATACAGCGAGCTAAGTGCTGAGCTGAATGATACTCTAATGTCCAGGAGCAGAGGCTGAGAGGGTCCCCAACCCAGCTACATCTAGGAAATCCAGGAAGGCTTCCCAGTGGAGGTGACACAAAAATAGGTGTTGAGGAATAAGCTGGAGTTGGCAAATCAAGTAACACCACAAGCACACTCCATAGTTACATGTTTGATTATACTGCCAGAACTTTTACTGGATTGGCCAAAAGTTCATTCGGGATTTTCCATGCTATCTTACGGAGAAACTTGAACCATTTGTTGGCCAACTCAGTACAATGTGCGTTACAAGTATCACCAAGAAAGCCCATAATTTAAACTCTGCATAAAAGCCACCCACAATTTACTCAAGCTCAGAAAAGGTAGGTGCCCTAGCCAAGACCTCCACATACTGCTTAAGGAGAAGAGGAAAAAAGTTTTTAAAAAATAGTTAGAAACTACTGATAAGACATGTATTATGCATATAATTTTATGCATTAAAGATTATAATAGTGGAAATGAAGAAGTTTCTAACACTATTTCAACTTAATGGCTAATGTTACCCTTCAGTTTGGGAGGCCGAGCAAAGTTCCAGGGGAATCTGGACTTGACATACCCAAAAGGTGGGCTCAGTCCCTCTCCCAATCCTGGTGGTGGCTCAGCTGCTCGGTCACGTCTGACTCTGCTATGCCATGGACTATAGCCCACCAGGGTCCTCTGTCCACAGGGTTTCCTAGGCAAGAATACTGCAGTGGGTTGCCATTCCCTTCTCCAGGGGATCTTCCTGACCCAGGGGTCGAACCTGTGTCTCTTGTGTCTCCCGCATTGGCAGGCAGATTCTTTACCACTGTGCCACCATATTGCTTATCTTCACGGAGAGCACCAACCTGTCCTGTCTCTGTAGCCAGGACCCTGGGACTCCTCTCTGACCCCTCCCTCTTGTTTACCCTCCTTCATAACCAATCAGTCCTCATGTGATTCAGTCCCAGTGTTTCCAAATCTAAAATATTTTAGCACATGGAAGCAAATATTTCAAATAAATGGTGAGGATGAATTATTAAACACCTCTAGATAACCATATTTTCAGACGAGAGTCTCTAGATGAAAACTTTCTCAGACCTGATATAAAAATATTTAGTTTGTTGGAATTTACTTTGAAAAGGAATGTTTACCTATAGGAAAATATGCATAAATATTTGTACCTTCTAAGGATTATAAATTACTTCCTTAGGACATTACTTGAGGAAAAGACTGATGGATTTGACTATATAAAAATGCAAAATTTATGCCTGTCTAAAAACATTGTCCGGGGAAGGCAATGGCACCCCACCCCAGTACTCCTGCCTGGAAAATCCAATGGACGGAGGAGCCTGGTGGGCTGCAGTCCATGGGGTCGCTAACAGTCGGACAGACTGAGCGACTTCACTTTCACTTTTCTCTTTCATGCATTGGAGAAGGAAATGGCAACCCACTCCAGTATTCTTGCCTGGAGAATCCCAGGGATGGGGGAGCCTGGTGGGCTGCCGTCTATGGGGTCACACAGAGTCGGACACGACTGAAGTGATTTAGCAGCAGCAGCAAAAACATTGTCAACAAATTAAAGTGAGAGCTCAAATTGAGAGAAGTATCTATAAAATGAAGGTAAAAAGTTTTTTTTTTTAATATATACAAAGTTCTTATAAATCAATAAGATAAATACTCCAATAGAAAAAAATTGAGTGTCATTAGCAGGCAAATCTATTAAGAAAGAAAATATGGTCAAATATATGAAAAAGTGTTCAACACCACTAACATTCCAAAAATGCAGATTTAAAATGAAAAATGATATGCATTTGTGACTCACCAGAACAGCAAAGATGACAAAGATGAATAAGGTCTAGTGTTGGTGAGGATACAAAGAAAGAGACACTTTTACATACTTTTCATGAGACAGTACATGCATTTGGAGAACAAATTCAATTTCTATGAAAGTTCTTAAAAACGGATATAGAATTTCTGGGATAAGATGATGAATGTAACTCACAAATTTGACACAAGCTGCTGAAGACTATAGGAAAGGGATTCAAAAATAAAATAAACAAACCTATGACCGTCAAGGTCAGAGAAGACACAAGGTGAGACATCAGCCACAAAGCTAGGGAGCCTGGAAAGGGGATTCACAGATTGACAGATGTGTCTAACGCCTCTGCTGCCAAACCTAGGAAGTTTAAACACTCAGTGTGTGTGTGTGTGTGTGTGTGTGTGTGTGTGGACAGATGTGTCTAACACCTCTGCTGCCAAACCTAGGAAGTCTAAACACTCAGTGTGTGTGTGTGTGTGTGTGTGTGTGTGTGTGTGTGTGGACAGATGTGTCTAACGCCTCTGCTGCCAAACCTAGAAGTCTAAACACTCTGTGTGTGTGTGTGTGTGTGTGTGTGTGTGGACAGATGTGTCTAACGCCTCTGCTGCCAAACCTAGGAAGTCTAAACACTCAGTGTGTGTGAGTGTGACATTATTGTACAAGCATACCACCACCACCCATTTCCAGAACTTCTTCACCTTCTCAAACTGAAACTCTGAATCCATGATACAATAATGCCCCATTTTTCTCTCCTCCAGCCCCTGGCTGTCTAATCACCTTTTAAGAGGTAATCATGAGCAGACAATAGGCTAGCTGGGCAGGCAAGAAAGCCCCCAGGGTGGGAGGTAGAAACTACATAACAAAGAGGGAGAAAAAAAAAGCACCCTGTGGAAACAGACTACACAGGGAGAAACTGAAAAACCAAACAAGACGTTATTAATATCCTCCAAGGGATCAGAAAACATATTGCTTCCATTAAATAAAAACAATACACCATAAAAAGAAACTTTCAGAGAATAAAAATGAGGACTTGGAAGCAAAATCATGATAGCAGAAATAAAAAAACTGAAAAGAAGGGAAAGGAAATAAAATTGAAGAAAGCAAATATATCAGATCAAAAAGACGAGGAAAGATAGCAGGGAGAAGATGAGAAAATTAGGGGTTTCAACCTAGGAGGTTTAATAATGGAATATAATGAGAGATGCCTAAAGAGAGAATGGGGAGGAATTACCAATTAAATATTCCTAGAAATTTTCCAAAACCTGACAGTAGATTCCACACTGATGCCACTGAATGACCAAAGGACGAAAATGAACCTACAAGGCTCATCACTGTGAATTTCCAAACTCCACGAACAAAATGAAGATTCCAGAAAGGAAAAGAAACATGCAAAAGATTAAGGAATCAGAACTTCTCTCTTTCTTCTAAAAAACACTGAAAGATGGAGAATAATGGCACAAACCCATCAAAATTCTGAAAAAAAAAAAAAAAGTGATATCTAATTCAATCAGGTCATCATTCACACATCATCTTTCTGTCCTAAGAAAGATTAGGACAAAGCTTCTTTCAGACATGGATGATCTCAAAAGATTCTATCTTCCTTATAATATTTCTCAGGAAGCCTGAGACATTGAGTTTCACCAAAATAAGAACGTAAACCAAGAAAGAGAGATGGAATCAAACATACGTGGGGGGCAAAAGAGAGCTCCAGGAGGACGAGGAAGAGAGAGAGACGTACCATGACCAACTGTCCATATGGGAGTGGTGTGACTGGATGCAGATGTGTTGGGGGCTATTATTACTCTCTCCCCTGCAACCTGACCACACTTAAAGCTGAGGGTAGATCATTTGAAGGAGTCTGGTGCCCATCCTTCCCTATAACTAGATGTTCTGACCAGAGGCTAAGTGTGTGCTGGTACTCCACACTCGCTGCCTGGATCAGCTGAGGGCACTGATTTCATCCTGATACTTCCCTAAGGTAGGCAGTACATTCTGATGAGGTCAGAAGCAGAAAACACAGGTCAGTTCATTCCATCTGTCCAGCTTTCTGCCTTATACCCGCTATCTGGTTCACACAGTAGCCCTGCCAGATGCCCCCACCAGGGTGAGCCCTGTACTCCTCTGGGTCTCCGATGACCGAGATGCCTTCCCCAGAAGAAGCTTCTGTAAACCTTTGTTGCTGTTCAGTTGGTCCGTTGTGTCCAGCTCTTTGTGACCCCACGGACTGTAGCCCACCAGGCTCCTGGTTCCTCAGTCCACGGGGATTCTCCAGGCAAGAATACCGGAGTGAGTTGCCATGCCTTCCTCCAGGGGATCTTCCCAACCCAGGGATCGAAGCCAGGTCTCCTGCACTGCAGGAGGATTTTTTTTTTTTTTTTATCAGCTGAGCTACTGGGAAAGTCAGAGAGCCATGAGTGATCCCAAGTGAAGCAGAAAGAAGAAGACTGGGAACCAGACAGAAGACAGTGGAGCCAGGGCCTCCAGGCGAGAAAGATGCCAAGGAAGCTGCCGGCAAGGTCAGGTGTGGCCACAGAGGAGCGATTTCAGTATAATAACTCACAAGGATATCAGGAATTGCCCCTTCCTTGGGCTTAATGTAGGCCAATGTCAATATTCAAGGTGAATGAAACAAATGACTTAGAAAAAAAAAAAAAAACGAATTAGGAAAGTCCCTGATTTACCTGTGTACACAGATCCAGAGTCACCTGACTATATGCCCTTTTCCCTGAGCCAGTCTTTTTTTTTTTTTTTTTTTCCTTTAAAAGCCTATTTTTTTTCCTTGAATGTATGTGATCACATGGAAGTGAAAGGCTACAGTTCCCACCTGAGCTGGCCTTACTAGCCTGAGAAAATTAAAATGATGGTTGCAGAACTTTTTTCTTCTTTTTTAATAAAAAGGGATATTTCTGCTTCACAGTTCAGGGAAGGAAAACAAACAAAAAAAAAAGATTAACTTGTTTTTATTATAGGAGCCTAATGGAAAACATGCATGACAAAAAGAGGTGAGAACATGGGTAAACGAGCAGTTGCTTCTGGTTAGTCTCTTTGATATTTGTTTTTGTCCAATTACATGCACTTTTTGATAGATTCAAATGTCCCTACAAAGAGTGTGCATTACTTTGCAGATCAGGAAAAAAAACTGGTAAGGCTTGAAAAAATGTTTTAATCAAATTCAGACAGAAGGTAAGCAGGGATAACAATATTAATGTTAGACAAACTATATTCATGCAGAGGGGGAAAAAAGCATGTTTTTAAGATAAAGGGAGCATTATATAATGGTAACAACCACTGCTAATAGTGAAGCCATGCAGATACAAATCTATAGTTGCCAAAGAAACTGACAACAAGATACAGGAATCAAATGTTATTAAGAACACAGGAAGGAGTAGGTATTGTAGGAGGAGATTTTAAAACACCATTATCAAAAAGACGTAAGAAAATAAACTCATAGTCTAGCTAAATACACAAAATTGATGTCTGGCAGGAATTTATTTTCATGATTACAGTGTGTGTGGGGGGGTCTTTTCAAGTGTGTATAGAACATTTACAAAATCTGTTAATACTAGTCACAAAGAAAAAAAAAAAAGTTAAATTCCTCTTCCAGATAAAGAGAGCACATTTAGCCTGGAGAAAAATATAGATGCTAAACCTGGGACAGAAAAGAGGGAAACTCTATTAATGTAGTCCATTCTGGGTTGCCTAGGTAGCTCAGGGGACAGGGGAGGATGAATGAGAATTGACTTTAGGATCAGATTGGAACAAATACCCCTTCCCCACTTTTTCTTACCCACTAAGCATCTTCATTTAGACCTGAAGTATGAACCACTGAAATGGCACTTAACCCAGTGGGTTTCCAAATGTGGTCCCTACACCAGTAGCACATCAGGAAGCTTGTGAAAAATGTAAATTCTTAGACCCACCCCAGATCTCATGATGCAGGACTTCTTCCAAGTCAGGGTTCCAGGAGGTGCTGATGCGAAAGCATCTGATGCTAAAGGTGTATCAATACCCCAGCTCCCTCGCCCTTGAGTAGATGGCCTCTTGAGGGTTGGGCGTTAACTCCGGCTTTGCTTTCCCTTCTTTGTCTTACTTCCCTACTCCTCTGATGATGCACTTTACCTCCCAAAGAAACTACTGCACTCAAATCTTAGCTTCAGGGGCTTTTCTGGGGGAACCCACACAAGGACATCTACCGGAGACCCCTGTTCTCTCAGAGCTCATGTTCTGGTTGACACTAGCTTATCCTTCCATGTCTTCCTCGCAGGCTGAGTCTTCTGAGATATCCCCTTGGGGAAGGGGCCCCACTGGTAGTGTCCTCTCCCCAATTCAGTCTAGAATCTATCGTCTGCTTTCTTCTCTGGGTCTTCCAGCTCTGCTCTGCACCACCTCTGGTCACTTCACTAGCCCCTAACACCCCTTTTCCAGCCCTATTCAGCTTCATTGCTTACTGTCCAGCTGAGCTGTAAATGGAAAAGCAAATCTGACTCCATGTTAGATCTGTTCCTTTTACTTTAACCTTTGTGCTCTGTTGCCTGTCATGCTTAGCCAGGCTGGCTCTGCACCTTTTGTAAAAGAATGTTGCCTATAGCCTGAAACATACAAGACAGCCTATTTTCAAGACTCTTTTAACCTTTAAGGGTATAACATTTTCCCATTCATCCAGAGATAAAAGTTGCAGAACAGAGAATAACATTAGTCTCCTTGGAGGTTTACAGAAACATCCTGACCTGGCCTAGTGGACAGCTCCAAGAACAAAGGATTCCAACACCAAGAAGTTGGTGACGACCAGCACAGTGCCTCCCTCCCCTGCCTTTAAACGTGCTTTGCTGAAATGTTACCAGGAGTTTGGGGCTTTTTAAGCATGAACCGTCTGTCTCGTTGCATAGCCCTGTCTGCTCCAAACTCCAGTGTTTCTGTTGGTTTGACCTCACTGTGTGTTGGGCACATGAACTTTTGTTCAGTAAACAGGGTCAGACTCAAAGAGGGTTGGCTACCAGCCAGGCCCTGTGAAACCAGACCCTGCCCAGCTGTGCAGGACACAGTGACCTCACATGCTGTGTGCTACAGGAGGCACAGGGAGCTGAGGCAGCATAGAGCAAGTGTCTCAGGATGCCAACAAAGGAATCTCCCATGAAGTGACAGATAGGGGACACCTGGGGAGTAAGTGGGACTAGCCAGCAAATGGAGCACAAGTATGAGCCAGGATTCCTTGCAGAGAGTTGGTAAGTACGTCTGAAGCCAGAGGTCTGCAGGTGCAAGCTGAGAGGCTACAGAGAAAGCCATGGGAGCCACAACTTACGAGGCTTCAGGGAACTGAAAGAACCACCTTCTCTCAAGAAGACTCTCAAGGTCAGTTTTAGAAGAAAATAGATCATGAAATGGCCAGAGAAAAATAAGGATATGAAAAATCCAGCAAATGACTCATTAGTCCTCAGACTCTGGAGGCCCAGAAGGTGGTGATGCCCTGAGGGTGCACTACTGGGTCCAGACCCAATCAAACCCCTCCCTGGTAACAGTCAACAGGTTCAGAAGGGGCAAGGGGACTTCAACTCCTGGGCTGATGAAATGTGATAGACTCCTCAGAGCTCCTGAAGATAATCAGGTTCCCAACAGGATCCATGACACCGTCCTGCCTTTACTTCACCCTCTCCTGACCCAGGAGCACAGGGTAATCCTCTACTGATCACAATGAAAGCAAGGAGTTCAGTTTGCCCCTAATCCTTCCGTTTCTCAGAAGATAAACCTCCCTGGCCTTAAGCATGCACACTGGCTGCCTTCCTTTGGGGTCCTCAGCTTGTGTGGGTTTCTCCCTGCAGTGAGTTTTGTAGGCTGAGAGGCAAAACAAAGGCACAGTTAGCCAAAGCAAGCCCTCTACAACCACCTTGACACCAGACCTCCATCTCCAAGGACTTCAAAGGCATTTTGTTATTGCTTTCCAATATTTGCTTGTTTTCTATTTTTTAATTGAGCCATTATTCCTAGCAGAACTGAACACGAAAAGATCTGCAAACATGGTGCACCTCTACCGACAGTCATTTTGGGCACAGTGTGGCACAGAAGGAAATTCTGACATATGATAAACAGTTCCCATCACAGGACAGAACTTTCCTTTTTCTTCTGCCTCTCAGAAAAGGACAAGGGAGATGGGGTGGGGGGACTGCAGAGGAATTCAGCTGTTCCATGTCATCTACTTTAGGTAATACGAGCAGGGGAATTGGTCTAGACAGCAGTGGTCCCCAACCATTTTGGCAGCAGGGATGGATTTCGTGGGAGACAATTTTTCTGTGGAGATGGGGATGGTTTCCAGATGATTCTCATAAGGGGCATGCAACATATATCCCTCGCCTGTGCAGTTCACAGTAGGGCTGGTGCTACTATGAGAATCTAATGCTGCCGCTGATCTGACAGGAGGTGGAACTCAAGCAGTAATGTGAGCGAGGGGGAGCGGCTGTAAATATAGATGCAGCTTTGCTCACGTGCTGGCCTGCGACTCACCTCCTGCTGTGCAGCCTGGGGGGACTGGGAGACCCCTGCCCTAAAGGACTCAAGTAATGAAGTAGTGTTTACTTGAATTACTTCCCCCCAGACAGCCCCCATTCCACAGTTATGCCCCAGAGACAGGAGACAAAGATACTTGAGCTCAGGATGGAATGAAATAAAGGGCACATCCCCCCGCTGACATCGTGCATTGTGTGCTTGCATCTTCTCAAAAAATGGCACTCAGGCTGGCAGTCCCCATACCTTCGTCACTGTTGTCATCCACTAGGATGATTTCCTTCAGCAGGTGGGTCGGCGTGTGGTTGACTGCGCTGTGAACTGAGCGCAGGATCACCGACAGGGCCTCGTTCACGAAGATAAATATGATGGATATCTGGGGCAGCTCCTTGGAGTACTTCAGCTCCTTACACCTGGAGGAAGAGAGCAGGGAAGAGCAGAGTCAGTGAAAGGAGAAAGGCAGAGGCACTGTGGCTGCACGCAGTAAGGATGCCAGCTGGATCCTGGTACCCGTTCTCCCAGGCCGAGAATCGTTGGTTCCCTCTTGGCCTCTCTTGGCTAAGAACTGAGAAAAAAAACCTAAGGTGGAGACAGTTAAGAAAACCAGCTTCACGTCTCCCAAATTTACCACCCCATAGAAAGCATGAGGCTGGAGGCCATACCCAGACATGTACCGCCTGGTCTCATTGCAGTATACACATACCCACCTACTCTGAGTACTCTTGCCTGGAGAATCCTAGGGACAGAGGAGCCTGGCGGGCTCCGGTCCATGGGGTTGCAATGAGTTGGACGTGACTGATGGATGCGCCCGCCCACCACCATCAGCTGTCATCCAGAGGTGGCTGGGAGATGATGTGTAAATACCCCCAGCTGCGTCAGCCCTTGAGCTGGTTGACTCTGAGGGGTGGGTTTTACAGGGGCCCCTGGAGTTTTCCCCCTGTGGGATTACTCTCCATCAACCACAACTTTCATAACACCCACTTTGGGGGATGCCCCCGCTTCTCAGTTCTACTTCCCCTTAGTGGTGCTCTTTCCCCCGCCCAAATAAACTACTGTGTCTCAAGTCTTTGTTTCACAGTCGGTTTGTGGGAGAACCCAAACTAAGTCTTCTCTCGGACCTACTAAGTACCCAGCACTATACAGGAGACCTCTACTCTCATGGAGCTTACACACGTGAAATTAATAAAAATCTTCTATCCACTATGACTATCCTGCCTGATACACCCTAACTCTGCTTGCAAGCGTTCCTAGAATCTGCCTGCGGTACAGAAATGGGATCTAAAAGGGCCTCCCTCCTAACATCCAGCAACTTCCCCATCTCTGAAGACAGGGCTTCAAGGGTGCACTAAGTCACTTCAGTCGTGTCCAACTCTTTTGTGACCCTATGGACTATAGCCTCCAGGCTCCTCTGTCCATGGGATTCTGCAGGCAAGAATACTAGAGTGGGTTGCCATCCTCCAGGGGATCTTCCTGATCCAGGGAGTGAACCTGCATCTCTTATGTCTCCCACAATGGCAGATGGTTTCTTTACCACTAGCACCAGCTGGGAAGCCCTGGGGTTCAAGGGAAGAATGTTCTTCATCCAGGCTGGACTCAGGGGTGTAGAGCTTGGACCCCCCTGGAGGCGCCTGATGATGTAAGAGATGACACTGGTACCCTGGGATCCGGCTTTGCATGGCTCAATGATGGACGCACCAGGGCTCTCTCCCTGGAGCACTGGGGAATTTGGCTTTAGGTCTAGTTTGACACACTTTGAAATACCAAGTGGAAACAGAGCAGAATGGAAGACAGAGCTAGTGCATTTCAAATGCATCCTCTTGCTCCATGTGTGACTGTACAATGTATGAGACAATGTGTTCCAGAGCAAAACAAAGAGGACAGGATGAAGCGATGGAGTGAGAGGGAAGCAGCACTGAAGACGGAACAGGAAATACAGCTGTTTTTTATGCTGAACAGCTTGGGATGTGTCGGGCCATATTAATCATGTAGGCAATTTTTGGAAGAAAATAAAGTTTTGTTACAAAGTACATTTGTGTCTCCTGGAGGAGACTGTCGAGAGATCCATTGATCACGCAGCCTCATTTTTACCACGACGCTGTAAATTCACTTCTGGGGGCTGCCGAGGAGATTAGAATGGTTATTGACAGGCTCGTGGGCTGTTGGCGGGAATCATCTCATCTACTGTGTGCTGATCCAGGGGAGGGGGCACATCCCAGAAGGTCCCTCGGAGCCCCCTCGATGTGGCCGGCAGCCATCCTGAGCTGGCAGGCTGGCGGCTGCTCCCTCCCAGGCCATTCCTCACCATACGCGCGAGCATCCCCACCGTACACACCCACCTACTCTGATCATGCACTCCCAGGCCTGGTTTCTTTGGGCTTTTAAAAGATTCTGGCCCTGGAAATGAAGAAGCAAAGAGGCCAGATGGCATTGTACCAGCAGCAGCATCTTCTCTGGCTACAGGCAATGGGATCAGGCTGCCACTGAGGCTGAGTTGTGGGTTAAGCCTCTCGGCTGGAACAGGCAATTCCCTCTGCTGAGCAGGACTCCTGGGATCCTCTGGGGAACGGGGACCCCGATCTTGCCCCTTCATGGTCAAGGTGGCCATTCAGTAAATTGTGGGGGCATTTCAGAAGTAAAAAGCTCTCTGCCACACACTGAATCTGTCACCCTGGGCACACGGCTCACGCTTCTTCATGTCTGAAACTGTCCACATCATCCTCACTGTAATTAGCTCTGGGTGCCTGGCTAAGGTCCTTCTAAGGATTAGGTGAGCTCAGGCTTTGAGAGCCCTGGGAAAATGCAATGTACCCACCAATGGAAAGACCAGCCTGCCTGATCTAGAGAGCGGACGGACAGATGGATGGATGGATGGATGGGTGGACAGATAGGTAGGTAGATAGGTAGACAGATAGATATCTTATTAGTTCTATTTCTCTGGAGAACCCTCATTGATACACTGCCCTGTGGTGGTTTGGAAAAAAAAGTTTACACCAAATTGAGGTGTCACGTCTCACTAGAACCATGTCTTTCCAATCTCTCCCTTCTGTCACAGCCTCGGACACCACGTCAGCACAGAAAGGGAGCCTCTGGCGCGTGATGAGAGATGACCAGGACTCCCCTAGTTGGGCAGTGGAATTATCTCAAAACTCCATGGCCTCTCACTGTCCAGAGCCGCTGCACCAAGGCTGTCTCCACCTCCAACAGCCACCACCTCCTTGCCTTCCAGTTCTCCCCACCGTGTGTCCCCCAAGCACCCACCCTTCAACCTCGATGAGACCGCCCGGGCCTGGGCCACCTTGTCACTCAGTGTATCAGCTCTGCGCACGCTCTTGCTCAGCTAAAATCTACGCACTTCCCTCCACCCCTGCCTTCACCCTCCACTCACTTCCCCGGCTTGCTTTCTCACCAGCCCGGAAGAACCCCAGCTGCAAGCCAGTTGTTCATCTGACTTTCCTCCCCTTTGCACAGACAGGAGTGGAGGAAGCAGGCCCACCACGGAGTGGTGACAAGACACATCGAAGGTCCCCAGGCCCCCAGGGTCCTGGTTGCTGCCCTGCACCCTTCAAGGCAGGTCAGGACTCTCAATTCCCCCATCCCCGTCCCATCCCTACTTCCCACTTTCTCCCCTTCCCTCCAGGCAACCTCCCTCTTGCAGGTCCCTCCTACCCCACAGAGGGAATCGAGGCCACCAGCAGGAATTTCCAAGTACAGTCGCAGGCCCATAACAGCAGCAGCGTTCCTGGGCAGCCTGATAGAAATGCACATTTTTGAACAGCTACTGTAGAGCACAGGGAACTCTGCTCAACCTTACGGGGCAGCCTGGATGGGAGGGAGGTTTTGGGGAGAATGGATACATGTGTATGTATGCTTGAATCTCTTCGCTGTCCACCTGAAACTATCACAACATTGTTAATCAGCTATATCCCAATACAAAGTAAAAAGTTAA
The DNA here is from genome assembly GCA_006410675.1 of Oreotragus oreotragus. Lineage (NCBI taxonomy): Eukaryota > Metazoa > Chordata > Mammalia > Artiodactyla > Bovidae > Oreotragus > Oreotragus oreotragus. Next base: position 112,714 of record SJYX01024162.1, read on the forward strand.
AGAAAGAAAGAAACGCACATTTTCGGCCCCACCTAGGACCACTGGCTCAAAGATCCTGACCAAGTTCTGCAAGTAGTTTCTGCACATCACATGGAAATGTGAGAAGCACTTCCCTGGTTCCCCTCACCACCTACAAACCTATCAACCTCTGAACTCAGCCTTGAAGGAAACAGGCTCAGGAGGTCAGAGGTAACCCCCTCATCAATGCTGTGGATTCTCCAGCCTCCTCCCCTCCAAACGCCCTGCTTCATCCATTATTTTCTCTCCTCTAGCTTCACTCTCCCTTCACTGACTTCTTCCACTCAAAGAAGGGACCCAAGTCTTTCCCATTTTCATCCATAAACTCCCTTGCCCCACTGCCTTAATCCCCATCGTCTGCCCTCTTTTGCTCTCTCCTTTATCTGTCATTCATCCCCCATCCCACCGTTATTTACCTCCTAGGTATCCTATTCTGCTAAAACTGCCCTTGTTCATTTCCAGTGGCAGCTAGATGGCCAGAGTCAGTGGAGACTTCCCAGCTTCACCCCAGCTGGTGATCCTCTCTGCAGTGTTTATCACGGTTGCCTCTCCCCTTCCAGAAACAGTATTTACCCTGGATCCTGGCACCCTTGCCGTTTTCATCCCCATCTCTGCTTTTTCTTCTACTGGAGGATCTGCCCTGGCCACTTGTTCATTTTAAAGGTTGCTCTTTTCTGCTAATACTCCAAATTCTAAAATTCCTAAAGGCTCCGTCTTCCACTCTCTGTTATTCTCACTTGATCAAGCCTTCCTGGGTGACCCCATCCCAGCCTATGACTCCAACCCTGATGCCATCAACGTTCAAATCCACATCTCTAGATGCTTCAAGCTTCTGTTTCCCACTGGGCTTCTCCACTTGGATGTCTCATCAGCACCCCAAATACAGCCTTCCTAAAACTGACACCTGCTCTCTCGGTACCTCCCTGTCTTCATTGAGAGGTACCACTCTTTCTCTTTGGGAGTCAAGTCAAAATCATGACACGTTCAACATGTCCAACTGGTCATCAAGTCCTAAAGACTCTGCCATCTTCAGGGTCTCTTTATGACGCTCCCCTCCAGCCCTATTTCCGCTTCTACTCCTATATTCATCACCAGTCTCTCCTGAATGACACTCAAGGCCACCTAACTGGTCCCCGGCCTCCAGCTTCTCTATCTGCACCTCAACCCCATTCTATCCACTCCACTAGCAGAACGATCTAAGATGCTAATGAAATCCTACTACTCATATTTCCACTATCTCTTTGGCTCTCTGTAGCTTTTGGAATTAGCTTCAAACGTCTCTGCATGACATCTAAGTTCAGACCCCAAGCCTCCAGCTTCTCTATCTGCACCTCAACCCCATTCTATCCACCCCACTAGCAGAACGATCTAAGATGCTAATGAAATCCTACTACTCATATTTCCACTATCTCTTTGGCTCTCTGTAGCTTTTGGAATTAGCTTCAAAAGTCTTTGCATGACATCTAAGTTCAGACCCCCGGCTCACCTCTCCAACTTCATCTCCTCCCTGGGAGGATTAATATTTGTATTTCCCAGAACCAGAAATGCTGCCTCTCAGTTTGCATACCTTTCTCTCTGCCTAAAGTGCCCTTCCTCCTGCCTAGCCTGCCCTCTTCCTTGAGCCCAGCTCCAGGCAGCTCTCCCAGACTCCCATCAGCATGTCAGGCCCCTCTCCTTTGTCCCTTTCTCTCCCTCTGCCCCCTGTCATCCTGTCACTCTTCACTCTGTCCCCTACCATTGCAGGGTGGCCAGGGGGTCTTCTTCAGGGGATCTTCTTCCTTTTCTGTTTGCCCAGAGCCCCAGCAAAATAGTTGGTAGATAAACAGTGAATGAACAGATAAAAACCCTCCTGTGTTCCCAATATATTCCCTCCACTCCTCTTATGATCAAAGGTATCACTTATCTCCTCTTGCAGTTAGAACATCGGTGATGGCACTTTCACACTTAAAAAGGATAGGATCCTGAACACCGCTTCCTACTGTCTCCCTTGATTGACTAATCTGAGCTCAAGTTCTGAAGGCTGCTGGGGTCAAGTGCATTAACCAGACCCAAATTCTCTTTTCTTCTTCCCTCCTCATCAAGCCCTGCCTATACTCCTGGGAAAGAGGGATATCATTTTTAGTAACAGCAAACCTTGCAAAACAAGATATGGGGCTGAATAAACGAGATGTATGGGGCCCCTCTTTTGGATCTCTCATTATTAGGGAAAACGCACACTTTGCTGAGCGGCTTGATTTTCTCTGTTTGAGCTCAGTTCACCCAGGAAGGCGCAGCATGCCTCATTACCTTACTTCCCACACAGAGCAGTCTCTGGGACGAACTGCCCGCTTCAGCATTTGAGTTTGCACGCACCCTGCCTATCGACTGTATTGGGGCAATTCTCATGAATCAAGACTCAGCCTGTTCCATGCACGGCCAGGGTTCTTACTGCGGGGTCCAGGGAGCCCCAGGAAAAGCTCCAGAAATTAGATACAGGATGTTGTGGGTGAAGGGGGATTTGTTTTTTCTGGGCCCCACTGGCTTCCCACAGGAGCACAGTGGGAGGGGAAGAACCCAGGCCACAGAGCAGAGAGGACCATTGTGAGTTGCAGCCCCCCGCTCTGGTCAAGACCAGTGCCAGATCCACACCCTGTTTGCAAGCACCATGGGGTCAACAAAGCTCTGTGCCTCCCCTGCCAGCCTGGTTTCTACAAACATTTATTTTGGACTATTCCCCAAAGCATTTCTGATTTCTGGACTGAATACCTACTGACTCCATGGCTTCCTGGGAAGTCTCTTTCTCTGAGTTGTAAAGAGTTGCTTTTCCAAGGGCAAGGCAATCATCTTTAGCCAGAAAATTCTTGAGACTCAGCACTGCAACAACTATGCCAGTTTCAAGCAGCCTAGAGTCCCAACATGGACAAAAGAAAACAACCAAAAAAAAAAAAAAACCCAAACCTACTTGTCTCTAACTTCCAAAGTTTTCCTTTTTTAAGTCAAAAGGGTTCATTCACCATTTTTAGACTCAGTTCCAATCACAGTCCCCTGTGTTGTGCAGCACCACTCTCCCTAAAACAGAAGGGGAATCACACATAAGGGGCCGGGCCAGGGGCACCATTCAGATTCCTCGCTTGCTAGATGCCTCTGCCTGGGTATGATGTAGCTTCTTGTGCTGTCTTCAGCTGAAGAGAACAGAAAAAGAAAAGAAAATCCCTCGAGTTCAGTTAAGCAATGGCTCAGGAGGAGAATTTCTAAAAACAATTAAGGGTAAATTCATGCAGACAGTTTCAGGCCACAGCTAAGAAAGCCCCTAAGACACAAGAAATGCTGCCTAAGCCATTCATACCTAGTATTTATCCTATAACCTTTCTAAGTGGAGTGGAATGAGAGGGGACCACCCCAAGTGCTGCAGGAGGGACATAAATACATTGCAGAATACTCAGATTAGAAATAATAAACAGCGGTGTTCTAAAGCCCAGCAGATCCGAAATTTGGTCAGAAAGATTCTGCATAGAAACTGAGGGCCATACAGCGCTCCATTCTCAGTCAGTCCCCTCCCTCTCATGCCCAGTCCCTCACACAAAGTGCCAATCTCATTCTAAAGGCTGTCACCCTGCCATTTTAGCATAGCAACGGGAAATATATTACCAAACTAGCTATTTTTCCATTTTTCCTTTTAATTGTTCAGGCCAAATTGGCCAGTCAAGCCCATCTTTCTACTGACACTAACCCTGAAAACACTTCTGTTTACTCCTGCATCTGGGCCATCCCTCTTGTCCTTGGCATTACTGTCACTCCCCTTCCTCCCCACCATTTGTAAAATCCAAGTATAGTTGATTTACAATGTTGCGCTAGCTGCAGGTGTACAGCGAAGTGATTCAGTTATATATCTGTTCTTTTCCCGATTCTTTTCCATTTTAGGCTATTATAAGATACTGAACACCGTTTCCTGTGCTGTAAGGCGGCCCCTGTTGTTTATCTACTTTATATGGAGGAGATGTGAGAAATGTGAGTTCAGTCCCTGGGTCAGGAAGCAGGAGGAGGAGGAGGAGGAGGAGGAAGAAACGGCAGTTGACACCACTATTCTTGCCTGAGAAAATCCCATGGACAGAGGAGCCTGGCGGGCTACAGTCCATGGGGTCACAAAGAGTCAGCATTACGGAGCACACATGAATATATGCATAGCAGTGTGTATCTGTTCATCCCAAATTCCTAAATTTATTACTGTTGTTACTTTTATCGCTGTTACTTCCACCCAAAAAGTCTTCCTCAAGGATGAGCCCTCCTTGTTCTGAGTCAAATCCAACACATCAGCCCCTCCAAGTCAGCATTACGGAGCACACATGAATATATGCATAGCAGTGTGTATCTGTTCATCCCAAATTCCTAAATTTATTACTGTTGTTACTTTTATCGCTGTTACTTCCACCCAAAAAGTCTTCCTCAAGGATGAGCCCTCCTTGTTCTGAGTCAAATCCAACACATCAGCCCCTCCAGTGTCAGCTTAGCCCTAATTCAGCCGTGCCTGACTTTGCTGTTGATGTTGTTCAGTTGCTCAGTCGTGTCCAACTCTTTGCAGCCCCATGGACTGCAGCACACCAGGCTCCCCTGTCCTTCACTATCTCCCGGAGTTTGCTCAAACCCAGGTCCCCTGAGTCGATGATGCCATCCAACCATCTCATCTTCCGTTCTCCCCTTCTCCTCTTGCCCTCAGTCCTTCCCAGCGTCAGGGTCTTTTCCAGATGAGTCAGCTCTTCGCATAAGGTGGCCAAAGTACTGGAGCTTCAGCTTTAGCATCAGTCCTTCCAATGAAGATTCAGAGTTGATTTCCTTTAGGACTGACTGGTATGATCTCCTTGCTGTCCAAGGGACTCTTGAGACTCCTCTCCAGAAACAAAGTTAGAAAGCATAAATTCTTCAGTGCTCAGCCTTCTTTATGGTCCAGCTCTCACATTCATCCATGACTACTGGAAAAACCGCAGCTTTGACAATTTGCACCTTTGTCAGCAAAGTGGTCTCTGCTTTTTAATACGTTGTCTAGGTTTGTCATAGCTTTTCTTCCAAGGACCAAGCATCTTTTAATTTCATGGCTGCAGTCATTGACCTCAGTGATTTTGGAGCCCAAGGAAATAAAGTCTGTCACAGTTTCCATTTTTTCCCCATCTATTTGCCATGAAGTGATGGGACTGGATGCCATGAGCTTTTCTGCATGTCGAGGTGCCTGTCTTAATGGACAGAAAATGCCTTCTCCCTCTCTGAACCACTAAAGCAGCTTAGCAGATCCCATTTCTGCTGTTGGCAGAATGTATGAATGCCCCCAATTCTTCACCTCTCAGGGTAGTCAGGTGCTTTGCCACTTAATTCTGAAGTTGTTCTCACTAAAGAGGCAAAATCTATGTCTCCACCCACTGAATCTGAGCGCAGCCCCATGACCTGTTCCGACTAGCAGGACAAGGGGAAGTGCTCGTGCCAGCTCCAAGAATGACCCTCGAGAGAGTCTTATGCCCTTGGCCATCACCTAGGAAGCACCAGGCTGGCCCTCTGGTCCCAGATGAGAACGGAAGCTGGGTGCTAAGTGACAAACAGCACAGGACACAGAGTATTGCGTGTGTGAGCCCAGCCAATGCAGCTGCTCATGGCGCCCAGCACTTTACAGAGTACACATCATCTTGTCACTCTTCCCACTGAGCCAGTCATATAGGTATTCCCATTTTACTTACGGGAAAACTGAGGTTCAGAGTCACAAGCCGAAAGACAAGTGAGTGGTAGACAGAGTGAGGCTTTCAACCCAGATCCACCTGACTGCAAAGCCCCTTGTTTTAGCCTTTGCAAAAAGAAATGACTTATCAAGGAGTGTTGGGGTGGAGGGATTTTAACGGCATCTGTTTCTTCTATATTTCACTGCAGTCTCCATTGTCCACACCAAACATGTATGACTTTTATAACTTAAACACCATGAATGTTACTTTTTGAAAGCTTCCTATGAAAATCATTATAGCACTTGACATGTAACTTCAATACTAACTTGAAAGAGTAAACAGATAAGAATAAATAACAAAACTGCTGAGGGGAAAAGGGTATTTAGGAAACCCTGAGACAAATATGATGCTAAAATCCAACATTGAGTAAAATCGTAAGCGTTCCCCCTCTAACCAGGCTTCCCAAGTGGTGCTAGTGGTAAAAAGCTGCTTGTCAATGCAGGAGACATAAGAGACACTGGTTTGATCCCTGGGTTGGGAAGATCCCCTGGAGTGGGAAATGGCAAGCTACTTCAGTATTCTTGCCTGAAAAATTCAATGAACAGAGGAGCCCGTTAGGCTACAGTCCGTGGAGTCGCAAAGAATCAGACATGACTGAATGAACGAGCACACACACTCCTCTAAACACACTGAAGAATAAACATTAGATAGATAAAACAGTTAAATTGAGAACTCGAAATATAAGGAAAGCAAAAAAAAGAAAATGAACGTCCATGTAAGCTCTGGTTGAAGGGGCAACACTTTGACAGCAGTTGCAAACCTGATTATCAAAAATGATAAAATCAAGACAACAGCAAATTGCCAAAAAAATTTACAGCATTTACAAAAGAATAAAAGATAATGAAAACCCAAAGCACATAATTAGGTAAACAAACAAAAAAACATGACTTGCGATTTAGAGAACAAAAGAAACAAATAAACATGCGAAGAGGTGGACCCTCAAGAGTAATAAGAGAAATTAAAATTAAAACAATAATGAGATGTCATTTTGCCTCTGGGTGGTGAAATTATCAATAATTTTTTTCTGGCTTCTTTATACATTTTCTGTTCTTATTTTTTTAGAGTGAGCAAGTATAGCACAGAAAAACACATCAGTTTAGATTAACACATGATGACAGGACCATATTGCAAAATTAAAGGGAACAGCAAAGCTTGGCTATACTCTTGGATTTTTTTCATGAGTGTGACATCAATTGGCTTAAACAATCGACACCCCCACGCCATCCCACAGCTTGCCCTCTGAGACCACAACTGGAAATAGAATTCTGAGTTAAAACCAAAATCACAACTATTCTCTTTTCAAAGGCAGGTGTGGGAGCAAGATGACATGGTCTGATCTCCAAGTTATTCATTCTAGACAACAAGCATACCTGCCGCTGAAATGGGCCTCCAACTTCTTCTCTATCCAGAAGCTATTTCTTAATGGCCTTGTATAATAAACATAAAGTCAGTCACTCACAGACCTGCCTCTGTTAGACAACATGTGTCTTTGAAAAGGCATGAGAAACTTAAACATCAAATGACTGTCACTTGATAAAAAGTCAGCTCCAGATATATGCCAATTTCTTAAGGTTACGGGAACTGCTGTTTACAAGGAGAATAAATGCTCCACAAGGAAAAGAAACCAAAGCCTTGCATTAGATAAGGAAACTGAGCCATCCAACTGAGGTTTCCAAGTCTCCAGTCTCGCCTGTTAATAACCATTTATAAAACAGTCTAATACTGTGGATGACCAATTTTTAACCCGAGGATGTACTTCTGCTCTGGAGTAAAACGGCCTGAAAAGAAAGTTCAATTCTCTTTAAATCTCAAATCCATTGGTTTCTCAAAATCCTGTAGAATTCCTCCTGCCACTTGTACCATCTCTCAGACATGCGTAAATAACACATGCTTGCTAAGTAACTTCAGTCGTGTCCAACTCTGCCAGGCAAGAACACTGGAGCAGGTTGCCCTGCCCTCCTCCAGGGGATCTTTGTGACCCAGGGATCGAACCTGCATCTCCTGCATATCCTGAATTGGCAGGCAGATTCTTTTACCTGCTAAGCCACTGGGGAACCTGTGTGTAAATAGTTTTTAAAAACCTGAGTACTACTATAACATTGTGAATATTAATTTGAATGTTGTTACAAGTTAGAAAAATTGCATTGAAAGGTTTCTGCCTTATTCCCCCCCAAATAAGAATCTATAATCATAGATTGCAGAGGAAACGGAGTCCCCTCCAGGGTACCTTCTTTGCCTGTTTGAAGTTGCCACATCAGATCCCTGTAGAAACAGCCCACCTGCCTGAGGATGGTGACTTTATTTCACTCCAAACATTTTTTTATTTTGCCCCACCAGCAAGATCCAGGAGAGAGAAAGCCCCTAGAAAGCTAAGCAGTACAAATACACCTCAATGCTTATGACAGACGGAAGGCAAAGCCTATCCCGTGATTTAACATGGATCGTGTATTCACCTAAAAAGCCTGCTCCTTTATTTTTCACACACCGAAGGACAAGTGTATCTGTATCACCAGGAAACATTAGCTTAACTGTGACATTTGCTCACACTGAACATCAATTACGGACCAGCAACGTGTTGAAGATAGAGAAATTTTTTTAGACCTCCCTAGCTCCCTAAAGCTCATAGCTCTGTAAGGGGAAAAGATAGGCAAATCATAATTACGATTACGGGATGATAAATGTCACAAGGGAGATCTCTTCAGGATACTCTGGGAGCTTACTTCTGCCTGCAAGGAGATAGATGGGGGCCCACCCAGGAAAGGGTTCGCAGAGGAGATAAAATTTGATCTGGGCCATGAAGCATGAAGAGGTAATTTCCAGGTGAGGGGCTCTGAAGAGAGAGAAGACTAAGGGAGAAACTCTTGAAGCAAAATGACATGAGTAGCGTGTGCAAAAACAGAGGAGAGAAAATGTATAGCGCACTGACAGGAAATAGAAGCAGGTGTTTCAGAGGGTGACAGCAGTGAGGAAAAGAAAAGAGCAGTCAACCAAGTACACTGAAAGCAGCTTATAAAATTCAGACTTGGGGGCTTCTCTGGCAGTCCACTGGCTGAGGCTTTACTTTCCAGGCCAGGGGGTGCAGGTTCAACCCTTGGTTGGGGAATCAATATTCCACATGGCTCCAGGCCAAAAAAAAATCTTTAAGAAAAAAATAACAAAAATAAAGTAAAAGAAGATAAAATTCAGACGCGATCTGGGAGCAGTGGGAAGCCAGGATATCAGGGACTATTGAGCAGGGAAATGACACAACAACATATGCTGTTGCTGTTGAGCTGCTAAGTCATGTCTGACTCTTTGTGACTCCATCGCCTGCAGCACGCCAGGCTCCCCTGTCCATCAGTATCTCCATGTCCAACGAGGCTACTGGCGCCGTTTTTGAACTGCATTTGCTCACTTTGCGTCTCTGGGTCACATTTTGGTCATTCTCACAACACTCCAAACATTTTCATTATTATCATACTTGTTATGATGATCTGTGATCAGTGATCTTCTATGTTAACTGCTGCAAAAAGTTTACCTACTGCTTGTTGAAGGCTCAGATGGTGACTGACATTTGTATTACAGCAATAAAGTAGTTTTCATTAAGCTACGTCCATTTTTTAGACATAATGCCTGAATAGACTACAGTATAATGTAAGTATAGCTTTTCTATGGACTGGGAAACCAAAAAGTTGTGTGACTCGATTTTTTGTGTTACTGATTTTATTTGCAGGGGTCTGGAGTGGAACCCACAATATCTCCAAGGTCTATGGAGAGTTCTGGAAGGGATGAGAGATCCACTGAATCAAGATGTTTCCTTCCAGAAGACTGGGAGTGAAGGAAAGGAAGGAGCAGGGAAGCAGGTTTAAAAAGAAGAATCTTGGGACTTCCATGGCTGTCCAGTGGTTAAGACTCTTGCCTTCCAATGCAGTGGGTGCAGGTTCGATCCATGGTTGGGGAACTAAGATCCCACAGGCTGCCTGGCACAGCTAAATAAATAAATTAAATAAAAGAGGAATTTTCGTTTAGCATTCAGCCCAGGCAATGAGTCCCTCTGGTCCTGTGCACCTATACCCTTGAAGAACCTTGTTCCTCCTTTTGCCAGGAGGCCTGACTACGGGCAGAAGGCATGCTAAGGTCTAGCAGGCAAAGTAATGACTTATTTTCAAAATCAATGTCTGCACATCCAACTCTTCTCCTCCTAAGACACTTTATGCCCTGACTCTGCGTCTGTGTGGGTGTTTAAAAATTGCTGTAATGAGTAATTACACATGAGTTCCAATGAAAAAAAAAAATGTAGCAAACTGTCTGTACATTGGTCCCAAGGAATATTTATAGGAATGCCACCACTGGGTAAAATGGTTTTCCACTGGGAATTTCCCCCCTACATAAACATCTCACTGAAACAGGGCTGACTTAGGCTTCAGTGGGATGTTGATGGAGGCCACCAAGTCCTGTGAGGTTTAGGGCTGAAGCAAGAGACTTCATCAAGACAGAGTTGGCAAAGGGAAAAAAACAACTGTACAGGAGCACAAAGGTCCAAAATGCCAGGAATTGAGATGGCAGATCACCAAATCTGAGGAGTTAAGAGATCAGTATATTTAGCCAAAAGTTTGCATCCAGTGTTCACAATAGGAAGCTCAATGCCTGGACCAGCCAGTATATGAGAGGAGGCTGACAGCCTGGCTCAAAAGGTCAAGACTAAGGAAGGCCCCAGCCCCAGGGAAGCCACCTCTCAGCAGTCTCGTCTGTCCTGATACATATGAAGCCTTCCTGAAGCAGCGGGCTGGCTCCAAAGACTCGTCTTCCTTATCTGACTTCCTCTTGATGTTCAGTTGCTCAGTCATATCCAACTCTTTGTGACCCCATGGACTGCAGCACACTAGGCTTCCCTGTCCTCCACTATCTCCCAGAATTTGCTCAAACTTATGTCCATTGAGTTGATGATGTTATTCAACCATGTCATCCTCTNCTTCCTTATCTGACTTCCTCTTGATGTTCAGTTGCTCAGTCATATCCAACTCTTTGTGACCCCATGGACTGCAGCACACTAGGCTTCCCTGTCCTCCACTATCTCCCAGAATTTGCTCAAACTTATGTCCATTGAGTTGATGATGTTATTCAACCATGTCATCCTCTGTCACCCACTTCTCCTCCTGCCTCTAATCTTTCCCAGCATCAGGGTCCTTTCCAATGAGTTGGCTCTTCCCATCAGTTGGCCAAAGTATTGGTGCTTCAGCTTCAGCAGCAGACCTTCCAATGAATATTCAGGATAGATGTCATTTAGGATTGACTGGTTTGATCTCCTTGCTGTCCAAGGGATTCTCAACAGTCTTCCCCAAGAGCACAATTCCAAAGCATCAATTCTTCAGCACTTAGCCATCTTTCTGATCCAACTCTCACAGCAATACATGACTACTGGAAAAACCATAGCTTTGACTACATGGACCTTTGTCGGCAAAGTGATGTGTCTGCTTTTTACTACTCTCTCTAGGTTTGTCACAGCTTTTCTTCCAAGGAGCAAGCGTCTTTTAATTTTGTGGCTACACTCACCCTCCACAGAGATTTTGGTGCCCAAGAAAATAAAGCCTGTCACTGTTTCCACTTTTTCTCCCATCTATCTGCCATGAAGTGATCGGACCAGATGCCATAAATATTGGTTCTTGGGTAAATTAACAATGTTAGAGATGGAAGCATCTGGTTTAAGGGCAAGTGGTCACAGCTGGAGGAAAGTGTGTCCAGCGTGGCCGGGACCAGCCAGCATCACACAGGCAGGGCCCGCTCTCTGCGTCGGGACCTGAGTTGCCCTTTCAATGGCTATGAACTGGCCATGCTTTCTTCAGAAGCCACTGAGAAGGCTGTCACTGCAAAAGAGTTGGGTGGAGTATTTCCTCTAAAAATATACATAAACCGATTTGTTTTCTTGAGACACCTTTGCCAAGAGAAATGCCATTAAATCAGCATCTTGGCCAGAAAGGAAAGCCACGTGTGCTGGACTCCCTGAGGCTGATGCACCAGCTCCAAGGAGGCGAAATGGAATCAGTGAATTTCTTTGTTAATCTTGATATTTGCAGGAAGCAAACGAACCAAGCACTCTGCAAATCGCCGGCTTTAATCTTCAGAATTACTTATCCTGCTATTTAGGAGAGTTTTGTTTTCTGGGGAGATATGCACACAGCGGGCGGCAAACATTCTAATTGCTGTTAAGTACATTTGGTGTAATATGTTGGGGAAACGGAGTCGTTGAATCAGTTAAGCATGAACACACACGCTTACAGGCAGAATGGGAGTTTGCACACAGACACGCTCACCAGAAGTGTTTCAGTCATGGAGGCAACATCTCATGCCGGCAAAGAGGCTGCCTCTTCTGTGCACAGCTCTAGGATGCAGTTTGATCTCATAAACAAATGGCCAGACAAACTGTGTTTAACCTTTCCTGTTCCTCTCTGCCCATTCTCTCTCTGAGTTCATCTGCAGTCAAGATGCAATGCTATTTATAGCATATATTGTTTGTGCTGTAGTCAAAAGGATTTGCAACCTGCAGCCAGAGATATTCAATCTACCCAACTGAAGTAAAGGCTCAATGGAAACGCAAAGTCAAGGCGATTTAATTCTGCCAAGTATTACAGTCACACATGCCCACCTCCCGTACTAGATTAAAAACCCCTTGCAGTTAGGTAGCATGTCTTATTCATTTCTTCATTCTTCAAGCTCTCAGCTCTGTGTCTACCCCATCTTAACAATGCAAAAACAGTTTGTTAAACTATATTCTTCCCAAGAATTACTGTGAGAAAGAACAGAAAGTGTTAGTTGCTCGGTTGTGTCTGACTCTCTGACCATGGAATTCTCCAGGCAAGAATACTCAATTCCCTTCTCCAGGAGATCTTCCAGACTTAGAGATTGATCCTGGGTCTTCTGCATTGCACGCAGATTCTTTACCATTTGAGCCAATAGGGAACAGAAAAGAGCATGAAAAGGGGAAGGGAACTTTGAGGCCATTTGAGGACTTGGAAAAATGGTGTTAGTGGGTTTTAAGTGCTGAAACTTGCCACGAGAGGCACACTGATGAAGCTTGCAGACTCCCAAACCACAGTGAAAATGCAAAACTCAATTTTTTAAAATGATAATCCAATCCCGGGTTGATTTCCATTTAAATCACTGAAACCATTTGAGGTCTTCCAGTCAAGTGTGAAATAATTCATTTAGCCTTTGGTGCATAAGAAGAACTTTTTAAAAAATCTGACAAGTTGTCACTAAGTAAATAATTTATCCATAATGGAGAAAAAGGCATAGTGTGGTTACCTGACTATTTGGATTAATGGGGAGTCACTAGCTAAATCAAACACAGAGCCAAGTTGGAAAACACTGAAGGTTTCATTTCAGTTCAGTTCAGTCGCTCAGTCATGTCCGACTCTTTGCGAGCCCATGAATCACTGCACACCAGGCCTCCCTGTCCATCACCAACTACCGGAGTTCACCCAGACTCACGCCCATCGAGTCAGTGATGCCATCCAGCCATCTCATGCTCGGTTGTCCCCTTCTCCTCCTGCCCCCAATCCCTCTCAGCATCAGAGTCTTTTCCCTGTCTCTTATACACATCTGAGAGTGAGACTGGGGTGACCCATCAATGAACTGTGAAGAGCACCTCCCCACCCCGACAGGGTCTCTGCTGGGTCGGCTTCTGGTGAAGACCCATCTCCACCCTGAACAAACAAGCACAACAGCAAGCAATTCTGCCTGACAGTATTTTATTGTTAGACACCGTCTCGTGACCCACTTACTCCCTGCTCCTTACTTCTCGGTTATAAGCAGTAATTAGTAATGTCAGTGCTCTGGCTGGATTGCTCCAGGCCCATTAATAATGCACAAGCAGGAACAGGATGAATGCGTAAGTCTACAATAGAGGTTTCAAGGTTAAAAGCAGTAATGGAGAGAGCTGGCGGGAGGCAGGCGGTGTTGGTAGAAGAGGAAGGCGTGTGTGTGTGTGTGTGTGTGTGTGT
>SJYX01024162.1:140544-156003 GCA_006410675.1 Oreotragus oreotragus
AAAAGATCTTCACGACCCAGATAATCATGAGGATGTGATCACTAATCTAGAGCCAGACATCTTGGAATGCGAAGTCAAGTGGGCCTTAGAAAGCATCACTAAGAACAAAGCTAGTGGAGGTGATGGAATTCCAGTTGAGCTGTTTCAAATCCTGATAAGATGATGCTGTGAAAGTGCTGCACTCAATATGCCAGCAAATTCAGGAAACTCAGCAGTGGCCACAGGACTGGAAAAGGTCAGTTTTCATTCCAATTCCAAAGAAAGGCAATGCAAAAGAATGCTCAAACTACTGCACAATTGCACTCATTACTTCCTTAACCAACCCCAATCAGGGTTAAATACCTTCGCCAGGATCATCAAAGAACTTCCTGTTGCCAAATACACTGATCATTTCTGGCATCTCTGTACCAGTCACTGCTAAGAACCACTCCTTCCTTCTAGAAATACTCTCTGTGTCACTGTGTTCTCCTGGATTTCTTCCTCATGTTCCTTCTCAACATCTTTTGCTTAGGTCCTCTCATACTTTTCTGCGTTAAGCTGAAGTGACACGGCACTCAACGCTGGGCCCTAGCCACATCTCCAGCTTTCCTAAGTGACCTCAGCTTTGATGGCCATGTCTATGCTGAGGCCTCCAAAGGCATGTCTCCAATTCCCACCTCTCTCTTGAGTTCCACAATCATCAGTCAGTCACCCCTTTGATATCTCCAATCTCATGACTGCAAGCCAAGTCAAACTTTACATATTCAAAGTAGAATCCGTAAAAGTATCTCCCCAAATCTGTTTGTTTCCCAGTCTTCCTCAGCTTAGTAAATGACCACCTTCTCTCATGCATTTCCATCTGAAACCCAGAAGTCTCCTGTGATTAACTCCAATGTGAATCCCTGTCTTCTTTCTCCATCTCAATTATGCTCACCCTATTTGGAATTACTGTTGCCTCCTACCTGAACTATCCTCCCAACTGGTCTCCTTGTTTTCTCTTGCTCTCTGTAGCCCATTCTCCAACAGCAAACAGAATGACCTTTTAAAAATATGAGCCAGGGACTTCCCTGGTGGTCCAGTGGTAAAGACTTTGCCTTCCAATGCAGGGGGTGCGAGTTCAATCCCTGGTAGGGGAGCTAAGATCCGACATGCCTCGCAGTCAAAAAATCAAAACAGAAAACAGAAATAATATTGTAACAAATTCAATAAAGACTTTTAAAAAGGTCCACATCAAACAATTTTTAAAAAAGACACATATAAACCCGATCACAACACCTCCTTCTATCAAATCTGTAGTGGCTTCCCTTACCATTATCATGAGTTTCCTAGGGCTGCCATCACAAAGTATCACAAACTGGATGACTTTAAGCAGGAGAAATTTATTCTTTCACAGTTTTGGAGGCCAGAAGTCTGAAATCACGGTGTTTGGGAGCGCCAGGCTCTGAAGGCTCTAGGGAAGAATCCATCCTTGCCTTTTCAGAGCTTCTGGATATTGCTGACAATTTTTGGTGTTCCCTGGCTTCCAGATGCATTACTTTAATCTCTGCCTGTGTCTTCCCACAGTCTTCTTCCTTCTGGGTCTATCTGCATCTTTGTGTTTCTCCTCTCCTTACGAGGACACCAGTCATCCTGGATTTAGGGCACACCTTCATCTAGTATGACCTCATTTTGACTAATTTCATTTGCAAAGACCCTAGTTCCACAATAAGGTCACCTCCTAAGATTCCAGACAGAGTTTCAACCCAAGATGGAATAAATCCCAAATTCTTTCTCATTGCCCACGGCCCTCACCATCTGGTTCCTACATACTTCTCCATCCTCCTCAAACCATTCGCCAGTATCTCTTATCACTTCCTAAATAAAGCCAAATCCACTCCAAACTCAGGGTCTAAGGACCACTCTTTCTGTCAGGAGAGTTTTTCTGCCAGATGTTGGCATTGCTGGCTCCATCCTCAGCTCCTTTACTTTCTCAGCAGAACTTCTTTAAATTATACCCTCATTTCCACCTATTCCAAATATAAGCATCTTGTTTATTTACTTTAATGCAATTATCACAACCTGTTATGACCTGTGTTTGCTTTTTTCCCAGTTTGTTCTGGTTTGCACTGCCATCTTAGCATCCAACATAGATGCTAGTAAATTGGAGCTACTCGATGAATATTTACAGAGTGGATGATAAATTCAAACACATCAGTGACTGTGTCATACTGTTATAACTGCCAAGGCTGCCTACATGGTCCTTGAAAATGCTGGCTGAAATCAATCAACTAACAAATCCCATCCATTTTCTCCATGTCACAAAGTATACTTACACAAGAATTCTCTGGATAAGAGTTTGTAAGACAAAAACAACGGCTCCAATTTTGCCACTAGGGTTCCAAATATTTAGTAAGAATTACATGTCTAGCCTAGCATAGTCCCAGACTCATAAAACCACCCGTTACCAGAAAGTGCTCGAGCAGATGCACATGCAAAGTGGGATCAGATTCACCATGACAATAAGCCACGGCTGATTTAACTTCTTCAAGGTTATGGTATGAAATAGGACTGCACTCCTAAAAAATTCATTCGTATCCACAAAACACTGGAGAGTTATGAAGGTTCAATATTATTATCAGGGGTCAAGTATATAGGAGATGCTACCCATGGAGGCAGATCACATGACTTCATCATCACAACACACACCAATGAAAGGAATTTTCCAAGGATAATAATTTGCAGTACATCTACTCGAAGCAATTTTGTATTTATTTATTCAATTGAATTATTTATATTATTCACAATGAAATGAAACACAAACAGCACTGGTTCCATCACGTCTTCCTTTGCTTTCATTTGGTTTGCTGCCGATGACTATTTTTATGCAAATGAGGTTATGATGACATTAAACATTTTCTACTGATTTTGCAAGAACAAATATGTTCTCTCCATATGCCACAGTCTCCTTTTCGCCGCATCCATCCTCAAAGTTATGTTGGCTGATCAGAATTTCTTCTAAATTAACTCTGAGGACATTCCATCTGTGATACGGATGAGCTTGTCTCCCTTTGCAGTGCACACTGAACACACCCATTAATGCCTGAATTTAGCCCATTTTGCCCGTTCCACCAGAAGCCTTCTTCCTCCCTCCAGCTCTTATGGCGCTGTAAATCTCACCTTGTTATAAAGTACGGTGGCATTCTCCTGCTGCCACTTTGGGGGATGTTTACTCCACTCACAGAGCAAAAACAACCAACTTCACACCTAAAAAAAGGTGTGATGGCAGAGATGTTTGCTCTATTGATTATATTCATGACTGAGAAACAAATGTTTCCAGGAAAGTAGTTCACATAACTATCCACTAGATACATCAGGGTGGAATTAGGGGGCTGGCTAAAACTGGCTTGTATAGGCTAGAGCGGGCTTTCTTCCAGGGTGTGTGTGTGTGTGTCTGTGTGTATATCTGCTGCCCGAGGTCATTTTATCTCAGATTACACTGCAAGAGTGTGGGGCACACTGTGACTAAGCAGACAGGAAAACCCCTCTAGAAACATACAGGCTGTAGGTTTCAAGTCTAGAGTCCCCAGTAACAGGCGTTATGGGAATTTCTCAGAATGACACGAGGTGAGCTGTTCTGCTACAATTCTCCTGTGTCAGTCCTCACATAAAGTACTCAGAGGGCCGTAGAAGCAGGAACCACCACTGCTGGAAATCCCAACATTGGTTTGATTCAAGGCTCTAAGTTCGTTTATGAGAATTCCATTTTCCATAGTCTCGTCTACATTTGGGGATAGAGAACCTGGAATTCAATGACCCTGTTGGTTGTAAACAGACCACAGAGCAGACCCATTTATGTAGACAAGGCTCACGTTGGTTTCTCCCCACTGACTGCAAGATTCCCATGCAAGAAACGGAAACTTGTCCAGAAAGCTCTCTAGAACAGAGAAATAAAGGGGACTCTTTCTGCAGCCTCACTTTAATGCATTTAGATGAGAATCTTTTCAGATTCCCAATAAAAGATTAAATTAACTTTGCCAATTCATAAACTTGGGGGCAGCCAGGCTGGCACTATCTTCAGGAGACATTAGAATCTTTTCCTGGAAATTAGCTAAGTCCTTGATCCCCATCATATTAATGACACTCCTCGTAATGCTGATAGTATCTCTGCTTCATATTTATCTTTCTGCTCTAAATCTCTGCATTTGAAACACCCACAGAGAGTTTCAACCATTTTATGGGGTATAATGAAATTATAAAAGGAAAGTCATTCAAAATGAGGTCAGTTTCTATTCATTTTCATCCACTAAATAAACAGACGCACTCAAGGATATGGGATGGAAAGGAAGAAGCCATATAGAGGGACGGGACACAAGATGAAACCAACAAAGGGCAGGAACATCTCAAGCATGAGAATCTTCACCCTGTTCCGACCCTCATTTCCTCTTCCATCTGCCCCTACAGAATCTCAGAAAATGGCAGAGCCCAAGATCCTCCAAATTTAAAAATAAGAATCATTCAGGGAGCCTGTGAAACAATGCAGATTTCCCAGTCTACCTGCTCTGTAGCTGGGCCAAGATGACGCTTTAAACCTGCCAGCAGCAGCCTTGGTGATTCCAGTGCAAAGAATGTGGTTCTCCATGTTTTGAGACTGTGTGTGTCTGCTTCCTGAGACTGGGCTTTCTTACAGGGGGTGTGTGGGTGTGTGTGTGTGGGTGTCTGCTGCCTGAGGTCATTTTATCTCACAGTACACTGCAAGAATATGGGACACAGTAGAAGAATGTGAACACAGGGCAAGAATATGGGACTAAGCAGACAGGAAAACCCCCTAGAAACATACAGGTTGTAGGTTTCAAGCCTACAGTCCCCAGTAGCAGGCATTATGGAAATTTCTCAGAATGACACAAGGTGAGCTGTTCTCCTATAATTCTCCTGTGTCAATCTTCACATAAAGTACTCAGAGGTTACCTGGAGAGCCCATAAGCGAGAAATTAAGGGAGGTGCTTCCCTGGCGGTCCAGTGGTTAAGAATTCGCCTTTGAATGCAGAGGGCTCAGGTTCTATCCCTGGTTGGGGAACTAAGATCCCACAAGCCTCAGGGCAACTAAGCCCGAGCGCTGCAACTAGAGGAGCCTGCATGCCACAAAAAAGACCCAGTGTAGCTGAAAAAGAAATTAAAACCACGAAAACAGAAATTAATACTGATGTTTGCGCCCCCACTCCCAGGGATTCTGATTTAATTACAACAGTCCTCTGAATCCACGGGTTCTGAATCCATGCATGCACTCTGGGGTGGAGTCTGGGTTCCCAGAGTTAAACACACTCAGGTGATGTCAACGCCCAGTGAAAGTTGAGAAACTGTGTCAGGCTTTCCCATGTAGGGAGACCGGGAACCAAGGTGGGATGCAAGCCCTCTACAAGCTTCTACATCTCCCTCTTTAAGTTTCTGACATGTTTACCCCAAGAACAGTCCAGACCCCTGTCTGAATCATCATAGTTATTCTAAGAGTCCCATCTTTGTTTAACGGGCAGGAAATGTTGAAAATGGAGTCATCTGCCCCCTGACTGTTAACAGTTTTGAGTACTGAGACAGGAGCAGATGGAGGCAGCAAAGGGTGGTCTTTGGGCCACCCAGACCCCACCCCAACCTGGAGCGAGGGAGCCCTCTCCAAGCTGCACTCCCTACCCGCACCCCTCCACCTTCACCTACAGTCGGCTTCTGAGACCCAGTCAAACTCCACATTGGAGCAGCTTCACGGAAAGTCTCAAAAAATCAAAACTTCACCGAGAATACAGGCTTTCTGCAGCGAAGGCCACAGTTGAACAATGCCCGCTCTTTCAAAACTCTCCTTACCATCTCAGAGGGTCTCAACAGAGGGAATTAATTCATAGAAAGCAGCCAGGACTTCAGCCCAGGAACTCCATAGGGCCCAGCAACTTACATTTTTAACAAGTTCCAAAGACCTCCCTTTGTGAAACACTTTAACGTGTCAGTTTTTTTTTTTTTTTTAATATTCAATCCTTTTCATTGAATAGATGATTTTCACATCTGGGAAAAAAATAACCATTTCAACTTGTGAAAAAGTAACAACAGACACTACACTGTGCTTTTAGTCTGATCACTATGGATGACTGCTGAATGGAGGCAGGAGGCAACTGCCCTCCACTCCACTAGCCTTCCTTAAAAAAAAATTTTTTTTATTGTAGTAAAAGGCACATAATATGAAACATACTACTTTTACCATATTTAACTGAACAGTTCAGTGGCACTAAGTACAGTGACGTTGTTGTGTAACTCTCACTATCATCTGTCTCCTGAATTTTTCCCCTTCCTAAACTGAAACTCTGTCCATCTGATGCAAAGAGCTGACTCATTGGCGAAGACCCTGATGCTGAGAAAGACGGAGGGCAGGAGGAGAAGGGGGCAACAGAGGATGAGATGGTTGGATGGCATCATCGACAACGGACGTGAGTTTGAGCAAAGTCTGGGAGACAGTGAAGGACGGGGAAGCCTGGCGTGCTGCAGTCCATGGGGTCGCAAAGAGTTGGGCACAACGTAGCAACTGAATAACAGCAACAAGCCAGCCCCCACCCATCACCCCCTGCTTACGGCCCCTGACATCTACCCATGTACTTTCTGACTATGAAGTTGACTATTCTAAGTACTTTCTATAAGGGGAATCGACAGTATTTGTCTGCCCCTAATGTATACTGGAATGCATTTTTAAGGTTAGCTTAATTGGCCTTCCTCAATAGGGAAGCCACAGTGAATCTCAAACCTAAGCCTCCCAATCGGCCCTGGAAGAGCCTTAGGAAGCAAATGTTCCTTCCCAGGTGCTCCCCACAGCCTGACACCTTTCTCAGGCCAGGTGCCCTGGAATTCCACGCTGACGTGGGGACAAGTAAATGGCCATCACCATAGACTTGTGTTTTCCATATTGGAGTGAGGCACACAGATGTACCCACATTTCATTTGGGTAGATACTTTCCTAAAGAAAGTGAAAGTCGCCCAGTAGTGTCTGACTCTGCAATCCCATGGACTACACAATTCATGGAATTCTCCAGTTTCCCTTCTCCAGGGGATCTTCCCAATCCAGGGATCGAACCCAGGTCTCCTGCATTGAAGAAGGATACTCTACCAGCTGAGCCACAAGGGAAGCCCCACTTTCCTAAAGATTCTGTCATTAAATCTTCATGATATTTTAAGGATAGGAATATGTAAGGTAAAGGAGCTTTTAAAAAATAATCACAACACTTATTCATCAGATATCATTAATTCATGAGAAGGTTCCAAAGTAATGCCCGGAATATTAGTCTCTGCAGGTCATATGTAATGATTGATTTACTCTTCACAACAATTCTATAAAGTCAATATCAGCATTTCACATATGAGGAAACAGAGGCACAGAAAGGTTACACAACTTGCCCAAGGTCACAGAGCTTTTAAGACACAAAGCAGGGATTAGACTCAGTCATGTTTCCAAGTCTGTGCTCTTGACCCCCATGAAAAACTCTCATTAAATGTTTTTAAGTGACTCAGACACACTCTTTGGACCTGGGGAACTCATGAAAATGGGACAAACATTCAGTAACAAATATTTCAGGAATTACCACCCTTACAAACATTCAGTAACAAATATTTCAGGAATTACCACCCTTGAGTACTGAAAAGGAGGGTACCCCCCCATCCCATTCAGATTTCTCTTCACTCTCCTACCCCTCAAACTAGGTAAGAACCAGCTCTAGCCAAAGAAGTTTGTCCTGGTTACACCTGTAGGTGAAATTAACTCTCTGGTGAGACACTTTCTGAACCTAGTAACATTACAATAGTTATTTTTCCTGAATTTTATCCCCCTCAAAATTCCATATCCCTTAGAGAGGATTTCAAGTCTATTACAGTTAGGTTTAGGGCTTCCCTGGTAGCTCAGCTGGGAAAGAATCTTTCTGCAAAGCAGGAGATCCCGGTTCAGTTCCTGAGTTGGGAAGATCCCCTGGAGAAGTGATAGGTTGCCCACTCAGTATTATTGCCTGGAAAATCCCCATGGACAGACAGGAGCCTGGTGGGCTACAGCCCATGGGGTCGCAAAGAGTCAAACTAAGCACAGCACAGCACCAGGAGGTCTTAACGGGCAACAGTTAATCAAATTCAAGATACAGCCCCTTTGGCAGTGGAATTTGGGTAGAGTTGGAAGTGGTAAACAGGAAACAAGCAAAGAAAATGTTGGAGGTGAACACACACAAGTAAACACATCCATGCACACACACACACGCACGCACATAAACACATAGGTGTGCATGTATGCACACACACGCACTTCCCTGAAGAAATAGTCCCATCTCGAAGACTTGGAATTTTTTTCCTTCTAGTGTATACCAGCATGGAGCAGAAAGTTCCATCACACAGATATGGATGGGTAAGCAGAGGCAACCCTGTGTGGGGGGATGTGCACAGGCCCTGAAGACATCCACTCAGCAGGGTTCGAATCCAGGCTCCAGCACGGTCAGGCTATGTGGCCTCAGGCAAGCTGGTTCACTGCCCCAGTGTCCCTTCCCTCATTTATAAAACAGACACGGTCACAGCTACTTCAGCAAGTGGTTAAATTCAAACAAGATCAATAAAACATGCAGCACAGTGACAAAAACATAAAAGGCCGTCAATAAAAGGGAATAATTATTGTGGTTAGTGATTCAAAGACATTCCTAAGCAGGCAACTACTTATTATTTCAACCAACAAGGACTTATTGGACGACTACCCTCTGTGCCCATGTTTATGAAAGAGAAAAGTTTAACATGAGATTCTTGAGCTTTTAAAGGTGCTTTCAGTCTATCTGAAGACCAGCGTATGAGATGTAGGATATGTATCCTCAGAGGAATAATTTAGGGGAAAAAAAAGCCCAGTCACAGCTGTAATTATCAAATGTGTCCTTTTCACAGGAAATGGACAACTTGAGTTGGATCATGATCAATGAGAAGATGCATTCCGCTAAATGATAACATCATAACTCGCACACACACACACAAACTCAGCCTAAAATACCCACTGGACTTGGATGATTCAAAATCTCCGTGGTTGGGCCAGAGCATCCTTCCTGACCCTCAGACCCAAACATACAGTTGTCCGAGAGACATGATCTGAAGATAGACCACAGACATCTCACGCTGTATATGCCCCAAACAGACATTGGTGGCCTAAAACAGCTTCAAGTGGTGACAGTAAAGTAAAGAGGAGACCTTGTGAGTGAAGCAAAATGAATTCCAAAGAAACTTGACATTGAGGATTTATAAGCAGGAGGCCAAAGGAGAAACTGAAGATAACAGCAGTAGAAACTGCCCGTAAATCACCTACATGGTCTGGGAGGAAGAAACAAGCCATAAAATGTAGGCAGGGATCTCAGCTGTGGCTTTAATAAGCTCAGACAGATTTTTGTGATGCTGGGTGGCCCCTCCCCCATATTATGAGATAAGTGGGCAAGTGGATAATTAATATGCCATGATATGATATAGAACGGGATATGCTGGCAAGGGAATGGAGCGGGGGTTAATAAAGACTTGTCTGGCTTCTGGTGTTGCAAACATCATCTCCTTGCTTGCAGACACAGAGTCAAATAATGAATAAAGCCAAGCTGGACACATTCATCTCCTGGTTCCCTCAAGAAAGTCATAGCTATGGGGACCCCTGGACAAGCAGCTTTGCTCTCCCCTCCACTGAGTCTCTCCAAAACATGAACCTCTCTGCAGGATCCTCTCTCTCGCTTAATGAAATCACTTTCACTGTCTCCCAAGCTAGAAACTTCTGACTGCACTCTCTTCCCCTCTATCCAGTTAACTGACTCCTCTTGCTGATTCTTAAAAAGTTTTTCTGGAACTTCCACTCCATCCCGTCTTAGGTCCCGGTTTGTTACAGAAAATCACTTCTATGAAAGGAATGAGACCCTTATAAAACACTCACCATATTATCAAAGTCTTTCTCTTCTGTCTGGCAATGCCTAGCAAAGAGTTGGCACTCACCAGGTATGGAGTGGGAAAAGAAGAGATTTTAGCCATCCTGCCCCCAGCTTCCAACTCCTCTAAACTTTCTCACATTCTTGCCACAGTTAAGTATTAATTTTTAAAGAAAAAAAATCAC
The DNA here is from genome assembly GCA_006410675.1 of Oreotragus oreotragus. Classification (NCBI taxonomy): domain Eukaryota; kingdom Metazoa; phylum Chordata; class Mammalia; order Artiodactyla; family Bovidae; genus Oreotragus; species Oreotragus oreotragus. The sequence goes on from SJYX01024162.1 coordinate 150,626, forward strand.
AACAATGGGCTTTCCCAATGGGTCAAGCGGTAAAGAATCTGCCTGAAATGCTGGTTCGATCCCTGGGTTAGAAAGATCCCCTGGAGGAGGAAATGGCAACCCACTCCAGTATTCCTGCCTGGAAAATCCTATGAACAGAGGAGCCTGGTGCGCTACGGTCTATGGGGTCGCAAAGAGTTGGACATGACTGAGCACACACATCACAATAATACCATCTTGCCCCAAGTCCTCCATTGGCATCCAATGACAAGGATGAAAGTTCCTACCGAAGGCGGGGTTGGCACATAGCATGCTCCACAATCTGCTTCCTCCTTCCTCTCCAGCCTCTTCCATGATTCACTCTGGAGAGTCTATCACTCAACCCAAAGTTTCTGTGCTGTTTCCCCAGCCCCCAAATCAAGAACTTCCCCAGTTCTCCTCCACGTGCTGCTCCTTCTCTCCAGTGTTCTGTCTTCTCTAGAGAGGGAGAACCCCTGCCCAGCGTTAAGATCAAGGTCATCTCTTCACTGCCCTCCGACTCTCCCAGAAACGTGCACTTCCTTACCTTTCCTTAGGGTCTCAGGTCCTCTGAAAACAACTCAAAGGACCGCAGAACACCACCTGACTGCCCCACCCACTTTGACTCCCCAGGGGGCCGAGCTGTGCCTGTTCCTCACCATGCCTTTAACTCAGGCAGACTGGGGACGTGGGTCAAAAGTCATTTTCAATGATCTTTTTTTAAAAAACAAACAAATAAAAGAAAAAAAAAAGACCAAAGAAATAGCACAGAGCCTAGAAAACAAGCCCACTTGTGTATAAAAAAGTACAAAATGTATTCCATTGAACAGCTCCAAATAAGAGAGTTATTTCCAAAATCATTTTGAAAAAGCTACTTTGAAAAAATAAGGGACAGACATTTGAAACAAAAGATACACACCTCATACCACAATGGAAAATAAACTCGAGATGATGGAGGAGTAAAATGTAAGAACCATGGAAAAGGGACACAAAACAAAGCAGAATATTTATCCATTTTCTGAGAAAGGAGATCTTTCTCTCCCTTAAAGCAGTGAAGGAAATGAAAATGGAAAGACTGGCAGTTGGGGGTTCATACAAATTTAAAATATCTGTCCAAGGGAAGAAATAAAATCATGGAATTAAAATAAAACACATTTTAGAATCTATTTGCATGAAATATGACACATAAATGGTTAATCCCAAGATTACCCCCCAGTTCATTCATATTTATGAGAGAAACAATTCTGTAGAGAGTAGTAGAATAATAAAACAATAAGAATTAAAGCAACTTGAGGTTCTGTATAAAAATGCAATGAAATTAGCCCATTTAAATTCTCTAAGCCTGAGAGAACTTTTGGGGCGTGTCACAGTAAAGGTCCTGCCCATGGGGGCACAATTTCTCCAGGGCCTGGGTCGCAGAGGGAGGAAGGGAACTACTCTGGCTCCAGACAGCTGTCTCCCCTCATATGCCCTGGGCTCAAATATCAGAGGAGCAGCTTCTACAGGCAAGGCATTTGCCACCATTTGATGGCAAGGATTAACTTGCAATTAACCAAGGTTAATTCGGTGTCTTTCGCTGTGGAGCCCAGAATTTATAATGCTACCTCTGTTTGCCATGTATGGCATGTGGGCAAGCTCTCAAGTTCCTCTTTAATTTCACCTTCAAATTCATCCTCCCAAGTTCCTCTTTAATTTCACCTTCAAATTCATCCTCCGTATACCTCCTCAGATTCTAAAATGGCAGAGGTGGTCATGTCCTTCAACACAGTTCTCCTCTTTCTTCTATCATACTTCCCCCCTTCCTAATCCTGCCCTTAATATTTTGGTATAGATTTACATTTATTGCTTCATTAAACTTTTATTTATAAAAATTTTTTTTAAGATTTTTTTTTGATGCAGACAATTTTTAAAGTCTTTAATGAATTTGTTACAATATTGTTTCTTTTTATGTTTCAGTTTTTTGGCCATGAGGCATGTGGGATCCTAGCTCCCCTACCAGGGATAGAAACCACGACCCCTGCATTGGAAGGCAGTCTTAACCACTGGACTGCTAGGCAAGTCCCAAAACTTTTATTTTATTAAAACAAGATGTACACAGTCTCATCCCATTTCTGTAATCTCAGTGTTTCTAAATAGCAATCATTGTGCTACTATTTCCGGATATTTAAATTTTAGACATTTTCAATTGACTTTCTGTTTCTGACCATGAAGATTTCATTTTCTTATACTACAATGAGATATCACACCTGGTATTATAGAGTGGTAATTAACAACAACAACAAAAGAACTAGAAATAACAAGTGTTGGTGAGGATGTGGAGAAAAGGGAACCCTTGTGCACTGTGCTAGATATGAAAATTGGTATAACCACTATAGAGAGCAGTGTGGAATTTCCTCAAAAAATTAAAAATAGAACTAACATATGATCTAGCAATTCCATTTCTGGGTATTTACACGTTAAAAAAACCCCCACTAATTCAAAAAATATATTTGCCCTCCCTACCTTCACTGCAGCATTATTTACAAAAGCCACAATATGGAAACAAAGTGTCCATCAATGGATGAATGGATAAAGAAAATGTGATACATATATATAACATAATATTCAGCCATGAAAAGAATGAAATCTCAATTGCAATGATATGAATAGACTTTAAGGGCATTATGCTAAGTGAAGTGGGTCAGACAAAGAAATGGTGTAAGATCTCACTTGTATGCACGCTCTTTACAAACAAAAGAGCAGATCATAGTTGCCAGAGGTGAGGTGGGACGTGGGTACTGACGGATGAAGAGAGTTAAAAAGTACAAACTCCAGTTATAATACAAGTAAGTCGTAGGGATGGAATGTGCAGCATGATGACCAACACTGTATTAGTTTCAGGTGTTTAACATATTGATTCAATATTTGTATAAACTGTGATGGGATCACCACAATAATTTATATCACCACAATAATTTATTTACCTAACCTCTCAATGAACTATTTATTTCTATCTTATTTTTAACTTCCAAGATCTCTATTTTTCTCTGATTATTACTTGAACATAGAACTTGATTTTTGTTTTGTGAATAAAGTAAAACACTTCATGAATTAAGACATTAATTATAGTTTTAAAGTTTGTTATTAGTTTCTTTCCTCCAAATGCCTTTTTCGCAGTTGTTGTCATCAGGGTCTTATATAATATTCTCCTGAAATGTCTACGGATCCTGGTTCTCCTTTCTGATTTTAGAGTAAGACAGGTCTAGGTAGATGGATGGAGCCTTACTAACGTTTAATGAGCAGAACCCAGCTATTTCGGGGATGGAAGGGAACTATCAGATCTACCGGCCTTTTTCTTAGGTTGGATGGCTTCTTCCTCAGAGTGGCTTCTAACTCTTGACTGCTGCTGCTGCTGCTAAGTCACTTCAGTTGTGTCCGACTCTGTGCGACCCCACAGACGGCAGCCCACCAGGTTCCAGGAGTGTAAACACTTGCAGAGGTAACGATGCCAAGGGTGTCCTCACGTAGTATACAGCCCTATCCTCTGTCATCAGTTCAGCTCAGTCGCTCAGTCGTGTCTGACTCTTTGCGACCCCGTGGACTGCAGCACGCCAGACCTCCCTGTCCATCACCAACTCCCAGAATTTGCTCAAACTCACGTCCTTGAGTCAGTGATGCCATCCAACTATCTTATCCTCTGTCGTCCCCTTCTCCGCCTGCCCTCAATCGTTCCCAGCATCAGGGTCTTTTCAAATGAGTCAGATCTTCGCATCAGATGGCCAAAGTACTGGAGTTTCAGCTTCAACATCAGTCCTTCCAATGAACACCCAGGACTGATTGATCTCCTTTAGGATGGACTGGTTGGATCTCCTTGCAGTCCAAGGGACTCTCAAGAGTCTTCTCCAATACCACAGTTCAAAAGCATCAATTCTGCACTCAGCTTTCTTTATAGTCCAACTCTCACATCCATACGTGACTATTGGAAAAACAACAGCTTTGACTAGATGGACCTTTGTTGGCAAAGTAATGTCTCTGTCTTTTAATATGCTCTCTAGGTTGGTCATAGCTTTTCTTCCAAGAAGCACGCGTCTTTTAATTTCAAGGCTGCAGTCACCATCTGCATTGATTTTGGAGCCCCCCAAAATAAAGTCTCTCACTATTTCTACTGTTTCCCCATCTATTTGCCATGAAGTGATGGGACCAGATGTCATGATCTTAGTTTTCTGAATATTGAGTTTTAAGCCAACTTTGTCACTCTCCTCTTTCACTTTCATCAACAGGGTCTTTTGTTCTTCTTTGCTTTCTGCCATAAGGGTGGTGTCATCTACATATCTGAGATTATTGATATTTCTCCTGGCAATCTTGATTCCAGCTTGTGCATCATCCAGCCCAGCAGTTCACATGATGTACTCTGTATATAAGTTAAATAAGAAGGGTGACAATATACAGCCTTGACGTACTCCCTTCCCAATTTGGAATCAGTCTGTTTTTCCATATCCGGTTCTAACTGTTGCTGCTTGACCTGCATCCTCTGTAATCTTATGAACTAAAGCCCAGTGTTCATCTTCTCCAGAGAATAAACCTCCCATATTCCACCAGATAGCAAAGGGCAGTCTCTGGCTGTGTAAATCTGAGGAAAGGATCTGGGGATATAGCGGTAATCCTTCTATTCAAATCTCCCTTCAGTCATCAGAAGGACCCAGAACCTCCAGTTCCTAAGGCTCTGGTTTCTGAGGTGTGATCAGGCTATATTATTCTGCCCTCCCCACTGCTTCCCATCATACTAAAAGGATGGGTCTCAGCCTCATTCAGTTTGCTCTGTCATTTACCACTCATTCACCCTCTTCCCATCTTCCAAATCTTTGTGGGTGTTTCTTCCAGTCCACCGTTTCTCATGATGTACTCTGCATATAAGTTAAATAAGCAGGATGACAGTATACAGCCTTGATGTACTACTCCTTTTCTTATTTCGAACCACTCTGTTGTTCCATGTCCAGTTCTAACTGTTGCTTCCTGACCTGCATACAGATTTCTCAACAGGCACGTCAGGTGGTCTGATATAACCATCTCTCAGAATTTTCCACAGTTTATTCTGATCCGCACAGTCAAAGGCTTTGGCATAGTCAATAAAGCAGAAATAGATGCTTTTCTGGAATTCTCTTGCTTTTTGAAGCACAAGCTGGAATCAAGATTGCCAGGAGAAATATCAATAACCTCAGATATGCAGATAACACTACCCTTATGGCAGAAAGTGAAGAAGAACTAAAGAGCCTCTTGATGAAAGTGAAAGAGGAGAGTGAAAAAGTTGTCTTGAAGCTCAACATTCAGAAAACTAAGATCATGGCATCTGGTCTCATCACTTCATGGGAAATAGATGGGGAAACAGTGAGAGACTTTATTTT
>SJYX01024162.1:157701-194319 GCA_006410675.1 Oreotragus oreotragus
TCATGGCATCCAGTCCCATCACGTCATGGCAAATAGATGGAGAAACAGTGGAAACAGAGGCAGACTTTATTTTTGGGGGGTTGGGGCTCCAAAATCACTACAGATGGTGACTGCAGCCATGAAATTAAAAGACGCTTACTCCTTGGAAGGAAAGTTATGACCAACCTAGACAGCATATTAAAAAGCAGAGACATTACTTTGCCAACAAAGGTCCATCTAGTCAAGGCTGTGGTTTTTCCAGTGGTCATATGTGGATGTGAGAGTTGGACTGTGAAGAAAGCTGAGTGCTGAAGAATGGATGCTTTTGAACTATGGTGTTGGAGAAGACTCTTGAGAGTCCCTTGGACTGCAAGGAGATCCAACCAATCCATCCTAAAGGAGACCAGTCCTGGGTGTTCATTGGAAGGACTGATGATGAGGCTGAAACTCCAATGCTTTGGCCACCTGATGTGAAGAGCTGACTCATTAGAAAAGACCCTGATGCTAGGAAAGATTGAGGGCAGGTGGAGAAGGGGACGACAAAGGATGAGATGGTTGGATGGCATTACCAACTTAATGGACATGAGTTTGGGTGAACTCTGGGAGTTGGTGATGGACAGGGAGGCCGGGCGTGCTGCAGTCCATGGGGCTGCAAAGAGCCAGACATGACTGAGCGACTAAACTGAACTGAACTTCCCTGCCATGAGACCCTAACCTGTTTTTGTCCCTTATAGGCTGCCATGCACTCTAGTCCTTTACTATCATCTAAAAAACCGTCTTGAGGGACCAGATCTAAGGGGTGTATTCAAGCCACCAGGTACACTGAAGAGCATTGCAGAGCTCTACATTCCTCCCTGGGTGAGCCATGTTTTTATCTGCATCCCCAGCTCTGCTCTTGATGTTCCCCTACTTACCTGTCTTTATCTGTCTCCTCTCTATAATTTTCCAATCCTTCATGGACCTTCAAGATTAAGGTCAGATATCATATCCAGTGGGAAAACTGCCTAGATCTTCCCTGTACATACTGTGTATCTCTCTGCCCTGACACACTCGTGTAGATCACAGTGTGCTGAATTAATCTACTTGTACAGGTGTCTCCCTCCCTAGACAAGAAGTAAGCAGGCAAGGACCATCTTATCTAAAGTCCTGCCTCCAATGTGGGGAAAACCATCTGGCACATAATAGGTGCTCACTGATACTGTTCAACTGACCCATTTCCACTAAGCTCCATGTCAGAAGCATCTTCATTCTCAAAGGAGTACAAAAAATACGGCTGTGTTTATTTGCCAACGTTCAAATAAGAAAGGCTAATCAGAGAGCACCAGGAAATGAAAACAGCCAGATGTTTTTCAGAGCAAAAGTCCAGGAACACAAAATAGCTTGCAACAGGGGTGATGTATGTTTTCCTAGTGATTCAAAATGAAGATATGCTTATTAGGCAGAGAGAGAGATTTAACAGGTTTCTCAGCTAATGCTGCAATTTTAAATCCATTTAAGATAATTTTCTTTATCTTGAATCTATTTTTCTCAGTAACCAGGATACTTAACTGATTTGTACAAAATCCATTTGAAAAAGAAATAATCTCATCTAAGCGAGGGCACACTCTAAATGAAAAAAGAGAGACATCACAAATCTAACAGAAGATGAAGCATCTGTTTGAGAAGCCAAGGAGGACTACTGACTAGAAAATAGGATTATTTCCCCCAGCATCTTGATTTTCCCACCAATCTCTCTTCTCTCTTTCACAAGGAGAAAACAAGTAATTCTTAAATCTGAGAGAACAGAACAAAGACTTCTCATAAACCAACCAAGAGGCAAACAAACTGTTTCAAAGGTAAGAATCTCACACAAAAATTACATGTTGAAACAATCATAGGATCCTACCAGCTAGGAAAAGCATTATTGAAATGATAGTTTGGGAAGGGTCAGGTAAAATTCTAATAGCAGCAGAAACTGCTATAAAGTTTCTGGAGGCAAACATCTCTCTGTATCCAGAGCCTCCAAAAGTATTCCCACAATGTGATCTAAGGATTATACCATTAGAAGTGTGGATGACCCAGAGGGATGGTACGGGGAGAGAGGTGGGAGGGGGGTTCAGGATGGGGAGCACGTGTACACCCGTGGCAGATTCATGTTGATGTATGTCAAAACCAATACAATATTGTAAAGTAATTAGTCTCCAATTGAAAGAAATAAATTAAATTTAAAATCAATAAATATATTAAAAAAAAAAAAAAGTGTGGATTAAGAAAGCAAATGTCTGGACTTCCCTGATGGCACAATGGATAACAGTTCATCTGTTAATGCAGGTGACACAGGTTCCATCCCTGGTCCAGGAAAACCCCACATGTTGCAGAGCAACTAAGCCCGTGCGTCACAACTACTGAAGCCCACGCACTAGAGGCCTTGCTCCACAACAAGAGAAGCCACCGGAATGAGAAGCCTGGGTACCGCAAAGAAGAGCAGGCCTGCCCGGCTGCAACTAGAGAAAGTCCGAGAGCAGTAATGGAGGCCCGGCGCAGCCAAAAACAAATAAAGAAAATGAATTTTTTAAAATGAAAATAAATATCAAATCAACGTACATAAAGACTTGAGAGGGGAGATATTCCCCAGTGTTATTTATAATAAAGAAAATTAGAAAAAAAACTAAATTTACAACAATAGAAACAATGATCATAGCTAATAACACCAGAAAATGCTTGTGAAATGATGTTGCATGAAAAAAGGATACAAGAAATATAGTTTCATAACCTGCATAGAAAAATAGACTCAAGGACAAGATGCTAAGATTTCATAACCTGCATAGAAAAATAGACTCAAGGACAAGATGCTGCTGCTGCTGCTGCTAAGTCACTTCAGTCGTGTCCGACTCTGTGTGACCCCATAGACGGCAGCCCACCAGGCTCCTCCATCCCTGGGATTCTCCAGGCAAGAATACTGGAGTGGGTTGCCATTTCCTTCTCTAATGCATGAAAGAGAAAAGTGAAAGTGAAGTCGCTCAGTCTGTCCGACTGTTAGCGACCCTGTGGACTGCAGCCCACCAGGCTCCTCCGTCCATGGGATTTTCCAGGCAAGAGTACTGGGGTGGGGTGCCATTGCCTTCCCCGGGACAAGATGCTAAGATTTCATAATCTGCATAGAAAAATAGACTCAAGGACAAGATGCTAAGATTTTACCAGTCACTGCCTCTAGGTCATGAGGTTATGGTAGTTTTTTTTTTTTTTTTTTTTTAACTTAAAAATTGGTTTCTGTACTATTTGTATTAAAATTTAAAAATTTACTTAGCTTTATTTTCATAATCAATAGCACTATTTACTGATTTTGTTGTGTGTCTATGTGCTTAGTTGTGGCCGACTCTGTGACTCCATGGACTTTAGCCCCCAGGCTTCTCTGTCCATAGGATTTCCAGGTGAGATACTGGACGGGGTTGCCATTTCTTTCTTCAAGGGATCTTCCCAACAGGAGTGGTACCTACATCTCCTACACTGGCAGGCAGATTCATTCCCACTGAGCCACCTGGGAAGCTTTATTTATTGATTACGGAGGAGACTCATGAGATGAAAGCTTCTCCACTAGTTACCAACAGCAGGAGATAATGTCATAGACACACGTTTACACTATGACGCCAACTCCCCTGAGCGATCAACTCAGAACTTACTTGGTGGGACGATAATCTGGAATGGAGCGATCCAGTGAGATTTTTTCACTGAGGTAGGAGTTGTAGCCGTACTTCTCATGGGGCCCCTTGCCTTTTTCTTCTTCAGCAGGGGAGAGGGTGGCAGGAAGGCCTCCTTTGCCCCGCCCACCATAACCTTCAATGAGCCCAAGGGATTTGGATAAACCTGGAAAAACAGAGAGGGGAAAAGAGTTAGTTGAAAACCACCATACCAGGATATGTTACTCAGGCTAAAATACCGCTTCAGTGGAAATTTTAGCATTACCCGTCACAGAAAAGATTATGTCCTCAACTTATCCATATTGGGAATATGCCCTGAGCACATTTAAACTGAGAGGAAGGGGACTTCCCTGGTGGCCACGGGTCGAGACTTCACCTTTCACTGCAGGGGACAAGGGTTTGATCCCTGATCATGGACCTAATATCCCATGTGCCCTGGGGCAAAAAATAAAAATTAAAAAAAACACCAAAAAAATGGAACCAATACTGTAAAAACTGAATAAAGACTAGAATAAATAATTAAAAATCCGATTAAGAGGAAAATCAAAGCAATGACAAAAGTCCGTATAGTCAAAGCTATGGCTTTTCCAGGAGTCGTGTACGGATGTGAGAGCTGGACCATAAAGAAGGCTGAGCACCAAAGCATCAGCACTTTGGAACCGCGGTGTTGGAGAAGGCTCTTGGACTGCAAGGAGAGCAAACCAGTCCATCCTAAAGGAAATCAACCCCGACTATTCACTGGAAGGACTGATGCTGAAGGTGAAGCTCTGATACTTGGGCCACCTGACGCGAACAGCTCACTCACTGGAAAAGACCCTGATGCTGGGAAAGACTGAGGGCAGGAGGAGAAGGGGGCGACAGAGGATGAGAAGGTTGGATGGCATCAGTGACTCAATGGACATGAGTTTGAGTAAGCTCCAGGAGATACTGGAGGACAGGGAAGCCTGGNGAAAAGACCCTGATGCTGGGAAAGACTGAGGGCAGGAGGAGAAGGGGGCGACAGAGGATGAGAAGGTTGGATGGCATCAGTGACTCAATGGACATGAGTTTGAGTAAGCTCCAGGAGATACTGGAGGACAGGGAAGCCTGGTGTGTTATAGTTCATGGGGTTGCAAAGAGTCTGACATGACTGAGCAACTGAGAAAGAACCACAAAGGAACTCTGAGGTGTGGGGTTAAGGCTGGTCATGCTCAGGAAGCACCTTTCCTTCTTTTTGGGAACTAGGGTGGATCGGGTACCAGGATGGGGTTTCTAAAAGGGAAAGACTGCCAAAAGCAGGGCACATGCGGACCAAAAACAGGCAGAACAGGGCCTGTCATCCCTGCCCAATTTCCTGTCTTCATGAGCAATTACCACAAGGCTAGATATTCCAGGAGATGCCCAGTAACAATGCAGAATAAGAACAGCCAGTAATAAGGAACTGCCAGACAGCAGGTGTTTTTGCTTCATTTGAACAGAGAATAATATACAGATTGATTTTATCATGAGTTTAAAGTGTGTAACCGTCTGACACTGTTCTATACCTAATGGTTTTATTTAAATCTCATCTAAATGGCAAAAGGAAATACAAAAGTGTTTGAGAATAAATCACAGAGAAGAAAAGCCCATAAGGGTGATAACCGTGCCAAGTAGAGTAGGAGGCCTCTGTAACAAGCTTCACTGAGCAATTGCAGGTTCCGGGGATGGTGGCAGCTTTATACCTATTGTTCCATTTATACGATAAACAGCTTGATGGGTAATTTTTAAATCCTACAGTTGCAGGAGGTTTTATTTCTTGGCTTGAAAACTTTTGTTGTGAAGGGCTCTTATTCTCTTTCACTGTTTCAAATGTTCAAGCTTCTCTGTCCACCTCAGGTGTGCTCACACGCACGCACACACACACACTTTGTCCACGAAAGTCCCACTGCTGCCACTGGTAGGAAGACCATGGACCAGAGATGTCAACAGCATCCTCAGCTTTCATGATGGGCAGCCCACAGAGCCTAGGAGGATGCTGACCTCCCAGGAAAGCATTCCCAAGCAAGTTAAAGACCAGTAAGTCTGCTCTGGTCACATGACGGTTCGCCACCCCATAATGGAAAGACCTGTAGTCTCTTTCTCACTCCTCTGAAACTACCAATTTATTTTTTTCTGTGGAACAAAATCAAAAAGCAAAGCTTAAACAGGCACCTCGGGGCTGATCTCAAGGGAACATCATTTCTCCACCTAAGAATCTTTTCCGCTATCCACTGTGTTCCTCAGGAACCCTGACATCTTTTCCGCCTGTCACCATCCAAACAGAGGGACCATCAACTGAAAACTGGATTACTCCAGCACTTTCTACTTCCGGGTCTTTAACCTCTCATTCCACATCATTGTGAACCAACCATTCCAATAACATCACCATTGCTGTGCTCCAAAATCTACAAAAACTCTTCAAATGTCAAGGACAGACACCTGCGTTGGATCTTTAAATCACCCATGAAAGGACATTGCAAGTGGGAATGTAAAATGGTGTACTTACTTTGTAAAACAGTTTGGAAGTTCTTCAAAATGCTAAGTATAGTTGTACCATATGACCTAGCAATTCCATTTTTAGGTATATACCCAAGAAAAATGGAAAGATATGCCCACACAAAAACTTGTACACAAATGTTCAGAGAAGCATTATTCATACTAGCTAAGTGTCTATCACCTGACAAATGAATAAAACAAAATGTGGTTTATTCAGACAATGTGATAATATCTAGCAATAAAAATGAAATACAGACCTTCCTCAGTTTACAAAAGAGTTACATCCTGATAAATCCACCATAAATTGGAAATACCCTAGGTCAAAAATGCATTTAAAACATCTAACCTCCTGAAGAGCATAGCTCAGACTAACCTTAAATGTTGTCAGAACTCTTACATGAGCCTTGTTGTGTTAGCCACTCAGTCGTGTCCGACTCTTTGCGGCCCTGTGGACTGCACCCCACTGGGCTCCTCTGTCCTGGAATTCTCCAGGCAACAACGCTGGAGTGGGTTGCCGTGCCCTCCTCCACGGGATCGTCCCAACCCAGGGATCAAATCCACTTCTCTTTATGTCTGCAGCATTGGCAGACAGTTTCTTTACCACTAAATTCACCTGGGAAGCCCGATACATACGATGTATAGAATATGGCATAATTTTAAAAGGTGAAAAAGAGACAGTACTCTATGGGTTTTTCTTCTTGTTTCATGCACTTTCACTCACTCATCCTGGGTTTCCCTTTCCTTGCCCAATATTTGCAGCCTTTTCTTGAAATTCACAACCTCAGTCCTCTGTGGATTTCTGGCCAGCATGGAACCCAAGGGTCAAGGAGGGAGGCTGGCCAATGGGACAGAATTGACCTCCAACATAACTTAACAGCTTTCATGGAAAACATCCGATTCTTCCATTTCTTCCGTTTATTTCATCTGCGGACTCCTTTTTCTCTCCTTGGCTATACAGTGTCTCTTTCGCCCAGTCTAAATGGACATCTTCCATTCCCCAGTCATTAAATGCCACCTCAAAGATACAATGTATCTCAAACACATTGCCCCGCACCCTCCCATAGGCAGCCTTTCCAGTGCAGGCAGAGGAGCCGGGGAGGGAATTTATTACAAAAGGGCACAGGAAGTAAGACTAGGAATGCAGGCTAATCCTACCAAGGACACTTAGGGAATGAAACCTCCCAGTGAGACTTTTTTTTCCCCTTTCTGAGGCATTATTTCTTCCATCATGAAAGGCACCCATGTAGCAGTCTCAAAAAAACATCATTCTCCAGAGTGCAATGTGACAACTACGAATTATATATTTTGTGGTCCATGTGCTCCCATTTTCCCCCCAATTGAATCTGCCAGAAAGGTTCAACAAAGCGGCAAAAATGTTCACTGGCATTTTAATGTGCTTACTTAGCAGGCCCTGGAAATGGCTAGCAACAACAAATACAAGTTCAAGTTCATCAACAAGACTCAGGTTGGTCTTTACTTGGCTGGGAAGAGATGCCACCAGGGCAAGTTGGGATGACTCCATGCACCCAGCGAACTTTCTTTTCTGAAAGTGCCTTGTGCTTTTTGGCCAGAAGCAACTGTAGCCACAGCAGATGGATGTGAACTCGTAGGCATGGAAGCCGCAATTGACAAAAAGAAGAAAGAGGGGAACGAGGGAAGAGAATGGGGTGGGTGGCTGGGACCAGATTAGAGAGGACTTGGACTTCCCTGGTGGCTCAGATGGTAAAGAGTCTGTCTACAGTGTAAGAGACCTGGGTTCGATCTCTGGGTTGGGAAGATTCCCTGGGGAAGGAAATGGCAACCCACTCCAGTACTCTTGCCTTGAAAATCCCATGGATGGAGGAGCTTGGTGCAGGCTACTATCCATGGGGTCGCAAAGAGTCAGGCACGACTGAGCAACCTTCTTTTCTTTCTTTCTTTCTTCTTGTCCCTTAGGCGCTGCCTCCTGAGTTACTGTAGCCGAAGACTGCAAAGCTAAGGGACAGTACTGGCAAGCAGTTGAAGGCGAGGAAGAAAGAAGAGCAAATTGAGGTCAGCCATCCCTTAGCACCTTTACTGAATATTCTTCTTGTTGCTCTCCACCCTGTTTCTCTGCTTCATGTCCCAGAAGATAAGACCTATATGGACAGTATCAAGGGTTCCCTTAGACTTCTGGCTTTCGGTTGGGCTTAACCACCAGGAGCTACCTTAACCACCAGGAGCTACTGATGGTCGAGAAGAGAGAGAGGTTAGGGTGTTTGGCCCTCAGCTCCCTCCCACCCAGGTGTGGTTTGGTGGAGACTGCATTCTTCTGTGGCACAGTCGTGTTGAGACAGGCATCTCCGACGGTTAGCCTAGGGTTAGAACCAATCCCGTGTTCTGTTAACCATGCTCTCTTCCGGATCATCTAGGCGTTGCATGGCAACTGCTTCCTCTTCTGTTGCTAGCCCTGGAGTCATACAGCATGCCTGGCCATGCCTTGCTGATTTCCCTTAACTCTCCCCAAATCTTTGTAAATGTTTTGCTAAAATCTCATCAGTCAGCCCTTTGGGTGTGCCACTTGTTTCTGGCTGGGATATTGACAGATACAGCATCTTACACCCACAGGAAGACTTCTCCCATGGTACTCTCTTTAAGGGCAGGCATGCGGTCACCCTAGTGCGTAACCTGTAGAAAGTTCTTAAGAGGGACTTTCCTGGTGGTCCAGTGGCTAAGATTCTGTGCTTCCAATACAGGGGGCCTGGGCTCAATTCCTGGTTAGGGAACTAGATCCCACATGTTGCAACTAATAGTTCAAATGCAACAACTAAAGATCTCGTATGCAACAACTAATAACAACAACAACAAAGAGTCCAAAAAAAACCCCAAATGGTTGAGCACATGGATGAGGATCTGGAGACTGAAATTGGAGCTATTATATCTATTATATTATTATATCTATTATAAAGTGATGTCAAGAAAGAAAATTAAATACACAGGAAGGGCGGGGGAAACATCTACTAGGAGAAGAGAAGAGGGATTAAGACTACATGTTACAGTACATTTATATTCATAAAGAAAAAGAGAGTTCACACTGATGAATGCCACAGGGAAATCAAGCCTGGAAAAGGCCATTTGGTTTGGCAGAGAAAAGGGCCCTGATGACCTTATTTCTGGATAACTCCTTTTGAGGTGAAAAATAAATATTTTGTATTTTACTTTTTGCTATATATATATAGCCTAGTAATCGAAAGATGTGTAAGGAGAAATTCTTTCTCCCAGTTTTCGTTCCCTTTCTTTTTTTGTGGCGTTTAAATCATATTCTAGATTGAAGTTCCTTATGTCCAGTCTTGTGTATCTGACTTAAGTGTAGCTAGAATTCACATCGGGGAAGGCAATGGCATCCCCACCCTAGTACTCTTGCCTGGAAAATCCAATGGACGGAGGAGCCTGGTGGGCTGCAGTCCATGGGGTCGCTAACAGTGGAACAGACTGAGTGACTTCACTTTCACTTTTCTCTTTCATGCATTGGAGAAGGAAATGGCAACCCACTCCAGTATTCTTGCCTGGAGAATCCCAGGGACGGGGGAGCCTGGTGGGCTGCCGTCTATGGGGTCACACAGAGTCGGACACGACTGAAGTGACTTAGCAGCAGCAGACCTTAGAGATGGCCATGCCAGCGACATAAGAACTACTAGGGTAGTATTTTGTTTTCTGGCTGTAACCAACCAGAATCTAAAACATCAAAAAATTCTCTTTGTAGAAGCAACAAATATTACAATGCACTTAGAACTTTAAACAATAGGAGGAAAACTATGAAATTTCATTAAATGAATGAAATAAAACACACATAAACAGCAGAGAGAGATGTAATTTTCCTTAGAAGATGGAATGCTACAAAGATATCATTACTTCTTTTTAATGTATAGATCTAATGTAATTCCAAATAGAATCTTTTTCTGAAACAGAACAAAAGGTTCTAAAATTAATCCAGAAGAACACAGAGGTGAGAACACTTGGACATCTTGTTTAAAAAGAAAAAGGGGGGTGCCTTATCCAATATTAAGTTAAGAAATGAAGCAATAATAATTAAAGTGATGTGGTGACTAGGAGGAAATATTACATAGATGCAGAGAGGTAAGGCTCTAAACTGTATCTCTCTCTATCTCTCTCTCAAATAGCCATCCAATTTTTCAAACATTAATAAAAATAACCTCCACTTTTGGAATTTTAGAAATTCCTTTTTAATGCAGTCAACACCAAATTTCTGAGGATACCTCATGTGGATGAGGGAGCGGCTTCATCCATCTCACATGGAGCCCAGAAATCCCGAGGTGCCCTGGCTTGATAATTTGATAACCCTCCAGCAAGAGTAAGTCACTCTGCTCACTTCTATCTTCGGCTGGCCCAAGCTACAAAGGCTCCATAGTGGCAGCAAAAAGTAAAGAACCCAGGTTGTAAATCCACTCCCAGCTGCCTCCCCACCTCCCTCCATATAACTAAGGCCATCATTTTCTCCAGGCTTACAGTTTAAACTGATGAGTTTACAGATAACCAGCATTATTCTTTCAGAAATCAGAACTCACAACAGACACACAAACTCCAGGACAGAGATGAAAACACAATGCAAGCTGGTGCCTTGTCAACTTATAAAGCTCCTCGTCATCTTGGCACCCACAGCCTAGTGTCAGGGAAACCACACACACACACACACACACAGCCAAAGAGCCTAGCATGTTGCTTGGCCTTCTTCCAGTGGGCAAGCATGGTTTTTTTGGGGGGCGGGGGGGTGTCTTGACAGAGGCCCTAGTGCCCTCCTGAAGGTCACGGAATCCCAGGGAGATTCCACATGATGCTAAAGCATTTGAAAATTGACAAAACATACAGACAGATCAGAAGTTGCAGCCATAAGTGAAAGTGAAGTCACTCAGTCATGTGGACTCTTTGCAACCCCACGGAATGTAGCCCATCAGGCTCCTCCCTCCATGGGATTCTCCAGGCAAGAGTACTGGAGTGGGTTGCTGTTTCCTTCTCCAGGGGGATCTTCCTGACCCAGGGATCGAACCTGGGTCTCCCGCATTCCAAGCAGATGCTTTAACCTCTGAGCCACCAGGGAAAGTGAGCAATAATTCCAGATTTATTCTTGGGATTCCATGTACTCTTGGGAGAGTGAGGGGACCACTCGTGGCTCAAGAAAGCCAATGTGACCACAGAGACAGATGGGATACTTCATAAATGTGTGCAGATTAAAATATTAAATTTATTATTTAATTATGAAAAGCTCTAATAACTAAGATAATGTATACATATGTGTGCATGTGTGTGTGTAACGAAATATTCAGTTCAGGTCAGTTCAGTCACTGAGTCGTGTCCGACTCTTTGCGACCCCATGAATCGCAGCACGCCAGGCCTCCCTGTTCAACACCATCTCCAGGAGTTCACTCAGACTCACGTCCATCGAGTCCGTGATGCCATCCAGCCATCTCATCCTCGGTCGTCCCCTTCTCCTCCTGCCCCCAATCCCTCCCAGCATAAGAGTCTTTTCCAATGAGTCAACTCTTCTCATGAGATGGCCAAAGTACTGGAGTTTCAGCTTTAGCATCATTCCTTCCAAAGAAATCCCAAGGTTGATCTCCTTCAGAATGGACTGGTTGGATCTCCTTGAAGTCCAGGGGACTCTCAAGAGTCTTCTCCAACACCACAGTTCAAAAGCATCAATTCTTCGGCATTCAGCCTTCTTCACAGTCCAACTCTCACAAGCATACGTGACCACTGGAAAAACCATAGCCTTGACTAGATGGACCTTTGTTGGCAAAGTAATGTCTCTGCTTTTTACTCAACAATAAAATGGAATGAACTGCTTATTCTTGGAGCAACATGGATGAATATTACATGCATTTCACTGAGAACAGAGCCAGAACTTAAAGACTGTGCAATATGATTCCATTTATATGACATTCTGAAAAAGCTAAAGCTAATTAAAGATATAAAATAGATCAGAGGAATACCAAGAGGCAAGGAAAAGGAGGGCTGGTTGACTACAAAAGGGATACACAGAGGAATTTTTCAAGTGATGATACTGTTGTAGGTGGTACTAAAGATGTTGGATATGTGACGATGCATTTGTTAAAAGTCACTGAACTTTAACTGATATAAATTTAAAACATCAACCAAGGTGTCAGAGGATCCCAGAATAGAATGGATACTTTCTAGTGGACTTTATTTACAGTGAAGAAACTGGGTCAACTCTACCTTACTCAGATGATCAAGGTTGAAATCAACAGTGATAAGTCATAGTACATTTATGGTATTGTTTTCAAAGTCCATAACCCCTGTCTAATCATAGGAAAACATCAGATAAACCCAAAATGAAGGAAATTATACAAAATACCTGACTAGTGCTCTTCAAAAGTGTCGACGACATGAAAAACTAAGGAAGTCTGAGAAGCTGTCACACACTAGAGAGAGCAAGGAAATACAGCTCAGTGCAAGTGGAGTTGTGGGCTGGTTTCTGTAGCAGATTATTTTTTTCATTAGTGGGAACACTCATGAAATCAAGTCTGTAGTTTAGTTGATAGTGTTACTGTAACAGTGATAAGTTTTTAATTTTGACAAATGTATCTTGGTTATATTGGATGCTACCATTTGAAGCTGGATGAAGGATATCTAGAAATTCTATATTTACAACTTTGCAGTGGATTAAAAAATAAATGGCAGGTTGCTCTAAGGACCCAGCTGAGGTAACATTGCACTAATGGAAACACTGAAGCCCATTTTAGAGCTGAGTGTCTGAATAATAATGTAAGAAAATGTTAGAATAATTATTATTGCTGTGTACCTCAGGAGACTCTGTGTCTTTTACTGTTCAGCATAACATTTCATGTTTTGTAAATTGTAGTAATTGTATAAAAATTATATTTTTATTATTTGTGTAAGTAGCAATCTTCTTTCCTTGAAAGTAATCCTACTGATAGTGATGCTGTCTCTGTGAAAATATGGCTGATGAGATATATCTAAGCAGCATTACCAATGTGGTCCATAAAGCTCACCTGTGGATGATTTTCTGCTTCATGACTATGAAGCCTTTACTGTGATTTAGGGTTCATTCACTCAGCATGTACTACCTACACACTATGTAGTTACATAGTGACTTAGTTACACAGTGCTGAACCTCCAGACCTAACAGTCTAGTGAGGAAGAGAAAATCCATAAAAGGTTACAATATTATCTGAGAAGAGCCTTTAGGTAGTATTTTATTTTAAAAGTCTGTGAGGCCTAACCCAAGGCATTGAATTTCTAAGGCTTCAATACCAAGAGTTCAGGAAGTACTGCCAGACAACTTGGAGGAGGTGGGGAAAGCTTTAACAAATGATAATTTGCATCTTCAAAGGCTGGCTTACCAGGGGAACCTGGGAGAGAAGGGATTATATACGAGTATTCTTAGCCTTTTAAAATCCATGACCCTCCTTTGATTAAAAAAAAAGATGTCCATCAGCGGATGAATGGATAAGAAAGCTGTGGTACATATACACAATGGAGTATTACTCAGCCATTAAAAAGAATACATTTGAATCAGTTCTAATAAGATGGATGAAACTGGAACCGATTATACAGAGTGAAGTAAGCCAGAAAGAAAAACACCAATACAGTATACTAACACATATATATGGAATTTACAAAGATGGTAATGAGGACCCTGTNAGGGATTTGATTTAGGTCATACCTGAATGGTCTAGCGGTTTTCCCTACTTTCTTCAATTTAAGTCTGAATTTGGTAATAAGGAATTCATGATCTGAGCCACAGTCAGCTCCTGGTCTTGTTTTTGTTGACTGTATAGAGCTTCTCCATCTTTGGCTGCATAGAATATAATCAATCTGATTTCGGTGTTGACCATCTGGTAATGTCCATGTTATTACTTGTTCATAAAAAGAAATAATATCATTTGCAGTGACATGGATGAACTCAGAGATTATACTCAGTGAAGCTAAATGGAGAGAGACAAATACATGATATTACTCATATGTAGAATCTGAAAAACTGGTCCAATGAATTTATTTACAAAAACAGAAATAGAGTCCTCGATGTAGAAAATAGACTTACGGTTACCAAGCAGGAAGGTGGTGGGGGGGGATACATTGGGCGAGGGACTGACATATTGTGCAAGTTGCTCGGTCATGTCCAACTTTTTGTGATCCCATGGACTATCCAGTTCATGGACTTCTCCAGGCCAGAATACTGGAGTGGGTGACTGTTCCCTTCTCCAGGGGATCTGCTCTACCCAGGGATCAAACCCAGATCTCCCTCATTGCAGGCAAATTCTGCGCCAGCTGAACCACCATACACACTACTGTGTATAAAACAGGTAATAAATAAGGACCTACTGTATAGCACCTGGAACTCTACTCAATACTTGCAATTACCTATATGGAAAAGGAATCTAAGAAACAGTGGATATAGGTACATTATAACTGATTCACTTTACTGTATACCTGAAACTAATGACATCATTGTAAATCAAATACACTGCAATAAAAATTAATTTTTAAAAAGACAGTGAGATTATGAAACAAGAAATGACAGGCAGATGAACGGAACAGAAAAGCTTGTCTAGAAATACTGACAAAAGAGAGTGGAAGCACCATTTTTGTATACAACTGTTAGTTTTACAGACAAATTTTCATTAGACACAAAGCATTATACTAAGCGCTTTAATTATATATATATATATATATATATACACTATTAATGTTAAACATAGATGCTAACTATATAAATGTCTGCCATATCTATCTATCTAACTATAATATTTCAAATTCATTTCTCAAATTACCCCTGGTGCTAGTTCTCACCTATCTTTGGTTTATTTTTTGTTTTTGTTTGTGGCAGTTTTTTCTTTAAGGTTTTTTTGATGTAGACCATTTTTAAAGTTTTTATTGAATTTGCCACAATGCTGCTTCTGTTTTCTGCCTTGGTATTTTGGCTATGAGGCACACGGGTTCTGTGCCTTGGTATGCTGGCTACGAGGCAGGTGGGTTCTGTGCCTTGGTATTTTGGCTATGAGGCGTGTGGGTCCCAGGTCCCAACCAGGGATCGAACTCGCAGCCCAACAATGGAAGGAGAAATCTAACCACTGAACCACCGGGGCAGTCCCTCCCTTATCTTGGGACTCTATTCCTTCCCTGCATCCCTTTTGTCACCAAACAGATTCAAAGGCACGTCATCTCTTCCTTGAGTTACTGCAGTCAACATATAACCCCATGTCTTGCAAAGTGAGCTTTCTAACATACACAACTGACCACTGCTTGCTTAAAATTCATTAGTGCATTCCTGCTGCCTATGGGGGAATAATTCCAAAATTCTCATGTAATACACAAAGTCACTCACTAGCTGATTCCCTGCCCAGCCTCAGATTCCACTTCCTTCTCTGCTGCCTCCTTTTAGCTGTCCCACCCTCTTCTGAGGCTTCTACACAGCCACTGCCCCTCAGTGCCTCTGGCAGTCACCTTTGTTATTCTATACAACCCTGCAAACCCTTGCAGAAACTACCCAGCCCAGAAAATCAGATGCCGCTCCTTGGTAAGAAATCCCAACCACACCCTTACTCCCGTCCTGTTACAGGTGTCCTCAGCTGTTCACTTACAAGGACATAGGCTTGCTGTGAACAGGAAGACATCTCTGTGTCTTATAGATAGCCTGGCACATACATGCACCTCATGTATGCTGTACACATGAATGAATGGACAGATAACCAAAAAGCAAGTGAATAAATGAGTAAGTGCAGGATAAGCTGGGCTGCCCAAATATATCACCAGGTTCTAGTGCTGATACAGAAATTTCTTGGAGACATGTCGGAAATGGGCAAACACTGCTTCATGGACTGATGTCAAATCATTATTGATTTCTCAGTTCATATACTAGTATGATGATCTTGACATCTGTTGACATCTGTATTATTATGCTGATTTTGACATTTTCTGTCCTGTATGCTCAGTGCTTCCCAGACATGATGTCCAAAGGTTATGTTAGTCTTAATATCTTCAATGAAGGCTTAGGAGTTCAGTTACATCAGTTGCTTCCTGATGGAAGAGAAATGAATAAATCATCCTCTAAGACAAATACCGTTAAGTCCCCTACACACAAACCAGTTCTGTTCTGTGAGCGCATTTTGTCAGTCCAGCAAAGTTAGCCTAGGTATCCAAATAACACAATCAGCTGTATAGTACTGTACTGTAATATGTTTATAATACTTTTCACACAAGTAGTACATTAAAAAACAAACACAAAAAAATAAAGGATACATTTTAAATCTTATGGGATCCCCTGGTGACTCAGATGGTAAAGTATCTGCCCAAAATGTGGGAGACCCAGATTTGATCCCTGGGTTGGGAAGATCCCCTAGAGAGGGAAATGGCAACCCATTCCAGTACTCTTGCCTAGAAAATTCCATGGATGAAGGAGCCTGGTGAGCTACAGTCCATAGGGTCGCAAAGAGTCAGACATGACTGAGTGACTTCATTTTTGTTTTCACTTTAAATCTTATAGTAACCTTGAAAAGTATGGTAGAACAACAGCTGGCATACAGGGGCTGGCATTGAGTGAACAAGCATGAAGAGTTACTGATTGGAGGAGGAAGGCGGGTGAGAGACGGTAAAGCTAAAGGATTGTCAGTAATAGGAAATGGAAGGCAAGCTGCAATTTCACTCACACCTGACATTGATGAAATGCACAGTCACATCTCTAAAAGTTCACAATTTGAAGGTTTGTATGTAGGGGACTTACTGTACATGAAAAGATGGCCTACATCATTTGTCATCAGGGAAATGCAAATCAAAACCACAATGAGAGGTTACCTCACACCTGTTACAATGGCAGTTATCAAAAAGACTAGAAATAACACCTGCTGGCAATGGCGCAGAGAAAAAGGAACTCATGTTCACTGCTGGTGGGAGTGTAAATTGGTACGGGCACTACAGAAAACAGTACAGAGATTCCACAAAAAAATTAAAAATAGAGCTACCTTATGACTCGGCAATTCCATATCTGGCTATCTATCTGAAGAAAATGAACACAATACCTTGAAAAGCTAACTGCACCGTCCTGTTCATTGCAGCATGATTTCCAATAGCCCAGATATGGAAACAGCCTAAGTGTCCATCAGTGGAAGAATGGATAAAGAAGCTGTGGTATATATACAATATATATACATAATGGGGTATTGCTGCTGCTGCTAAGTCGCTTCAGTTGTGTATGACTCTGTGCAACCCCATAGACGGCAGCCCACCAGGCTCCCCCATCCCAGGGATTCTCCAGGCAAGAACACTGGAGTGGGTTGCCATTTTCTTCTCCAATGCATGAAAGTGAAAAGTGAAAGTGAAGTCACTCAGTCGTGTCCAACTCTTCGCGACCCCATGGACTGCAGCCCACCAGGCTCCTCCGCCCATGAGATTTTCCAGGCAAGAGTACTGCAGTGGGGTGCCATTGCCTTCTCCGTAATGGGGTATTAGCCATCCATAAAAAAAGAATGAAATCTTGCAATTTACAACAACGCGAAGGGATCTTGAGGGCATTATGCTAAACGAAATAAGTCAGACAGAGAAAGACAAACATGATATGATCTCTATCATACATGAAATCTACAGATAGAAATCAAGTGTATTCAGGGTGGTATGGCTGCAGACTGAAATCTACAAATACACACTTATCAAGCTCACTGATGCAGAGAACTGACTGGTGGTTGTCAGAGGCAGAAGGTACGGGGTAGAAGAAATAGGTGAACTGTTTTTATTTTCTGGTTTAAATCAATTGAATTTTTAAGAAATGTGTAGCTCAGCTTCTTCTATTCAGTGGTCCTACTTCTCGCCTCTACACCTGTCATGCAATAATTACACTTCCATGTAATTTTCAAATATTTCAAGGCATTATTATGACCTGTCTTCATTTTTGTCCAGACTAAACATACATATTCCTTCAACCACCTTTATACAAAAACATGTTTTCAAAACTTCCCTGAACTTAGTCTCCTTGGGCTACTATAACAAAATACTAAAGACTAAGTGGCTTAAATTAGGGGTCCTAAACCTCTGGGATCTACAGCCTGATGATCCGAGGTGGAGCTGGTGTAATAACAATAGAAATAGAGTGCATGATAAATGTAATGCACTCGACTCATCCGGAAATCATCCCCCCAACCAGGTCCATGGAAAAAATGTCTTCCATGAAGCTGGTCCCTGGTGCCACAAAGACTGAGGACCACTAGTTTAAATAACAGACATTTGTCAGAATTCCAGAGGCTGGGAAATTCAACATTAAGGGGCCAGCATGTTGGGTCCTTGGTGAGGGCCTGCCACTTTCTTGTTGTGTCCTCACATGACAGAGAAGGAGCAAACCGTGTGCCCTTTCTTCTTCTTATAAGGGTATTAATTCCATCGGGGGACCCAACCCATGATCTCATCTTGCTCATTGTCATTGTACAGTTTCTAAGTCGTGTCTGACTCTTTGCGACCCCATGGACCGCAGCACGCCAGGCTTCCTTGTCTCCACTATCTCCTATAGTTTTCTCAAGTTCATGTCCACTGAGTCTGTGATGCTATCTAATCATGATCTCATCTAACCCTATTTAATTCCAAAAGTCTCCACCTTCTAACATCATCACATTGGGGGTTAGGGTCACAACATAGGAACTGGAGGGGTGGGGGGAACACACACTTTCATTCCATAACAGATGGCCATACACTGCTGGATTCTGTCCCAGAAGACAAAGCGATGACTAATAAGTCTCTCGACATGTGCTCCCCACCCCTGGAGCCAGAATCCTGGGAGTACATTTCTGCCCATTATCCAAACTGCTCATGCAGCCTTTACAGTTCCAAGAGATATGAATCACTGTTATTTGCTTGAAGTCCCTTTGGAACAAACTGTCTATAAATTTTCAAACTGCAGTTTTATTCAAAATGACATGTCTTACACGTATTATGAACTTTAGACTTCCTGGAATCTTTCTACAAAGATCATTTAATTTGAGCCTAAGAATAGCCCCGTCCACAGTCCTCATATAGGAGAAGGGAGGCCCAATGAGGATGAAGAATGTTCTTTAGGTCACTTAAAGTAGCAAGGGGTGGATACAGATCCTAGGTTTCTGTATACCAGGCTGCCAAGCATGCCTTAATGACATGCACTCTCAGATTTCATGCCACTGTGATGAAAAGGATCAAAAAGTCCTGAATCCCACTCTCGATGCCAAGCAAACATTGGCATAAACAACCCCCTGTGTGTGGAGGTGATAAATAAATGTCTCTGGCCTGGCCCAGGCTCTGGCTGATGCATCTGCCTGAGTGTGGAAGTGAAAAGAGTATTTCTAACAAAATAAAGAAAAGTTTGGCAATTTTCAGGATTGCTCAGAGCAGATGGATGAAAGATCCTGGCTTCGCAGGTTAACTGTGTCACTTAGCCGCACATCACTTACAAAACTACACAAAAGGAAAATAAAGCTGACCCAGGGCTGCTTAGGAAACATGCTGAATTGAAGAAAGCCCTCTGCCACAACCTAAGAAATCTACTGGCGTCAAATGCACACAAGACTCTGCAGACCAGGCCACCTGCCACATTCGCTCAGCACCTGTCGGGTCTGATGGCTTTCAGAGGAAATTCCTCTTCTCCCTTCTCATGCCCCGAGCCCACCTAGGATTTTATTCCTAGCAAGGGGGTTAAAGAGGAGAGAGAAAGGGCAGTGAATATTAGCAACACTAACCTTTACCAAATTCTGCAAAGAGCATATAATTTTAAAATAGCGTACATGTAGATCCACATGACACTGTTCGTATCAGAGAAAGTAAATTATGAATTCAGAAAACAATAAGGAAGAGTAAGACAAACAAGAATGAACCACCCTAGGAAAATGTCGCTACTTCCTTCACCCACGAAAATTATCAGTATCACTCTTTCAACATACACAAACACACACACCCCACCATCACGTCCATCACTACCGTCACTATCACCTTACCACCATCACCATCACCACCAGCGTTCCTAATAAACTATTAGAACTTTCAAATAAGATACTTATTCTCAACTTTAAAATAAGATACCTATGCTATTCAGAAGCACCACAAGTTTGAAAAACACACATCCAGTTTCTCACAAAAAGACCCTATGACAAGATTCCATTTACTTATAAGGGAATTTTTTTTCTCCTCTCCTTTAAGCACATCCCCAAGGTAGTACCTTGGACTTTTGTTCAACAAATATAGACTCTCTGCCCCCACACCCTTGGGAGGAGTACCCATCCCATCTAATTAACATTAAGCCTGACCATCTGGCTGGGCAGAGCATACTTCCCCACCCTTAACTCTAAGCTTGATCATAAGACTTGCTTAGGCCGAAAAGGGACTAGCGGCTGTGACATCAGTAGAGGCTTGAAACGTGCTTGCACTGTTGGTCTTGGTCTCCTCAACTTGGTATCATGATAATAACATGCTTTGGGTGGTCCACTGGCCCAAGGAAGGGAAGAGACACATGGGGTAGCTGGATCCAATGTGTAGCTTAGAACCAAGCCTAGCCAAACTCAGCACAGATCAGCCAAACCTCAGTTTATCTGAAAACACACAAGAGAAAGAAAAGCTTCAAGAATAGCTCCCTTTCACATTTCTGGCCTGATTAACAAAGACTGTTGGATACTGGTGCCACTAAGTAAGATGGAGAAAAAGATTTGGGTACGGAGTGGTATGACACAGAATCAAGAGTCTGGGTGGGATATAGTCAATCTGTGATGCCTATGAGACATCCAGATGGAAACATCAAGCATCTGATATGATGAGGTCAGGTTTGAAGACATGAAATTGGGATTCACCAGTATCTAAATGGAATTTAAAGACACAGTCCTTGAGAAGTCAGCAAGGCAACACAGAAACACAGGCGAAAAAAGGAAGGCTGAATCCTGAGGACCAGAAGGAGCAGGGCCAAGAATGGAAAACCAAGAGGAATGTAGACAGAACACCTAGAAATGATGGGGTCTGAGAAGCGGCCCCGGGATTGGACAATACTGAGGCATCAGTGAATTTTGCAGAACCAGTTTCAGAGAACCAAAGCCCACAGTAGGTTCAAGAGGGAACAAGAGGTGAAGAAATAAAAGCAGGAGGTCCAGACTCTTCCAAGGAGTCTGCTGTTAAAGAGAGCAAAGCAATGTGTTGCTTCTACTCTAGGGATCAGGACAGAAAAACAATTACCCTGACAGCAAGAAAAAATAAAGGTCAGCACATGTGGGATGCAGGTCTGTAGACCCTAGGGCCATCTCTGCCCCTGTCACTGATGGCCTCAGACAAATCTCTGCCGCAAACCACACGCGTGTAAAACAGGGACGTGACTGAAGAGTGTCTGGACCCCGTGGAGCTCTCACATTTCAAGCTCCTCTCCCTGCAGCTCCAGTGTGAAAATATACATAACAGAATGAGGACGCAGAAAGGAAGCACACCCGTCAGTAGGCAAGGACCGCGGAGTAACATGACCGTATCCGGAAATCGACAGATTTCCTTACAGCGGTTGTGTGGCTCCTGGTGGAAAATTGCGACGTCTCTGATTCAAACCCCAGAAATGAGAGGAAGGGAACTAAGAGGCAAAATTCTTCCTGATCTTGGCGGGCCTAGGTTCTGGAATATAAACACTAGCTTAGGACACAGCCACTAGAAGCACACATGATAAAATCCAGCTTCTTGGAGAACTGATGAATTCAGCAGGTACAAAACAGCTCCCCCACCAGTAAATATGAACTGACCAAACCCACAAACACCTAACCTCTCCGGATCGTGTAGGGCCACTCTGGTCCTTTTCTTAATGCAATATATATCCTCCATGTTGATGCCAGAATGGAGTCCAGCCTCATTCTAAAAACCTCCAGAGGTACAAACTCATTGGTGACCCCTCCAAACAGCCTCCTTCATGGGGCTCATTTCTATGTTCTCTAAAGAGTCAACATCAGCCTCATGGTGATCTCTTCCACATCTTAGTCTCAATTCTGCCTGTGAACACACAGGAAAGGCCAGTTCCCCAGAGCTCCAGAGCTGTCTACGCCACCGCAGTCCCTCGAGCTCAAGACATCCCCTGACCAGGATGGATTTCTCCGTCTTCACCGTTCTCCAGTTCACCTCTTCTGCTCCTCCTTGGTTCCATATGACTATTCTTCCCTCGCTAGAGTTCTCAGATGAGAAGAACAGGCTCAGTAGATGTAAGCATTCCACAGGAAAACAGACACCTGTCTCCCCTGGTGGGCAGGAGACCTGCCCAGCTCAGCCTGGAGGCTGCAGGTTTATGCAGGTGAGGCAGCAGCACGGTTTGCAGGTTTCACTAAAGAAAGATGAAAGAGGCAAGAAGAGACCAAAAGAAAACACATACACTTCCAAGGCCCAGCTACTCTCCACCTCTTAGAAAAGAACCTTTAGAGCCAGAGTGTGAGGAAAACAATCTATGAAAAATACCCTGAATGCATTGCTCTTGGCTTGGGAAGACCGAGAAGCCTCGGAGGGATTAATGACCTACAGAACATGTCTTTTCTGATAGGCCCCAACATTGAAATGCCAGTGTTCATTTCCAAAGGGCTGCCATGAATGGAGAAGGAAGGAGTGTTTCCATTGTTCTTGTTTCTGGCATCTGGAACACTCTCCCCAGCAAATCAGGGACTTGTTAACCCCAAGCCAGCACCAGAACTTTTGGGAGATCTGAGGCAACACCTGCCCAGGCATGGGTGGCATCACCAGCCTTTCCTCCCTGCAGAGGAGGCAGCCAGGTAAGATGGTTCTCATTAGCCTTGGGCTGGAAGAGCGCTTTCACTTGGGATATATTTCCTTATATTCCTCCATTTAGCAAAAATAACAAAAACAGAGCCAAAAGTCAAGAATGAGGAGAATGATAACTGAGAAATGACAAAATGAAACCATGGATCAATACTATTTGGGCTTCTAATCTAAGGCAGGTGTGGGTGGGTGTGGCCTGAGACAGCAGATACTGTCTCAAGGTGGTGAGCCTTGAGAATGTCCAGCTGCTCCCACCTAGTGGAGCTCCAGGGACCACAATCAGGGACCAGTCCAGCCCATCCTGTCCTCCCTCTGGTTCTGATCCACAGCAACCCCCTGGGCCCCAGACGGCCTGTGAGGCTCTTGGCTTCCCTTGGTTTCTGCCCTGGTTCCAGCCGCAGACACAGCAGAAAGGCTAGTTTCTCGGCAGAGGTCCTGCCGCTGAGCTGGACGCAGTGATATATACACTATTAATGTTAAACATAGATGCTAACTATATAAATGTCTGCCATATCTATCTATCTAACTATAATATTTCAAATTCATTTCTCAAATTACCCCTGGTGCTAGTTCTCACCTATCTTTGGTTTATTTTTTGTTTTTGTTTGTGGCAGTTTTTTCTTTAAGGTTTTTTTGATGTAGACCATTTTTAAAGTTTTTATTGAATTTGCCACAATGCTGCTTCTGTTTTCTGCCTTGGTATTTTGGCTATGAGGCACACGGGTTCTGTGCCTTGGTATGCTGGCTACGAGGCAGGTGGGTTCTGTGCCTTGGTATTTTGGCTATGAGGCGTGTGGGTCCCAGGTCCCAACCAGGGATCGAACTCGCAGCCCAACAATGGAAGGAGAAATCTAACCACTGAACCACCGGGGCAGTCCCTCCCTTATCTTGGGACTCTATTCCTTCCCTGCATCCCTTTTGTCACCAAACAGATTCAAAGGCACGTCATCTCTTCCTTGAGTTACTGCAGTCAACATATAACCCCATGTCTTGCAAAGTGAGCTTTCTAACATACACAACTGACCACTGCTTGCTTAAAATTCATTAGTGCATTCCTGCTGCCTATGGGGGAATAATTCCAAAATTCTCATGTAATACACAAAGTCACTCACTAGCTGATTCCCTGCCCAGCCTCAGATTCCACTTCCTTCTCTGCTGCCTCCTTTTAGCTGTCCCACCCTCTTCTGAGGCTTCTACACAGCCACTGCCCCTCAGTGCCTCTGGCAGTCACCTTTGTTATTCTATACAACCCTGCAAACCCTTGCAGAAACTACCCAGCCCAGAAAATCAGATGCCGCTCCTTGGTAAGAAATCCCAACCACACCCTTACTCCCGTCCTGTTACAGGTGTCCTCAGCTGTTCACTTACAAGGACATAGGCTTGCTGTGAACAGGAAGACATCTCTGTGTCTTATAGATAGCCTGGCACATACATGCACCTCATGTATGCTGTACACATGAATGAATGGACAGATAACCAAAAAGCAAGTGAATAAATGAGTAAGTGCAGGATAAGCTGGGCTGCCCAAATATATCACCAGGTTCTAGTGCTGATACAGAAATTTCTTGGAGACATGTCGGAAATGGGCAAACACTGCTTCATGGACTGATGTCAAATCATTATTGATTTCTCAGTTCATATACTAGTATGATGATCTTGACATCTGTTGACATCTGTATTATTATGCTGATTTTGACATTTTCTGTCCTGTATGCTCAGTGCTTCCCAGACATGATGTCCAAAGGTTATGTTAGTCTTAATATCTTCAATGAAGGCTTAGGAGTTCAGTTACATCAGTTGCTTCCTGATGGAAGAGAAATGAATAAATCATCCTCTAAGACAAATACCGTTAAGTCCCCTACACACAAACCAGTTCTGTTCTGTGAGTGCATTTTGTCAGTCCAGCAAAGTTAGCCTAGGTATCCAAATAACACAATCAGCTGTATAGTACTGTACTGTAATATGTTTATAATACTTTTCACACAAGTAGTACATTAAAAAACAAACACAAAAAAATAAAGGATACATTTTAAATCTTATGGGATCCCCTGGTGACTCAGATGGTAAAGTATCTGCCCAAAATGTGGGAGACCCAGATTTGATCCCTGGGTTGGGAAGATCCCCTAGAGAGGGAAATGGCAACCCATTCCAGTACTCTTGCCTAGAAAATTCCATGGATGAAGGAGCCTGGTGAGCTACAGTCCATAGGGTCGCAAAGAGTCAGACATGACTGAGTGACTTCACTTTTGTTTTCACTTTAAATCTTATAGTAACCTTGAAAAGTATGGTAGAACAACAGCTGGCATACAGGGGCTGGCATTGAGTGAACAAGCATGAAGAGTTACTGATTGGAGGAGGAAGGCGGGTGAGAGACGGTAAAGCTAAAGGATTGTCAGTAATAGGAAATGGAAGGCAAGCTGCAATTTCACTCACACCTGACATTGATGAAATGCACAGTCACATCTCTAAAAGTTCACAATTTGAAGGTTTGTATGTAGGGGACTTACTGTACATGAAAAGATGGCCTACATCATTTGTCATCAGGGAAATGCAAATCAAAACCACAATGAGAGGTTACCTCACACCTGTTACAATGGCAGTTATCAAAAAGACTAGAAATAACACCTGCTGGCAATGGCGCAGAGAAAAAGGAACTCATGTTCACTGCTGGTGGGAGTGTAAATTGGTACGGGCACTACAGAAAACAGTACAGAGATTCCACAAAAAAATTAAAAATAGAGCTACCTTATGACTCGGCAATTCCATATCTGGGTATCTATCTGAAGAAAATGAACACAATACCTTGAAAAGCTAACTGCACCGTCCTGTTCATTGCAGCATGATTTCCAATAGCCCAGATATGGAAACAGCCTAAGTGTCCATCAGTGGAAGAATGGATAAAGAAGCTGTGGTATATATACAATATATATACATAATGGGGTATTGCTGCTGCTGCTAAGTCGCTTCAGTTGTGTATGACTCTGTGCAACCCCATAGACGGCAGCCCACCAGGCTCCCCCATCCCAGGGATTCTCCAGGCAAGAACACTGGAGTGGGTTGCCATTTTCTTCTCCAATGCATGAAAGTGAAAAGTGAAAGTGAAGTCACTCAGTCGTGTCCAACTCTTCGCGACCCCATGGACTGCAGCCCACCAGGCTCCTCCGCCCATGAGATTTTCCAGGCAAGAGTACTGCAGTGGGGTGCCATTGCCTTCTCCGTAATGGGGTATTAGCCATCCATAAAAAAAGAATGAAATCTTGCAATTTACAACAACGCGAAGGGATCTTGAGGGCATTATGCTAAACGAAATAAGTCAGACAGAGAAAGACAAACATGATATAATCTCTATCATACATGAAATCTACAGATAGAAATCAAGTGTATTCAGGGTGGTATGGCTGCAGACTGAAATCTACAAATACACACTTATCAAGCTCACTGATGCAGAGAACTGACTGGTGGTTGTCAGAGGCAGAAGGTACGGGGTAGAAGAAATAGGTGAACTGTTTTTATTTTCTGGTTTAAATCAATTGAATTTTTAAGAAATGTGTAGCTCAGCTTCTTCTATTCAGTGGTCCTACTTCTCGCCTCTACACCTGTCATGCAATAATTACACTTCCATGTAATTTTCAAATATTTCAAGGCATTATTATGACCTGTCTTCATTTTTGTCCAGACTAAACATACATATTCCTTCAACCACCTTTATACAAAAACATGTTTTCAAAACTTCCCTGAACTTAGTCTCCTTGGGCTACTATAACAAAATACTAAAGACTAAGTGGCTTAAATTAGGGGTCCTAAACCTCTGGGATCTACAGCCTGATGATCCGAGGTGGAGCTGGTGTAATAACAATAGAAATAGAGTGCATGATAAATGTAATGCACTCGACTCATCCGGAAATCATCCCCCCAACCAGGTCCATGGAAAAAATGTCTTCCATGAAGCTGGTCCCTGGTGCCACAAAGACTGAGGACCACTAGTTTAAATAACAGACATTTGTCAGAATTCCAGAGGCTGGGAAATTCAACATTAAGGGGCCAGCATGTTGGGTCCTTGGTGAGGGCCTGCCACTTTCTTGTTGTGTCCTCACATGACAGAGAAGGAGCAAACCGTGTGCCCTTTCTTCTTCTTATAAGGGTATTAATTCCATCGGGGGACCCAACCCATGATCTCATCTTGCTCATTGTCATTGTACAGTTTCTAAGTCGTGTCTGACTCTTTGCGACCCCATGGACCGCAGCACGCCAGGCTTCCTTGTCTCCACTATCTCCTATAGTTTTCTCAAGTTCATGTCCACTGAGTCTGTGATGCTATCTAATCATGATCTCATCTAACCCTATTTAATTCCAAAAGTCTCCACCTTCTAACATCATCACATTGGGGGTTAGGGTCACAACATAGGAACTGGAGGGGTGGGGGGAACACACACTTTCATTCCATAACAGATGGCCATACACTGCTGGATTCTGTCCCAGAAGACAAAGCGATGACTAATAAGTCTCTCGACATGTGCTCCCCACCCCTGGAGCCAGAATCCTGGGAGTACATTTCTGCCCATTATCCAAACTGCTCATGCAGCCTTTACAGTTCCAAGAGATATGAATCACTGTTATTTGCTTGAAGTCCCTTTGGAACAAACTGTCTATAAATTTTCAAACTGCAGTTTTATTCAAAATGACATGTCTTACACGTATTATGAACTTTAGACTTCCTGGAATCTTTCTACAAAGATCATTTAATTTGAGCCTAAGAATAGCCCCGTCCACAGTCCTCATATAGGAGAAGGGAGGCCCAATGAGGATGAAGAATGTTCTTTAGGTCACTTAAAGTAGCAAGGGGTGGATACAGATCCTAGGTTTCTGTATACCAGGCTGCCAAGCATGCCTTAATGAAATGCACTCTCAGATTTCATGCCACTGTGATGAAAAGGATCAAAAAGTCCTGAATCCCACTCTCGATGCCAAGCAAACATTGGCATAAACAACCCCCTGTGTGTGGAGGTGATAAATAAATGTCTCTGGCCTGGCCCAGGCTCTGGCTGATGCATCTGCCTGAGTGTGGAAGTGAAAAGAGTATTTCTAACAAAATAAAGAAAAGTTTGGCAATTTTCAGGATTGCTCAGAGCAGATGGATGAAAGATCCTGGCTTCGCAGGTTAACTGTGTCACTTAGCCGCACATCACTTACAAAACTACACAAAAGGAAAATAAAGCTGACCCAGGGCTGCTTAGGAAACATGCTGAATTGAAGAAAGCCCTCTGCCACAACCTAAGAAATCTACTGGCGTCAAATGCACACAAGACTCTGCAGACCAGGCCACCTGCCACATTCGCTCAGCACCTGTCGGGTCTGATGGCTTTCAGAGGAAATTCCTCTTCTCCCTTCTCATGCCCCGAGCCCACCTAGGATTTTATTCCTAGCAAGGGGGTTAAAGAGGAGAGAGAAAGGGCAGTGAATATTAGCAACACTAACCTTTACCAAATTCTGCAAAGAGCATATAATTTTAAAATAGCGTACATGTAGATCCACATGACACTGTTCGTATCAGAGAAAGTAAATTATGAATTCAGAAAACAATAAGGAAGAGTAAGACAAACAAGAATGAACCACCCTAGGAAAATGTCGCTACTTCCTTCACCCACGAAAATTATCAGTATCACTCTTTCAACATACACAAACACACACACCCCACCATCACGTCCATCACTACCGTCACTATCACCTTACCACCATCACCATCACCACCAGCGTTCCTAATAAACTATTAGAACTTTCAAATAAGATACTTATTCTCAACTTTAAAATAAGATACCTATGCTATTCAGAAGCACCACAAGTTTGAAAAACACACATCCAGTTTCTCACAAAAAGACCCTATGACAAGATTCCATTTACTTATAAGGGAATTTTTTTTCTCCTCTCCTTTAAGCACATCCCCAAGGTAGTACCTTGGACTTTTGTTCAACAAATATAGACTCTCTGCCCCCACACCCTTGGGAGGAGTACCCATCCCATCTAATTAACATTAAGCCTGACCATCTGGCTGGGCAGAGCATACTTCCCCACCCTTAACTCTAAGCTTGATCATAAGACTTGCTTAGGCCGAAAAGGGACTAGCGGCTGTGACATCAGTAGAGGCTTGAAACGTGCTTGCACTGTTGGTCTTGGTCTCCTCAACTTGGTATCATGATAATAACATGCTTTGGGTGGTCCACTGGCCCAAGGAAGGGAAGAGACACATGGGGTAGCTGGATCCAATGTGTAGCTTAGAACCAAGCCTAGCCAAACTCAGCACAGATCAGCCAAACCTCAGTTTATCTGAAAACACACAAGAGAAAGAAAAGCTTCAAGAATAGCTCCCTTTCACATTTCTGGCCTGATTAACAAAGACTGTTGGATACTGGTGCCACTAAGTAAGATGGAGAAAAAGATTTGGGTACGGAGTGGTATGACACAGAATCAAGAGTCTGGGTGGGATATAGTCAATCTGTGATGCCTATGAGACATCCAGATGGAAACATCAAGCATCTGATATGATGAGGTCAGGTTTGAAGACATGAAATTGGGATTCACCAGTATCTAAATGGAATTTAAAGACACAGTCCTTGAGAAGTCAGCAAGGCAACACAGAAACACAGGCGAAAAAAGGAAGGCTGAATCCTGAGGACCAGAAGGAGCAGGGCCAAGAATGGAAAACCAAGAGGAATGTAGACAGAACACCTAGAAATGATGGGGTCTGAGAAGCGGCCCCGGGATTGGACAATACTGAGGCATCAGTGAATTTTGCAGAACCAGTTTCAGAGAACCAAAGCCCACAGTAGGTTCAAGAGGGAACAAGAGGTGAAGAAATAAAAGCAGGAGGTCCAGACTCTTCCAAGGAGTCTGCTGTTAAAGAGAGCAAAGCAATGTGTTGCTTCTACTCTAGGGATCAGGACAGAAAAACAATTACCCTGACAGCAAGAAAAAATAAAGGTCAGCACATGTGGGATGCAGGTCTGTAGACCCTAGGGCCATCTCTGCCCCTGTCACTGATGGCCTCAGACAAATCTCTGCCGCAAACCACACGCGTGTAAAACAGGGACGTGACTGAAGAGTGTCTGGACCCCGTGGAGCTCTCACATTTCAAGCTCCTCTCCCTGCAGCTCCAGTGTGAAAATATACATAACAGAATGAGGACGCAGAAAGGAAGCACACCCGTCAGTAGGCAAGGACCGCGGAGTAACATGACCGTATCCGGAAATCGACAGATTTCCTTACAGCGGTTGTGTGGCTCCTGGTGGAAAATTGCGACGTCTCTGATTCAAACCCCAGAAATGAGAGGAAGGGAACTAAGAGGCAAAATTCTTCCTGATCTTGGCGGGCCTAGGTTCTGGAATATAAACACTAGCTTAGGACACAGCCACTAGAAGCACACATGATAAAATCCAGCTTCTTGGAGAACTGATGAATTCAGCAGGTACAAAACAGCTCCCCCACCAGTAAATATGAACTGACCAAACCCACAAACACCTAACCTCTCCGGATCGTGTAGGGCCACTCTGGTCCTTTTCTTAATGCAATATATATCCTCCATGTTGATGCCAGAATGGAGTCCAGCCTCATTCTAAAAACCTCCAGAGGTACAAACTCATTGGTGACCCCTCCAAACAGCCTCCTTCATGGGGCTCATTTCTATGTTCTCTAAAGAGTCAACATCAGCCTCATGGTGATCTCTTCCACATCTTAGTCTCAATTCTGCCTGTGAACACACAGGAAAGGCCAGTTCCCCAGAGCTCCAGAGCTGTCTACGCCACCGCAGTCCCTCGAGCTCAAGACATCCCCTGACCAGGATGGATTTCTCCGTCTTCACCGTTCTCCAGTTCACCTCTTCTGCTCCTCCTTGGTTCCATATGACTATTCTTCCCTCGCTAGAGTTCTCAGATGAGAAGAACAAGCTCAGTAGATGTAAGCATTCCACAGGAAAACAGACACCTGTCTCCCCTGGTGGGCAGGAGACCTGCCCAGCTCAGCCTGGAGGCTGCAGGTTTATGCAGGTGAGGCAGCAGCACGGTTTGCAGGTTTCACTAAAGAAAGATGAAAGAGGCAAGAAGAGACCAAAAGAAAACACATACACTTCCAAGGCCCAGCTACTCTCCACCTCTTAGAAAAGAACCTTTAGAGCCAGAGTGTGAGGAAAGCAATCTATGAAAAATACCCTGAATGCATGGCTCTTGGCTTGGGAAGACCGAGAAGCCTCGGAGGGATTAATGACCTACAGAACATGTCTTTTCTGATAGGCCCCAACATTGAAATGCCAGTGTTCATTTCCAAAGGGCTGCCATGAATGGAGAAGGAAGGAGTGTTTCCATTGTTCTTGTTTCTGGCATCTGGAACACTCTCCCCAGCAAATCAAGGACTTGTTAACCCCAAGCCAGCACCAGAACTTTTGGGAGATCTGAGGCAACACCTGCCCAGGCATGGGTGGCATCACCAGCCTTTCCTCCCTGCAGAGGAGGCAGCCAGGTAAGATGGTTCTCATTAGCCTTGGGCTAGAAGAGCGCTTTCACTTGGGATATATTTCCTTATATTCCTCCATTTAGCAAAAATAACAAAAACAGAGCCAAAAGTCAAGAATGAGGAGAATGATAACTGAGAAATGACAAAATGAAACCATGGATCAATACTATTTGGGCTTCTAATCTAAGGCAGGTGTGGGTGGGTGTGGCCTGAGACAGCAGATACTGTCTCAAGGTGGTGAGCCTTGAGAATGTCCAGCTGCTCCCACCTAGTGGAGCTCCAGGGACCACAATCAGGGACCAGTCCAGCCCATCCTGTCCTCGCTCTGGTTCTGATCCACAGCAACCCCCTGGGCCCCAGACGGCCTGTGAGGCTCTTGGCTTCCCTTGGTTTCTGCCCTGGTTCCAGCCGCAGACACAGCAGAAAGGCTAGTTTCTCGGCAGAGGTCCTGCCGCTGAGCTGGACGCAGTGCCTCTGCCCAAGGCTGGTTGACCGCGTTACTTGATAAGGGGCTGGCTCCAAGTAACCTCCACCAAGTCCTGGGGCAAGAAGTTGGGGTGCGGTCTTA
This sequence comes from Oreotragus oreotragus, assembly GCA_006410675.1. NCBI lineage: Eukaryota > Metazoa > Chordata > Mammalia > Artiodactyla > Bovidae > Oreotragus > Oreotragus oreotragus. The sequence goes on from SJYX01024162.1 coordinate 189,661, forward strand.
GGGGAGATCCCACATGTGGTCCTATAACAATAACTTCAGTGATCTCTCTTTTTCCCTGTCTTCTTTTTGGGCCATGGCATGGCATGTGGGATCTCAGTTTCTGGAATGGAACCCACGCCCCCTACATTGGAAGTATGGAGTCTTAACCACTGGACCACCAGTGTTCTCTCTTGAACACTCAGAGCCTCCATTTCTTATCCTGTAAAGAAGGAATAAAGACTATAAGCTCATTTGACAGACACACCAAGAGGATAGCATAGCGCTTTGCAGACAGCAGGGGCTCAAACAGTAAAGGACATTCTTGTATATCACTGGTTGGAAAGTACCTTCATGTGGCTATTTTTGAAAATAGTTCCACAGTTCCTCAAAGGTTAACACAGAGTTACCATATGACCCAGCCACCCCACTCCTAGATGTACACTCTCGAGAAATAAAAACATTTCTCCCACGAGCACCTGTGCACAAATGCTCACAGCAGCATTATTTACAACAGTCCCAAAGAAGAAACAGCTCACATATCCATCACCAACTGAATAAAGAAAATGTGGTGCATCCATAAAATGGAATGGTTTTAGCCATAAAAAAGAATGACCATTGCACAATGTATACATGTAACAAATCACTATGCTGTACACCTGAAACTAATATAATGTCACATGTCAATTATACCTCAACAAAATAGAGTTTCTAAAAAGGATGCTGCTGCTGCTGCTAAGTCGCTTCAGTCGTATCCGACTCTGTGTGACCCACAGACGGCAGCCCACCAAGCTCCCCTGTCCCTGGGATTCTCCAGACAAGAACACTGGAGTGGGTTGCCATTTCCTTCTCCAATGCATGAAAGTGAAAAGTGAAAGTGAAGTCACTCAGTCGTGTTCGACTCTTCGCAACCCCGTGGACTGCAGCCTACCAGGCTCCTCCATCCATGGGATTTTCCAGGCAAGAGTACTGGAGTGGGTTGCCATTGCCTTCTCCAAAAAGGATGAGACAGGTAATATTATTCCCACTTCATAGAGAAGACTTTGGGGATAAGACTTCATCAGCAACAGAAATTCAATGTGTATTTCTTGCCTGCTACCAATCATTTTGCCCAAATAATTGAGTTTTTCAGTGTGTTTCTTGCAGATATAATTCCTCAAGAACACAGACACTTATTTTGTATTTCCCTGAATATTTGGACCATTAAAGGTGTTAAGTTAAAAAAAAAGAAAGGAATGTCGTATTGATACACACTATTAAATGGATAAACCATGAAAACAAAATACCATGTTAAAGAAGTCAGACAGAAAATCAAATATATTGTATGGCTGCATTATATGAAATGTCCCAGACAGGCAAAAGCATAGAGAAAGAAAAACAGAGTTAGTGGTGACCAGGGGCAAGGTGGAACATGAGCTGCTAATGGTTACGAAGTTTGTTTGGCGGGGTGTGGTGGGGGGGTGCGGCTGATGAAAACACCCTAGAATTAGCGAATGCTGATTTGTATATTTTTAAAGGGTGAATTTAAGGCATGTGAATTATATCTTTAAAAATAATAGAAAAATAAAATAATAAAAAGAATCTGCAGCAACAACAACAAAAAAAAAAACTTAGGCTGGTCAAAAAGTTTCTTTTTTTTTTTTTTAAGATGGTATGGAAAACCAAACAAACATTTTGGCCAGCCTGGACGAGCGAGGATGAGATGGCTGGATGGCATCACGGACTCGATAGACGTGAGTCTGAGTGAACTCCGGGAGATGGTGATGAACAGGGAGACCTGGCATGCTGCGATTCATGGGGTCGCAAAGAGTCGGACACGACTGAGCGACTGAACTGAACTATTCCTCTTTCCTCAACTTTCTTGTGCTCACATTAAAGTTTTATGATCATCAAGCCCAGAGCAGCCTCTCTGGGCCCTAACACAGTTGCCTGAAACTAACATAACAAAGGTCTTTGCTTCTTTCACTACTGGGACATATAGATGTCTAATATATGAGCTCCAATGCTCCATCTCCCTATCCACCTATTTCTTCATCTATCTGTACATCACCCACCTAAAATTGCCTTCTGCTTCCTTTCCTCTGCACAGTTCTCTAACTTTCTCCTGCCTAATAAGTTGCTGTGCCGCTCAACTGTGTCCAACTCTTTGTGACATTATGGACCACAGCCCGCCAGGCTCCTCAGTCCATAGAATCCAGGGGATGTTCCCAACCCAGGGATGGAACCCATGTCTCCTGCATCTCCTGCACTGCAGGTGGATTCATTACCACTCAGCCACCAGGGCAGCCAGCCTAAGAAGTTACTCTTGCCAAATAAATTAGAAGCTGCTTTGTGTCATGATCTCTCACACACAGCTTTCTATTCTTCAGGAATAATGACTACAAACTTTCCCATTCCACTGTCTGCAGAGTCATAAACTACAGACAAAAATTGTATTTTGGTTGCATTTTATTTTATAAAGGTAGAAAAACTCACAGTCCCCAGAAAGATGAAGGGCATTACCCGCCTTGCCCCTGCCTATGATAGCTAATCATGAGCTAAAATTAAATTACCTTTTTCAAAATTCATTAGGGGGGGTTAGATTTTTTATCAAGTAGACAACCTGCGGATCTCCTCATGAATTTTCCCGACATTTCGCATGACAAAGCGTCCCCTCTAATCCTTTCCCAAGGCTAACAGCGACAGCAATGCAACCCTTCACATTTAATTTCCTTTTAAAACCAGGTTTCTAAAGGGGCTCCGCATCCACAATAGTTGCTCTGGAAGAAAGCCAAAGAGCCTCCAACCCAATATGTAATCATTGTCATGCAAATTGCCTTCGGAGAAAGAAACTCTGAGTCAATCTGCATTTTCTCCCCAGACTAGCTCACTCTCTCCCCTCATTAGCTTTGACTGAGCTATAGTTCACCAGATTCTAAGGTCAAAAAGTCTCCTTTGCAGAGTATCCACCTGATACACGGAATCATCAGGTTTTTTTTTTCCCTGAGACTGCTTTCATTCTTATCATTCTTCTATCCTAAAGAGAAACAAGCACTATGGATACTTGTTGCCTTGGACAGTTGGCCAAGCTGTGGAAGGATCTTTACTCCTACATCACTATCTTTTCTCATTTAATCTCTCCAATGTCAACTTCCTGGAAAAAAGTCATTCCAGGCACTCAGATGGGTGCATGTGTACTAAGTCACTTCAGCTGTGTCCATCTCTTTGTGACCCTATGGACTATAGTCCACTAGGCTCCTCTGCCCATGGGATTCTCCAGGCAAGAATACTGGAGTGGGATGCCATTTTCTCCTCCAGGGGATCTTCCTGGCCCAGGGATTGAACCTATGTCTCCTATGTCTCCTACACTGGCAGGAGGGTTCTTTACCTCTAGCGCCACCTGGGTACCTGGAAGGAAAAAGCATCCTGAGATACAGCCTTGCTCTCCTGGAAGCTACAGTATGGACAGGAAGCTGAGATGCATCCACATGGCTTCCTTCAGTGGTCAAAATACAGACTCCCTGAAAATAATTTTTAGGATGATTCAGTGAACTGAGAGATCCATATAGGCTTAGAATAACATATTTATGGTCATAATATTCAAGGATGGTAAGAAATGATAGCCCTAGTTCAACAAGTGGAAAAAGTCTGCGATGCTTCCTACCATGGATTCTTGAGTTGAGATTTTATCAGTCTTTCTTTGGGGAAGCCTTACCTGGCATATTCAACAAGCATGGCCAGTATGTGTCCCACTAATAAGCAGAGGTAGGAAGGGAGCTGTGGGTGGGTGGAGGAGACATGTGAAAGGGTACAGCAAGTGGAACAGAGGAAAAGATTCATTCCTGCCTTCAACCAATATAGGTTTATTGAGCATCTATTCTGCTCCAAACCTAGGGCTTTAGCCGCAAGTAAAACAGACAATATTCCATCTCACGCCTCTTACAGCCTAAAGGCTTGTTTGTTGTTTAGTTGCTAAGTAGTGTCTAGCTCTTTTGTGACCCACGGACTGTAGCCCACCAGGTTCCTCTGGCCATGGGATTTCCCAGACAAGAATACTGGAGTGGGTTAGCCATTTCTTCCCGACCCAGGGATTGAAGCCGAGTCTCCTGCATTGCAGGCAGATTCTTTATAACTCAGTCACCAGGCAAGCCCAGCCTAAAGGGGCAGATGAATATTAAGCAACTAATTACACAAGGGAGTGAAAGTCACTCAGTTGTGTCCGACTCTTTGTGACCTCCTGGACTATCCAGTCCATGGAATTCTCCAGGCCAGAATACTGGAGTGGGTAGCCATTCCCTTTTCCAGGGGATCTTCCCAACTCAGGGATCAAACCCAGGTCTCCCACATTGCAGGCAGATTCTTTACCAGCTGAGCCACCAGGGAAGCCCAAGAATGCTGGAGTGGGTAGTTATAAGATCCCCTTCTCCAGGGGATCTCCCCGACCGAGGAATCAAACCGGGCACTCCCGCACTGCAGGTGGGCTCTTTACCAGCTGAGCCACCAGGGAAGCCCAAGAATGCTGGAGTGGGTAGTTATAAGATCCCCTTCTCCAGGGGATCTCCCCGACCGAGGAATCAAACCGGGCACTCCCGCACTGCAGGTGGGCTCTTTACCAGCTGAGCCACCAGGGAAGCCCAAGAATGCTGGAGTGGGTAGTTATAAGATCCCCTTCTCCAGGGGATCTCCCCGACCGAGGAATCAAAC
>SJYX01024162.1:194627-214826 GCA_006410675.1 Oreotragus oreotragus
TCTGCAAGTCAAGGAGAGAGGCCTCAGGAGAAGCCAACCCTGCCCGCACCGTAATCTCAGACTTCCAGCTTCGCATCTCTTGATGCGATACATTTCCGTTCTTTAAGCTAGCGGTCCCTAACCTCTGGAATCTAATGCCTAATGATCCAAGGAGGAGCTAATATAAAAAAAAAAAGAAAAAAGAAAGTGCACAGTGAATGTGATGCACTTGAATCATGTTGAATCCATTCCCCCACCGGTACATGGAAAAATTGTCTTCCAGGAAACAGGTCCCTGGTGACAAAAAGATTGGGGACCACTGCTTTTAGCCACCCAGCGTATGGATTTTGTTACAGCAGTCGTAGAAAACCAATACATAATCACAGACAACTCTGCTAAAATTTCCAGGACTTTTCATCGCCAGTAATGTGGAAGCTGGAGTTAACATCAAGATTTCTATCCGGGTACACAGGTGATGATGAAAGGATCTGGTGGAAGCAAACAGAGGGACAGGGCAGGTGGTGTGGGAAGGAATGTGGTACTCTTGACTGATGCTCTCTCAGCAATCACCAAGATGCTACTTGGCTGAAGCCTCTTCTGCTTCTCCCATTCAGTGACCGCTGAGCACATCCATGCTCAACCTTTAAAATGAATGTTCCAGCTACTTCCTAGCCCACTTCAAGAATTAGAATGCGTCCAGGGAACGTTCTCCCACTGCTTCCCCCTCGCAGCTCTACATAGATGAGCTGTGCTGCCCTGGGAAATCTCTCCACCACCCTGGAAGTCAGATTCCTCGTTTACAAAATGTAGCACATGCATGCTAAGTCACTTCAGTCGTGTCCAGCTCTGAGTGACCCCATGGACTGTAGTCTGCCAGGCTTCTCTGTCCATGGGATTCTCCAGGCAAGAATACTGGAGTGGGTTGCCATGCCCTCCTCCAGCAGTTCTCTCCAACCCCAGACCTGAACCTGCATCTCTTCTGTTTCCTGCGTAGGCAGGCGGGTTCTTTACAAGTGCCACCCGGGCAGAAACATGGCTGAGATCACACACAGCCTCCACCCTAGGACCGGGAGCCACACTGCCCACCTCCAAGCTGCAATCCAACGCTTTCTTCCTCTGCAGAGAGCCTCAAAGGTTTGACAAGCGTGAGTCACCACAATAAGAATAGCACTATTCTTAAATAGCAGCCTCTATATGCTTTGTTGCTCTCTCCAAATCTTGTCACAGCACCTACCCCCATGTGACAGACTCCCGGGACCCAGAACCTTCAAACGTCCCCAGAATGGATGAAATACCAAACAGACCTCACCTGGGTCAGGCTCCGTGAGCACCTCCCACCTACTTACCAGCCCCAGCGATCTGAGTTTGGCTTCTTTCTAATAACCAGAAACTGTAAAGTAAGTATCCCAATTAAGTGACCTTTACATTTCAGAGCCAGAGAGACACACAGACAGAGAGGAAAAATGCCTCAAACATCATTCTATTCCAAAATAAAAAAATGGCTCTAACCCAAATCCATCAACTACTTAGAGTTTAAGTTTAGTTTCTCATTTTTCTAGGTCCTTGTTCCAAAGTAGGCTTTAGAGAATGCTTTAAGATGTACCCCTGAATGTTTTCCTGGCAGTCCCGTGGATAAGAATCTGCATGCCAATGAAGGGGACACCAGATCGATCCCTGCTCTGGGAAGATCCCACATGCTGCGGGGCAGCTAAGCCCGTGTGCCACAACTGCTGATCCCATGGGCCCTAGAGCCATGCTCCGTTAACAAGAGGAGCTACCACGACGAGAACTGTGGGAACACACTGCAGCTAGAGAGTAGCCTGTTTGCTGCAAATAGAGAAAGCCCATGTGCAGCAATGAAGACCCAGCACAGACAGAAATAAATTAAATTTAAAAAGAAGTACCCCAGCCCCTGGGAAGCCTTCCTTGATTGCATCCACTCTGTGTCCTCTTAAGACTTGTCCCCATCACAACACTTGTCATGCCATGTTACAATATTCTATCTAGCTGCCTCTCTTCTTCAACAGACCATGAGAGTTGTCCCTTGTGGCAGGAACTGGGTCTTACTGTCTCTGCAGAGTAAGACATCTGACGATGTAACGCACACACATCAGGTCCTTGAAATCATGGCAGAAACCACCGTGACACACCACCTCACACCCAGCAGGGTAGCTGTGCTGGAAAAACAGAATATAGCAAGTATGGTCGAGGACATGGAGTAACTGGAACCCTGTACCCTTTTTGGTGGGAATGAAAAATGGTGCAGCTGCTGTGGAAAACAGTATGGCAGTTCCTTAAAAAAGCTAAACACAGAATTACCACACGACCCAGCAATCCCACTGTTAGACAGATACGGAGACAGAGACAGCAGGAGACGCGAGAGACGGGAGTTCGGTTCCTGGGTTGGGAAGATGCTCTGGAATAGGAAATGGCAACCTGATCCAGTATTCTTGTCCATGGGAGTCCCGTGGACAAAGGAGCCTGGCAGGCTAGAGTCGTGGGGTCGCAGAGAGTCAGACACAACTGAGGTGAGGGAGCACACACCACAGATACAGACACAGACACAGACACATAGATGGTCGCTGTCTAGCCACTAGGTCGTGTCTGACCCTTCTGTGAGTTCATGGGCTGTAGCCCACCAGGCTCCGCTGTCCCAGGCAGGAATACTGGAATGGGTTGCCATTTCTTCCCTCAGGGAATCAGTTTAGGAAGAGGAAAGAGTTCTGGTGATTGCTTGCATAACAATGTGAATGTACTTAACATTTTGTGAATGCACAATTAAAATGATTAAGGTGGCAAATTTTATGTTACAAATACATTATGTATATTTTAACCACAATTTAAAGACATTTTAATGTAAATTAAGTCAAGCCGCTCTCCTGTTTATAACAGCCAGTGGCTTTCTAGGGAACCTGAGTTTAAATTTAAAAAATAGAAGTGGCAGAATGTCAGGGAAATGGTCTCCATCCCTACATGGACATGTGGGTTGCTTCCACCTTTGGGCTATGGTGACTAATGCTGCTGTGAATAAGAGTGAGTGAGTGAAGTCGCTCAGTCATGTCCGACTCTTTGCGACCCCGTGGACTGTAGCCCACCAAGCTCCTCTGTCCATGGGATTCTCCAGGCAAGAGTACTGGAGTGGGTTGCCATTTCCTTCTCCAGGGTATCTTCCCAACCCAGGGATCGAACCCAGGTCTCCTGCATTGCAGGCAGACGCTTTTAACCTCTGAGCCACCAGGGAAGCTATGAATAAAGTGCTCTGTTAATGCAAATATCTCTCTGAGAGCCTACTTTCAGTTCTTTTATATATATCTATAACAGGAGTGGGATAGCTGGATCAAATGGCCGGTCGGCTAAATCCCTCACTCCTGAAATCTGAATGTTAGCTGAAACACTGAAACTCTCCAGCCCATGGTCAAAACCCATGACGCCAGATAACCAGCCTCTAGGGTCCATGACCACTGACCCCCATGGAGCTGTGAGGACAATATCTGAAAGAGGCCCTGCCCTGGCTGACTTCCGCACAGCCATCCAAAACCTGGCACTGTGAAGAGCACAGGTGACAATTTTCCTCTTCAAAGGCAGGTCAGAGACACATCTCTGCAAAAAAAAAAAAAAAAAAGATAGGGCCAGATTTTAAGAACAACTGCTAACAATGTCACGCCTGTGAATTTCCAGGACAGAGTCTGCCATACTAAAGGAAAGAAAAATGCATTCTTGCAGTGGGGTCAGCCTGGAAGAGAAAAGAGAAACTGTGGTACTTTAGCCTACAACTTGACTTCCCTGGTGGCTCAGATAGTAAAGCGTCTGTCTACAGTGTAAGAGACCTGGGTTCAATTCCTGGGTTGGGAAGATTCCCTGGAGAAGGAAATGACAACCCACTCCAGTACTCTTGCCTTGAAAACCCCACGAATGGAGGCGCTTGGGACAGGCTACTATCCATGGGTCGCAAAGAGTCAGGCACGACTGAGCGACTTCACTTTCACTTTAGGGAGAGTCACCCCAGGAAGAAAGAAGTGGGGTCAAGTTTTGCTAATATATAAAGTTTTATATTGGCATCTACTAATTGACTAATCCTGGGAGCAGGAGTGTGAAAAAAAAGATAAATAAACCTATCTTAAGAAACCAGCAAAATTAAAATGTGCTCAAAGCTTTTTTTGCCAAATCGGATTATGCTTGATAGGAGAAAAATAATGAAGTTGGGGATTAAGGTATTTAATTTTAAATATCCATACACTTATATCTATATCTTCATCTACTTCTATCGCAAACTTCTTTTTCTGTTTGTTTCCCCATTGTATTCATCTGAAAACACCACACAGACTGGGGGGCTTATACAACAGAAATTGCCTTTCTCACAGTTCTGGAGGCCTACCAGCTCACAATCAAAGTGCCAGCACGGCTGGCTTTCCCGAGGACCCCCCTTGGTTTGGAGATGGCCGTCTTCTCCCTATGTCCTCATATGGCCTTCCCTCTGCGTGTCTTTGTCTTAATCTCCTCTTCTTATAAGGACACAAGTCAGATTGAGTTGGATTAGGACCATCCTAATGGCCTCATTTTAACTCAGTTACCTCTGTAAAGACTCTGTCTCCAAATACAGTTGCTCAGTTGTGTCTGACTCTTCACAACCCCATGGACTGTAGTTTGCCAGGCTCCTTCTGTTCATGGAATTCTACAGGGAAGAATACTGGAGTGGGTAGCCATTCCCTTCTCCAGGGGATCTTCCCAACCCAGCCTGACCCAGGGATCCAACCCGGGGTTTCCTGAACTTCAGGCATTAGAATCTCTACCTTCTCAGCCACCAAGGAAGCTCTGTATTCTGAGGTACTTTGTGTTAGAGCTTCAACCTATGAATTTTAGGGGGGCACAGTTCAGTCTATAACACCCACAGAAGAAAAACACTGAATTTCTAAGCTTAAAATAATGAACAAGCAATGGATGCTCACTTAGTAGATCATTTTTCAAGACAAACACAGACCAAAGGTCTCCCAACTGCAAGTATTCCCTTGGCACAGGTAAGCAAACACGGGTAATTTGCATCTTGGGAGACCTGAAAACTAAGTGGTTCCCAGTTGATCAGACCTTAAAATAGCCTAAGAATGATGCCTCTGGAGTATTTCTAACAAAAACATGTAAGTAACCCTATGTCATCAAAGCCCTCTCTATGTTCAGTGTTTTATCCATTGACTGAATGTAACCAAAAATATACAGACACCTATTGAGGATCATTGGGCTTCCCTGGTGGCACAGTAGGTGAAGAGTTTGCCTGCAGTGCGGGAGAGCCATGTTCGATCCCTGGGTTGGGAAGATGTCCTGGAGAAGGAAATGGCAACCCATTCCAGTATTCTTGCCTGGAGAATTCCATGGAGAGAGGAGCCTGCTGGCCTACAGTCCATAGAGTCACAAAGAGTCAAACACGACTGAGTGACTAACACTATCATTATTGAGGATCATTAGGAATTTCCCCAAGGCCATTCAAGCTGCAAAGAGAGAGATCCATTACCTGAACCAATGCTGTCATCTTCCCTTCCCCCAGTCCCAGAGCCTTCAGGTTCCACCTACACTCTGATTCATCTCTTCACCCCTTTTCACTTAATTTAGCTTTAGATCTGTATATACAAGTATTGACTCTTCCAAATTAGAAGTCGGTATTTTTTATCCCTAACTTCTCTTCCCTACCTCTGTGCTTTGTCTTTTCTCAGTGGGTAAAAAATACTAAATTTCTGGGTAAACACAGCTGACTGAACACACACATATAATTTTATCCTCTCCCCAACCCCACCCCCTCAACCGAACTTCTGAAAAGGGATTTATTTCTGAAGGCATAAACGGTCATGGATGAGGTGCACGGAAGTCTCCTTCGGTAACTCTTTCTCATTTTCCGGCTTCAAAAAATGGTCCCAGGCTCTGCTCAGCCCTGTCCTCTTCTCAGGACACTCTCAGTTTCTAAGTCCCTTAAGGCCAGCCCCATGATTCTGAGCATCCTCTGTATGTTGATGATCCATCCATTCCAAACATCTCCCCTCAACTCTAACTGAGCGCATAACATCTCATCCAGGGTGTCTAACGGGCATCCCAAACTCGGCATGTCCAAGCCCAAATTCCCAAAGCCCTTCCTAGATTCACCCAGAATCACCTTCCCAGCTCAGTGGGGCAGCATAACACTTCCAGGTGCCTAGCTGAGTCTCTGCTCCTTCCCTCACCCCCACCAAGGGCTCAGGGAACCTTTATCTGCCCTACCATTGAAACACATCCAAAATCGACCACTTCCTCCCACTCAGTCACCACCATCTCCCCCCAAAAACTGTCTGCCCATCTTCCCTACTTCCCACCTCTTCTTGTTCCCTCTTTCAAAATTTTCAACACAGAGTTCAGAGTGATGTTGCAAAAGTATGAACAAGATCACAACACATCTTCGGTCACACTCCTTACTACTCACTCAGAGCAAAGGTCAAAGTCCTTTCCGTGGCCTTGTGAACTATTAATACAAATTGGCCCTTGCCATCTGCCTCCACAGGGATTAAGTCATGTGCCGCTGCAGCTTCTAATTTTCAACACTCTCTGAAACGAGTTCAAGGTGGAGAGCAGAAATGAGGCATTCTGTGCTCTGGGAAAAACTGTCAGAACAGGTCTTTAGATAGATATTTTCAGGAGCCGATTTTAGGAACCCAATTCTTCTATCTCCTCATATCTAGAAAAGCATTAAAAGCCTTCATGGTGATGTCTGCTCCTTGTGACTAGCAGAAACCCTGTGAAAAAAATATGTGCTTGATTGCACATACTCCCCCTTTACCAAAATCACATATATACTGACCTTTTCCCCTACCTCTTTGGAGCAGTTTCTCAAAGCTGCCTGGGGTGCTGTCTCTTGGACTATGATCCTCATTCATTGGAAAAGACCCTGATGCTGGGCAAGATTGAAAGCAGGAGGAGACGGGGATGACAGAGGATGAGATGGTTGGATGGCATCACCGACTCGATGGACGTGAGTTTGAGCAAGCTCAGCGAGTTGGTGATGGACAGGGAAGCCTGGCGTGCTGGAGTCCATGGGGTTGCAAAGAGTCGGACATGACTGAGCGGCTGAACTGTCTCAAATAAAATTCTCAACTCTCGTGTTATGCATTTTTTGGACAGCCCAGTCCAGCCTTTGGAGATACAGCAAAGGTCTACATAGCCTTCGGCCACCTCCCTAACTCATCTCCTATCACACTCCCTCACCTGCCCTCCCCTAAACTACCGTGGCCACCCAGTGGTTCCTTAATGATGCCAAGGAGGCTCCTGCCTCAGGGCCTTTGCGAGTGTTGTGTCCTCCAACTAAAGCCCCCTGTCCCCATGGCTTCTGCCCTGGCTGCTTGAGATCTTTGCTCAAACGTCACTCTAAAGGAGATGCTTATGTGGGATCTAAAAAAAAAAAAAAAGATATGAATGAACTTATTTACAAAACAGACTTACAGACTTAGAAAATGACTTTATAGCTACCAGGGGGAAGGGTGGAGGGGAGGGATAGATGGGGAGTCCTTGAGATTAACATGTACACACTGCTATATTTAAATAAATAGCCAACAAGGACACACTGCAAATATATATATAATTTTTCAAAAATTAATAAAAATAAATTATCCTAGAGTATAAAGAATCTGCCTGCCAATGCAGGAGACACAAGAGATGTGGGTTCAATCCCTAGGTCAGGAAGATCCCCTGGAGGAGGAAATAGCAATCCACTCCAGTATTCTTGCCTCGAGAATTCCATGGACAGAGGAGCCTGGGGGGCTACAGTTCCGAGAGTCACAAAAGAGCTGTGACTGAGCATTTTAGTGAGTGAATGAGTGAGAGGCACTGCTGATTTTAAAAAAAAAAAAAAAGTGTTCATATAAGTAAAANGTCCATGGGATTCTCCAGGCAAGAATACTGGAGTGGGTTGCCATGCCCTTCTCCAGCAGTTCTCTCCAACCCCAGACCTGAACCTGCATCTCTTCTGTCTCCTGCGTAGGCAGGCGGGTTCTTTACAAGTGCCACCCGGGCAGAAACATGGCTGAGATCACACACAGCCTCCACCCTAGGACCGGGAGCCACACTGCCCACCTCCAAGCTGCAATCCAACGCTTTCTTCCTCTGCAGAGAGCCTCAAAGGTTTGACAAGCGTGAGTCACCACAATAAGAATAGCACTATTCTTAAATAGCAGCCTCTATATGCTTTGTTGCTCTCTCCAAATCTTGTCACAGCACCTACCCCCATGTGACAGACTCCCGGGACCCAGAACCTTCAAACGTCCCCAGAATGGATGAAATACCAAACAGACCTCACCTGGGTCAGGCTCCGTGAGCACCTCCCACCTACTTAACCAGCCCCAGCGATCTGAGTTTGGCTTCTTTCTAATAACCAGAAACTGTAAAGTAAGTATCCCAATTAAGTGACCTTTACAACATTTCAGAGCCAGAGAGACACACAGACAGAGAGGAAAAATGCCTCAAACATCATTCTATTCCAAAATAAAAAAATGGCTCTAACCCAAATCCATCAACTACTTAGAGTTTAAGTTTAGTTTCTCATTTTTCTAGGTCCTTGTTCCAAAGTAGGCTTTAGAGAATGCTTTAAGATGTACCCCTGAATGTTTTCCTGGCAGTCCCGTGGATAAGAATCTGCATGCCAGTGAAGGGGACACCAGATCGATCCCTGCTCTGGGAAGATCCCACATGCTGCGGGGCAGCTAAGCCCGTGTGCCACAACTGCTGATCCCATGGGCCCTAGAGCCATGCTCCGTTAACAAGAGGAGCTACCACGACGAGAACTGTGGGAACACACTGCAGCTAGAGAGTAGCCTGTTTGCTGCAAATAGAGAAAGCCCATGTGCAGCAATGAAGACCCAGCACAGACAGAAATAAATTAAATTTAAAAAGAAGTACCCCAGCCCCTGGGAAGCCTTCCTTGATTGCATCCACTCTGTGTCCTCTTAAGACTTGTCCCCATCACAACACTTGTCATGCCGTGTTACAATATTCTATCTAGCTGCCTCTCTTCTTCAACAGACCATGAGAGTTGTCCCTTGTGGCAGGAACTGGGTCTTACTGTCTCTGCAGAGTAAGACATCTGACGATGTAATGCACACACATCAGGTCCTTGAAATCATGGCAGAAACCACCGTGACACACCACCTCACACCCAGCAGGGTAGCTGTGCTGGAAAAACAGAATATAGCAAGTATGGTCGAGGACATGGAGTAACTGGAACCCTGTACCCTTTTTGGTGGGAATGAAAAATGGTGCAGCTGCTGTGGAAAACAGTATGGCAGTTCCTTAAAAAAGCTAAACACAGAATTACCACACGACCCAGCAATCCCACTGTTAGACAGATACGGAGACAGAGACAGCAGGAGACGCGAGAGACGGGAGTTCGGTTCCTGGGTTGGGAAGATGCTCTGGAATAGGAAATGGCAACCTGATCCAGTATTCTTGTCCATGGGAGTCCCGTGGACAAAGGAGCCTGGCAGGCTAGAGTCGTGGGGTCGCAGAGAGTCAGACACAACTGAGGTGAGGGAGCACACACCACAGATACAGACACAGACACAGACACATAGATGGTCGCTGTCTAGCCACTAGGTCGTGTCTGACCCTTCTGTGAGTTCATGGGCTGTAGCCCACCAGGCTCCGCTGTCCCAGGCAGGAATACTGGAATGGGTTGCCATTTCTTCCCTCAGGGAATCAGTTTAGGAAGAGGAAAGAGTTCTGGTGATTGCTTGCATAACAATGTGAATGTACTTAACATTTTGTGAATGCACAATTAAAATGATTAAGGTGGCAAATTTTATGTTACAAATACATTATGTATATTTTAACCACAATTTAAAGACATTTTAATGTAAATTAAGTCAAGCCGCTCTCCTGTTTATAACAGCCAGTGGCTTTCTAGGGAACCTGAGTTTAAATTTAAAAAATAGAAGTGGCAGAATGTCAGGGAAATGGTCTCCATCCCTACATGGACATGTGGGTTGCTTCCACCTTTGGGCTATGGTGACTAATGCTGCTGTGAATAAGAGTGAGTGAGTGAAGTCGCTCAGTCATGTCCGACTCTTTGCGACCCCGTGGACTGTAGCCCACCAAGCTCCTCTGTCCATGGGATTCTCCAGGCAAGAGTACTGGAGTGGGTTGCCATTTCCTTCTCCAGGGTATCTTCCCAACCCAGGGATCGAACCCAGGTCTCCTGCATTGCAGGCAGACGCTTTTAACCTCTGAGCCACCAGGGAAGCTATGAATAAAGTGCTCTGTTAATGCAAATATCTCTCTGAGAGCCTACTTTCAGTTCTTTTATATATATCTATAACAGGAGTGGGATAGCTGGATCAAATGGCCGGTCGGCTAAATCCCTCACTCCTGAAATCTGAATGTTAGCTGAAACACTGAAACTCTCCAGCCCATGGTCAAAACCCATGACGCCAGATAACCAGCCTCTAGGGTCCATGACCACTGACCCCCATGGAGCTGTGAGGACAATATCTGAAAGAGGCCCTGCCCTGGCTGACTTCCGCACAGCCATCCAAAACCTGGCACTGTGAAGAGCACAGGTGACAATTTTCCTCTTCAAAGGCAGGTCAGAGACACATCTCTGCAAAAAAAAAAAAAAAAAAGATAGGGCCAGATTTTAAGAACAACTGCTAACAATGTCACGCCTGTGAATTTCCAGGACAGAGTCTGCCATACTAAAGGAAAGAAAAATGCATTCTTGCAGTGGGGTCAGCCTGGAAGAGAAAAGAGAAACTGTGGTACTTTAGCCTACAACTTGACTTCCCTGGTGGCTCAGATAGTAAAGCGTCTGTCTACAGTGTAAGAGACCTGGGTTCAATTCCTGGGTTGGGAAGATTCCCTGGAGAAGGAAATGACAACCCACTCCAGTACTCTTGCCTTGAAAACCCCACGAATGGAGGCGCTTGGGACAGGCTACTATCCATGGGTCGCAAAGAGTCAGGCACGACTGAGCGACTTCACTTTCACTTTAGGGAGAGTCACCCCAGGAAGAAAGAAGTGGGGTCAAGTTTTGCTAATATATAAAGTTTTATATTGGCATCTACTAATTGACTAATCCTGGGAGCAGGAGTGTGAAAAAAAAGATAAATAAACCTATCTTAAGAAACCAGCAAAATTAAAATGTGCTCAAAGCTTTTTTTGCCAAATCGGATTATGCTTGATAGGAGAAAAATAATGAAGTTGGGGATTAAGGTATTTAATTTTAAATATCCATACACTTATATCTATATCTTCATCTACTTCTATCGCAAACTTCTTTTTCTGTTTGTTTCCCCATTGTATTCATCTGAAAACACCACACAGACTGGGGGGCTTATACAACAGAAATTGCCTTTCTCACAGTTCTGGAGGCCTACCAGCTCACAATCAAAGTGCCAGCACGGCTGGCTTTCCCGAGGACCCCCCTTGGTTTGGAGATGGCCGTCTTCTCCCTATGTCCTCATATGGCCTTCCCTCTGCGTGTCTTTGTCTTAATCTCCTCTTCTTATAAGGACACAAGTCAGATTGAGTTGGATTAGGACCATCCTAATGGCCTCATTTTAACTCAGTTACCTCTGTAAAGACTCTGTCTCCAAATACAGTTGCTCAGTTGTGTCTGACTCTTCACAACCCCATGGACTGTAGTTTGCCAGGCTCCTTCTGTTCATGGAATTCTACAGGGAAGAATACTGGAGTGGGTAGCCATTCCCTTCTCCAGGGGATCTTCCCAACCCAGCCTGACCCAGGGATCCAACCCGGGGTTTCCTGAACTTCAGGCATTAGAATCTCTACCTTCTCAGCCACCAAGGAAGCTCTGTATTCTGAGGTACTTTGTGTTAGAGCTTCAACCTATGAATTTTAGGGGGGCACAGTTCAGTCTATAACACCCACAGAAGAAAAACACTGAATTTCTAAGCTTAAAATAATGAACAAGCAATGGATGCTCACTTAGTAGATCATTTTTCAAGACAAACACAGACCAAAGGTCTCCCAACTGCAAGTATTCCCTTGGCACAGGTAAGCAAACACGGGTAATTTGCATCTTGGGAGACCTGAAAACTAAGTGGTTCCCAGTTGATCAGACCTTAAAATAGCCTAAGAATGATGCCTCTGGAGTATTTCTAACAAAAACATGTAAGTAACCCTATGTCATCAAAGCCCTCTCTATGTTCAGTGTTTTATCCATTGACTGAATGTAACCAAAAATATACAGACACCTATTGAGGATCATTGGGCTTCCCTGGTGGCNTATGAATTTTAGGGGGGCACAGTTCAGTCTATAACACCCACAGAAGAAAAACACTGAATTTCTAAGCTTAAAATAATGAACAAGCAATGGATGCTCACTTAGTAGATCATTTTTCAAGACAAACACAGACCAAAGGTCTCCCAACTGCAAGTATTCCCTTGGCACAGGTAAGCAAACACGGGTAATTTGCATCTTGGGAGACCTGAAAACTAAGTGGTCCCCAGTTGATCAGACCTTAAAATAGCCTAAGAATGATGCCTCTGGAGTATTTCTAACAAAAACATGTAAGTAACCCTATGTCATCAAAGCCCTCTCTATGTTCAGTGTTTTATCCATTGACTGAATGTAACCAAAAATATACAGACACCTATTGAGGATCATTGGGCTTCCCTGGTGGCACAGGAGGTGAAGAGTCTGCCTGCATTGCAGAAGAGCCATGTTCGATCCCTGGGTTGGGAAGATGTCCTGGAGAAGGAAATGGCAACCCATTCCAGTATTCTTGCCTGGAGAATTCCATGGAGAGAGGAGCCTGCTGGCCTACAGTCCATAGGGTCACAAAGAGTCAAACACGACTGAGTGACTAACACTATCATTATTGAGGATCATTAGGAATTTCCCCAAGGCCATTCAAGCTGCAAAGAGAGAGATCCATTACCTGAACCAATGCTGTCATCTTCCCTTCCCCCAGTCCCAGAGCCTTCAGGTTCCACCTACACTCTGATTCATCTCTTCACCCCTTTTCACTTAATTTAGCTTTAGATCTGTATATACAAGTATTGACTCTTCCAAATTAGAAGTCGGTATTTTTTATCCCTAACTTCTCTTCCCTACCTCTGTGCTTTGTCTTTTCTCAGTGGGTAAAAAATACTAAATTTCTGGGTAAACACAGCTGACTGAACACACACATATAATTTTATCCTCTCCCCAACCCCACCCCCTCAACCGAACTTCTGAAAAGGGATTTATTTCTGAAGGCATAAACGGTCATGGATGAGGTGCACGGAAGTCTCCTTCGGTAACTCTTTCTCATTTTCCGGCTTCAAAAAATGTTCCCAGGCTCTGCTCAGCCCTGTCCTCTTCTCAGGACACTCTCAGTTTCTAAGTCCCTTAAGGCCAGCCCCATGATTCTGAGCATCCTCTGTATGTTGATGATCCATCCATTCCAAACATCTCCCCTCAACTCTAACTGAGCGCATAACATCTCATCCAGGGTGTCTAACGGGCATCCCAAACTCGGCATGTCCAAGCCCAAATTCCCAAAGCCCTTCCTAGATTCACCCAGAATCACCTTCCCAGCTCAGTGGGGCAGCATAACACTTCCAGGTGCCTAGCTGAGTCTCTGCTCCTTCCCTCACCCCCACCAAGGGCTCAGGGAACCTTTATCTGCCCTACCATTGAAACACATCCAAAATCAACCACTTCCTCCCACTCAGTCACCACCATCTCCCCCCAAAAACTGTCTGCCCATCTTCCCTACTTCCCACCTCTTCTTGTTCCCTCTTTCAAAATTTTCAACACAGAGTTCAGAGTGATGTTGCAAAAGTATGAACAAGATCACAACACATCTTCGGTCACACTCCTTACTACTCACTCAGAGCAAAGGTCAAAGTCCTTTCCGTGGCCTTGTGAACTATTAATACAAATTGGCCCTTGCCATCTGCCTCCACAGGGATTAAGTCATGTGCCGCTGCAGCTTCTAATTTTCAACACTCTCTGAAACGAGTTCAAGGTGGAGAGCAGAAATGAGGCATTCTGTGCTCTGGGAAAAACTGTCAGAACAGGTCTTTAGATAGATATTTTCAGGAGCCGATTTTAGGAACCCAATTCTTCTATCTCCTCATATCTAGAAAAGCATTAAAAGCCTTCATGGTGATGTCTGCTCCTTGTGACTAGCAGAAACCCTGTGAAAAAAATATGTGCTTGATTGCACATACTCCCCCTTTACCAAAATCACATATATACTGACCTTCTCCCCTACCTCTTTGGAGCAGTTTCTCAAAGCTGCCTGGGGTGCTGTCTCTTGGACTATGATCCTCATTCATTGGAAAAGACCCTGATGCTGGGCAAGATTGAAAGCAGGAGGAGACGGGGATGACAGAGGATGAGATGGTTGGATGGCATCACCGACTCGATGGACGTGAGTTTGAGCAAGCTCAGCGAGTTGGTGATGGACAGGGAAGCCTGGCGTGCTGGAGTCCATGGGGTTGCAAAGAGTCGGACATGACTGAGCGGCTGAACTGTCTCAAATAAAATTCTCAACTCTCGTGTTATGCATTTTTTGGACAGCCCAGTCCAGCCTTTGGAGATACAGCAAAGGTCTACATAGCCTTCGGCCACCTCCCTAACTCATCTCCTATCACACTCCCTCACCTGCCCTCCCCTAAACTACCGTGGCCACCCAGTGGTTCCTTAATGATGCCAAGGAGGCTCCTGCCTCAGGGCCTTTGCGAGTGTTGTGTCCTCTAACTAAAGTCCCCTGTCCCCATGGCTTCTGCCCTGGCTACTTGAGATCTTTGCTCAAACATCACTCTAAAGGAGATGCTTATGTGGGATCTAAAAAAAAAAAAAAAATTATATAAATGAACTTATTTACAAAACAGACTTACAGACTTAGAAAATGACTTTATAGCTACCAGGGAGAAGGGTGGAGGGGAGGGATAGATGGGGAGTCCTTGAGATTAACATGTACACACTGCTATATTTAAATAAATAGCCAACAAGGACACACTGCAAATATATATATAATTTTTCAAAAATTAATAAAAATAAATTATCCTAGAGTATAAAGAATCTGCCTGCCAATGCAGGAGACACAAGAGATGTGGGTTCAATCCCTAGGTCAGGAAGATCCCCTGGAGGAGGAAATAGCAATCCACTCCAGTATTCTTGCCTCGAGAATTCCATGGACAGAGGAGCCTGGGGGGCTACAGTTCAGAGAGTCACAAAAGAGCTGTGACTGAGCATTTTAGTGAGTGAATGAGTGAGAGGCACTGCTGATTTAAAAAAAAAAAAAAAGTGTTCATATAAGTGAAAAAAGAAAGAAGGCATTTCCCAGCACTCTCTACTCCTGACTCTGTCTCTCTTTTCTCTCTAGCCCTCATCCCTGTCTTAGGTAGGTATTTGTCAGTCTTCCCAGAAAATAAGCTTTAGTAGCTTGGAACATTGTGTTCCCAGAGCCTAAGGCATGCCTGGCACTTTGTAGATGCGCAAACACTATTTGTTGGGTAAAAGAACAAACTAACCAGTGAATGAATGAATACTGCTTGACTACTGCTGATTCTCTGACGAAGGGGTGCTTGCAAACATCCAGCTTGTGGCTACCCACAGAGTAAAACGACTCAGTGGTGAGGAACCCTCCCACCAATGCAGCAGACACAGGTGTGATCCCTGGGTCAGGAAGATCTCCTGAAGGAGGAAATGGCAATCCACTCCAGTATTCTTGCCTGGGAAATCCCACAGACAGAGGAGGTGGGATACAGTCCATAGAACTGCAAAGAGCTGAAAACAACTGAGCGCCCGAGCATGCGTGCAAAAGAGCAGCAACCAGGCGTGCTTTGGGTCCGTCTGGCAAGGTGTGCCTGGGATGAGTCAGAGAGACGAACTCTGCATCCACTCTTGCAGGACATCCTCGTTTCATAGTTTAATGGACCCACATCCACACATGTGTTCCCTAAGACCAGTGTGGAGGAATAAGAGCTGACTCTTGTTTGCAGACCCAGACAACTCAAATGTGGATGTTTTTAAAATACCTGCCTCACAGCTGTCCCTGAAGAGTTTAGCTATTATTTGAATCCTGGAAAGAAAAAGGCACCAAGGTTTGTTGTCAGACTTCTAGAAAAGAGAAATTCAAAGGGCTAATCTCAAATGTGCGGGGTCAAGTTTTGCAAGGAATGTGGCTCTTGATCAAATTTAAGGGCTTCCTCTTCAGAAGGGTATGTGTGTCTGTTCAGTCACTCAGTCATGTCCATGGGACTGCCAGGCTCCTCTGTCCATGGGATTCTCTAGGCACGAAAACTGGGGAGGGTTGCCATGCCCTCCTCCAGGGATCTTTCCGACCCAGGGATCAAACCTGTGCCTCTTGAGTCTCCTGCATTGACAGGCGGGTTCTTTACCACAGAGCCATCTGAGAAGCCCCTTCACAGGCGTGGAGGTGGTTTAGTTGCTAAATCACATCTGACTCTTGCGACCCCATGGACTGTAGCCCACCAGGCTCCTCTGTCCATGGGAGTTTCCAAGCAAGAATACTGGAGTGGGTTGCCATTTCATTCTCCAGGGCTTTACAGGGGAGTCCAACCTAACTGGAGTCACACAGAAACAAAGGGAGTAATTCCTTGATATCAGAGACTGTGTGAACCACTTCCAAGTAACAGATCAGTGGGCTAAGTATCTGTAATTACCGCATTAACAAGGAAGATTAGAGTCAGACATCTTTCCAGCACAAGTCGGAAAAATGACCCTGTTTGTATCTGACCCTGCTTGCTTCCCCCTCAAGCAATCCAATGTAGATCCAAGCTGCTGTTATGAACAGACCTCTCTAATTCAGTTTTAGGGATCATTCACTCCAAATGGGCTGGCTGATTTCACTGTGGTGTAATTTGTGAAGAAAATGAAATGAAAGCAATTAAGAGGTATAAATAAACCTGCCATGCCTGACCTACAGAAGCCATCATATTTTTAAAGATCTTAGTACACTAATTACGTGCATGAAAATCTCTGCTCCAGATAACAAATGCATGAAATGAGGCAAGTTCAATAGAGACTCAGTTTTAGACAAATTTTTTAATGGCAGAGTCAGGCTATGTTTCAGAAAATAATATATTTACCAAAACTAATAAAACTCAGTAAAATAATATCTCCAGCTTTACACCAAATCAGTACAGCAATCTCTTCCCACTGCAGTAACATTCTATGTGGTTACAAGATCTGGATTTTGCAGCAAGGAAAAGACTTAAGCGCCATGAATAACCAAGAGAGGGTGTGTGTGCATACCCAGCCTAGTACTTGTATGCTTCTATCTTTCAAGCCTTGAAATGACTGTTTAATATTACACCATGATCAAAGTTAATTAGAACTAACTTTGAGAATGCACATTCTGAAATACAGATTTTAGTCTGTGTTGAAGAAACGATCTCACTGTTTTTGCTCATGCTTCATACCTACTGAGACTACTTTTTTAAAGTTACTGTTCATCGAACTCATGGGTAGTGGGTGGGAAGGATGCGGTGGGGGAAGGGATAGTGAGGGAGTTCGGAGCTGACACGGACACACTGTTAAATGGACAACTAGCCAGGACCTACTGCAGAGCACAGGGAACTCTGCTCAGCAGAGAAAGAAATTCGAAAAAGAATGGATACATGTCTTTGTACAACCAAATCTAGCACAACACTGTCAATGAACTCTGCTGCTGCTGCTAAGTCACTTCAGTCGTGTCCGACTCTGTGTGACCCCATAGACGGCAGCCCACCAGGCTCCCCCATCCCTGGGATTCTCCAGGCAAGAATACTGGAGTGGGTTGCCATTTCCTCCTCCAATGCATGAAAGAGAAAAGTGAAAGTGAAGTCGCTCAGTCTGTCCGACTGTTAGCGACCCCATGGACTGCAGCCCACCAGGCTCCTCCGTCCATTGGATTTTCCAGGCAAGAGTACTGGGGTGGGGTGCCATTGCCTTCCCCGCAATCAACTCTATTCCAAGGTAAAATAAAAAGTTCCCCCAAAATCAAAGTTACTGTTCGTAGCAAGTTCTCAATCTTCCTCTCCCCAGTACAAAGCAGAAGCTCCCGATACGTTGTTGATTCAAATGAGAGTTAAATTCCTTTTTCACTGACACATATTCTTTATTTTATCTACCATTTACATCCTTCTTTTTTTAAAATTGTACTGCATTGTGCTAAGAACACTTAACATGAGATCCACCCTCTAAAGAAACTTTTCGGTGTCCAATATCGCATTGCTAAATACAGGCACACCATTGTTCAGAAGATCTCTGTAACATGTTCATCTTGCTTAACAGAAACTTTACAGCTGTTGAAACACAAAAGAATGATAAGACTAACAGAAAACAACAACACGGCAACCACAAACCCTTCCCTATCGATAATTACTTTAAACATTAATAAAGTAAGCATAACTCATTTTAAAAATAGCCATCTGGTAAAGTGAAATTGGAGTAAAAAATGGCAACCCATTCCAGTATTCTTGCATGGAAAATTCCACGGACAGAGGAACCTGGCTGGCTACAGTCCATAGTGTCACAGAATTGGACACTACTGAGCATGTATGCACAAAGTGAAATCAATGGCCAACGGTAAGTTATGGGAAAGGACCTATTCCAGTTTCCAAGGCCATTAAAGCAGCTTATGTCTCCTCAGCTCTGGCAGGGAGTTCTGGAAACTCAAGACCAGCCTCAAGTCCACGCCATGAACACGCTCTGTATGCTTAGAACGTAAACACAGAGTGTGCACACTACGAGTGTGCCCACATAGAGTGTGCACACACAGCAATGCGAATCATGGTTGATAAACATCTCTTTCCTCTTCTTAGCCCTCTAGAAACACTGTGTGGGACTTCTCTGATAGTCCAGTGGTTAGAACGCTGAGTTTCCACTGCAGAAAACATGTGTTCGATTCCCTGTCGAGGAACTAAGATCCTGTGTGCCTTTCTGTGCAGCCAAAAAAACGCTTACTCAGAAACACTGTGCAATTTTTAATTTTCCCTTGCAGCATGTGGGTAATGATATGTACATATGTGTGCGAGTGTGTGTGGAGAAAACAAATGACTTGCCTCCCAAGCTAGGAGGAACAGCTGTTTCTCACTTATTAGGATCAGAAAATAACCCTCTTCCATTTGTTACCCTGTCTAAGCCCATGAACGTCCAATAGTCAGTGATTCGGAAAAGCTCAGCCACATTCACTCTAGCAGAGAGGGAGGGACATGCCAGAAAAACACAAACAGCATGCGTTTCCAGGTCCTCTTGATTTTTAAACTTAACAATTCTCCTTGTAGAAAGAAAGACTCCAAGGCTGGAGCCCAGGGCCACCTTCCCTCTACAATGAAAGCACATATTCTTTCACCCTAAATTACTGAAAGAACCCCAGCTTCCAAAGGTGCCATTAAAGCAGTTTAAATCATCTCCCTCTAAAGTCCGGTTGAACAGAGCAGGCATCTGTGCCCACTGGTGCCAGGCCTGAGGGAAGGGCAGGCTCAGTGATGCCGTAACGATGAGGGTGACGCCGGAGAACGAAGCATACAGGCCTGAGGAGGACACACAGCTCCCCTGACCCTTGGCGCTCTGTCCACCACACATTCGGCCTGCACTAAATTCTCCACTGATTCTCCAGCTGTGGAGGAAACAGCACAGACTGCCTTCTGGTGCATCCCTTGAGGGCAAAACATGCGTGCCCAGTGCCCGGCTTACAGCAGACATCCCCTGGTGGCTCAGATAGTAAAGAATCTGCCTGCAATGCAGGAGACCCAAGTTCAATCCCTGGGTCAGAAAGATCCTCTGGAGAAGGACACGGCAACCCACTCCAGCAATCGTGCCTGGAGAGGCCCACGGAGAGAGCAGCCTGGCAGGCTATAGCCCGTGGGATCGCAAAGAGCTGGACATGGCTGAGTAACAGAGTCTACCAAACCAAGGCTGTAAGATTGTGATGCACAGGGGTCGGGAGGTGGCTGACCCTTGTGTCACAAATCCTTTCGGTGTAAGACTCAGTTTCCTTATCTCTTTAAGTGGCAGCGTTAGTCACTCAGTTGTGTCCGACTCTTGGCAGCCCCATGGTCTGTAGCCCGGCTCCTGTGTTCATGGGATTCTCCAGGTAAGAATACTGGAGTGGGTTGTCATTTTCTACTCCAGGGGACCTTCCTGAAGCAGGGGTCGAACCTGGGTCTTTTGCACTGCAGGCAGATTTTTTTTTTTTTTTTTTTTTTTTTTTTTCCTTCTGGGCCCCCAGAGGGGTTTTTTTCCCTTTTTTTTCA
>SJYX01024162.1:214864-234723 GCA_006410675.1 Oreotragus oreotragus
GTCTTTTGCACTGCAGGCAGTTTTTTTTTTTTTTTTTTTTTTTTTTTTACCGTCTGAGCCACCAGAGAGTCTTTTTTCCCTATGTCTTCAATGGGGCAGATAATCCTCACCTCACAGGTCCACTGGGAGGAATCCATGAGTTTGATGAGCACCTCATTCATGGGAGGTAACGTCATAAATAGCAGTTCCCATGCTCTCTGGACATAAGGACTCATGACAGAATTATTAAGTACAGGCAGACCCAAACACCCCCAGGAGAAAGGTTAATAATATGCCAAGAGCATTGGTCTTGGTGGAACCCAGCTCTTCTCACGGTTCTTCACCTTCCTTCGCATGCAGGCTGCTCACCTGTACACTCAGGGGTGGGCCCAGGTGCTCTAAGGTCCACGAGCGGAGCCTTCCTTTCTAGGCCTGTGTAGCCGAGAGGTCCCACCCTCTTGTGATCACAGCTCGGCTGGGCAGTTACAAGCATCCACAGGTCACTGGCATGAAAACCCCCTCCCAGAGATGAGCAGACCCACTGTCACAGCAGCAACCCTGTCTCCCTGCCCAGCTCCCTCAGGCAGCTAACTGTTACTTCCTAATATTTTATTTATTTATTTATCTTTGGCTGCGCTGGGTCTTGGCTGCTGCACCAGGCTTTCTTTCGTTGCGGTGAGCAGGGGCTGTTCTCTAGTTGCGGTGAGCGGGGGCTTCTCATTGCGAGGGCTCCTCTGGCTGAGGAGCACCGGCTCCTGGGCGCACAGGCTTCAGGAGTTGCAGCACACGGGCTCAGCAGTTGTGGCTCACAGGCTCAGTGGCTCCGTGGCATGTGGAATCTTCCCGAACCAGGGATCAAACCCATGTCCCCTGCATGGGCAGGCAGATTCTTAACCAGTGGACCACCAGGCAAGTCCTTTTAAAGTCATACTCTATATCATGGGGTTAAAAGTAGTCTGCTACCTCTCAAACAGGCATCCCTGTGCCCAAGATAAATTTCTATCAATAGAGAAGGCATACAGGTCTGTGAACACACACACACACACACACACACACACACACACACACACATTGCAGTCACTAGAAACAGACATGATATACAAATGATGGAGACAGACTGAAAAATATAAACAGTGATCTGAATACACCTTTACCTCGAGAAAGAGAAAAACCCAGTCACTCGGAAGGAAGACGGGAAACTCTGGCTGTGGCTGTCCCCCAGTGACTCAGGGGGAAAACCCAGGGCCTGAACCAAATAAGGGAAGGAGCAGTTTCTACACAGGACCAACCCTGGGAGATGCTAAGACTCATTCCTGACTCCTGAGGCAGGCTCTCAGCTTCTACTTCAGTACATCTTTTTCTTGAATCCAACTCATATTTTATTTTGGCTGCCATATTTCTTTGTTCCTTTAATTTTTTTTGTTCATGTTGTACTGATTTTTTAAAATAAGGTGAAGTTTCCTAACAAAAAATTAACCATTTTAAAGGGTACAGTTCAGAGATTCCCCTGGAGAAGGAGATGGTAACCCAGTCCAGTATTCTTAAGTGGAGAATCCCACTGACAGAGGAGCCTGGCGGGCTACAGGCCATAGCGTCGCAAGAGTCAGACACGATAGTGCTCTCTCTCCTTCTTTAATACATTCACAATACTGTACAACCAACACACCCAGTTCCAAAACATTTGCATCATTCTTAGGGGGACTCCACATGCACTGAGCAATCACACCCTGTTCTCTCCCCCAGTCACTAGCAACCACTAATCTGCTTTCTAGAATACTTCACATAAATGAAATCAATTAATATGTGACTTAGGGGGGCTTCTTTCAATTAGCATAATGTTTTTGAGGTCCATCCGCATTGCAGAGTACATTAGAACTTTATTGCTTTTTTTGCCTGAACAGTATTCCATTGTATGGAAAGACTAGATCCTGTTTATCCATTCATCCACTGAGGGGCACTTAGATTGTTTTCGTCTTTTGGTAGTTGTAAATTGTGCTGCTGTGAATGTCTATGGGCTCTACTGGTGGCTCAACAGTAAAAAATCCGCCTGCAATGCAGGAGACACCGCAGACGTGGGTTCGATCCCTGGTTCAGAAAGATCTCCTGGAGGAGGGCATAGCAATCCACCCCAGCATTCCTGCCTGGAGAATCCTACAGACAGAGGAGCCTGGTGGTCTGCAGTCCACGGGGCTGCAGAGAGCTGGACATGACTGAAGCAACTGAGCAAGCGCACATGAATGTCTGTGAAAAAGCATTTGTTTGAATACCTGTCTTCAATTCTTTGAGGCATCTACCTAGCAGAGAAACTGCTGGGTCATAGACTAATTCTGTTTAACTTTTTAAGGAACCGCTAGAGTCTTCCATGTGGCTGCATCACTTTATATTCTCACCAGCAATGTTCAAGATTTCCAGTTTCTTCACATCCTTACCAATATGTTATTTTCTGCTTGTTTGACTATAGCCTAGGGGCTGTGAAATAGTATCTCATTTGTCCAATATTTTCCTTTTTTACAAAAGCATGACCATGTAGTTTACGGATATAAAACTTACCTACAATAAAACACAGATGGAAAGTTCAGTGCGTTTTGATAACTGTAAAGACCTAACGCGTAACTATCACCCCAGATAAGATCTAGGGCACTTCCAGCCCATGAGAAAGTGCCCATATGGCCCCAGAGACAACCACCACAGGGCCACTTCATCACCAGAGCTAATGCATGCTGTTCTAGAACTTTAAAAATGGAATCCTGTTGTAAATCCTCCTTTTGTTCAACGTGAAACTTTTCAGATTCACCCATTTTGTTGCACACATTGGTAGTTCATTTCTTTTCCTTGCTGAATAGTATTCCCTAATCTGATTATGATAGTTTGTTATTCGTTTGCCTGTTGATTGACATTGCAGTTGTCTCCAGGGTAGGGCTATTTTGAATAAGACTTCTATGAACAGTTTGATCCAAATCCTTCTTGTTTCATAAGATCAGTTTTGAGACTGTGGCTGACAAAAAAGTGTGTGGTCAAAGGCAGAGATTGTAGCAGCACCACGTGTGAGATGTGCCTTCCTGAAGGGAAAGAAGGGTCTTGAGAGTTCTCACTTCATCCATGATAAGGGTAAGGAGAGGCTTCTCCTTCACCCACCAATGCAACAGTATGAGAATGCTGGCAGGCAAGTGGGGACTGGGCTGAGGAACTAGAGCCCCAACTTTCTCGACATCTGTAGCTTTGAGAAGAGGAATCTGCTGGCATGGCAGCTTCAGGTGCCACGACGGGGGCCAAGGTCAGGGCACACAGCAGTATACACATACTTACGCACACACACCTTTCAGAGTGCACTATACTACATATAGTTCTATAACTAGACTTAATGTGGTGATCATTTGGCAATATATATAGATTATATATAATTACACAAATTACATATAATTATATATAATCATATATATAGTCATTATCTGAAGCTAATGTAATGTTATAGTGTCAATTATACCTCAATTTAAAAAAGTGTGTAGGAATAACCCTGGTGATAAATGTTTAGAAAGAAAATATTTAAACCAATGAAGAGGTACACCCTCTTTCCAGATGGTAAGACAATATTGTGAGGAAGCCAGATTTCATAAACCAAGGCATAGTTATAACAGACCTAGATACTAATCACTCCCAATAAAATTTGGAGGCAACCCAACAAAATAGTTCTTAAGAATATACAGAGGAACAGGAAGGTAAGAGTCAAAATTCTTTTAAAAATGTGAGAAGCACTGCTCCAAGACATTAAACCATAATCATTAAAATGATGTTACTCTAATAAAATGATCAAACAGACCAAGATAACAGAACTAGTTGGTAGACCAAGGATATGTAAGAATTTTCATGTAGGATATGAGAACCTACTGCATAGCACGGGGAACTCTACTCAGCATTCCATGATGACCTAAATAAATGGGAAGGAAATCCAAAAAATAGGGAATATATGCACATATGCAGACTCACTCTGATGTACAGCAGAAACGAACTCAACATTGTAATGCAACCGTACTCTAAGAAAAATTAATTTAAAACATTTAATATATGATTTTAAAAAGGTGTTACAAATTAAGGACTCCATTATTTACCAAACAGAGCTGGGGAAACTGAGTGTTAACTCTGGATCAATAAGCCAGTTTATTAAGGTCAGTACATTAATAATCATATTTCGATTAATAACCATTGGGGGCACCTAAGCTTTGTGCCAGGCATTGTGACAATGGATTTCCAGGCACTATCTCATTTAATCCTGACAACAACTTCTGTGAAGTAGGTATTGTTACTTCTAGATCATCTCTTTCAACCAACTCACTTGAAAATGATTAGGAGTCTGGGACTGACATGTATACACTACTATATTTAAAACAGATAAGCAATAAGAATTTACAGTAAAGCACAGAGAACTCTGCTCAATATTCTGTAATAACCCAAATGGGAAGAGAGCTTGAAAAAGAATAGGTATATGTATATGCTCAGTCGTGTTTGAATCTTTGCGACCCCATGGACTATTGCCCACCAGGCTCCTCTGCCCATGGAATCTTTCAGGCAAGAATACCGGAGTGGGGTGCCATTTCCTACTCCAATGTATATGTAAAGCTAAATCACCTTGCCGTACAGAGAAGAAATTAACACAACACTGTTAATCAACTATGTTCCCAAATAAAATAAAAATTTGAAAAAGTGAGCAAACCAAAGCCCAGAGAAGCTAAGTGATTTGTCCAGGGTCACATATCAGGCAGAGAGCCTAGATGAGCACTGCGTCTATCAGCATTACGTCTCTCTAACCATACTGTTTCCAATTATCACCTTTCAGAAACGGATGCAGATCTCTGGAGTTTGCACATACGAGTTTGCAGAAGAGGAGTAGATAATCCACAGCAGATGGGTGCAGCGAGAATAGAAGAACACATGTGAATGGACCTTCAGGGAAGCTTCCCAGAAACAGAAGCTAAGGATCTAAATCAGGATAAGACCAGCCAGCACTGGTGCTTTTGTCAAAATTGTGGAGGGAGCTTTTAATAGCCCAGCCACCCAGGACCTTGGCTCACTGCCTCTCTGCAGACAGCCCCTCTGCAGCTCAACTTTCTTGCTTGCAGCACTGGGTCTGGCTCATCGGGGCTCAGGAAGCTGACAGGCAACCCCAGGCTCCACTCTCCCTCCCCATCCACCACACCGACAGCAGCTGTTAATGGTCTCCCTAGAGCGTCTTCCCACGTGGCCCTAGAGGTAAAGAACCTGCTTGCCAATGGAGGAGATGTAAGAGATTCAGGTTTGATACCTGAGTTGGGAAGATCCCCTGGAGAAGGGCACAGCAACCCACTCAAGTATTCTTGCCTGGAGAATCCCATGGACAGAGGGGCCAGGCAGGCTACAGCACACAGGGTCACACAGAGTCAGACTGAAATGACTTAGCACGCACAGAGAGCATCTCCCTCAGTTCACTCTTACAGCATCAGCCACGCATGAGAAAGAAGGCTTTGCAATTCAGGGCAGGTTCACAAAAGAACATCATTCCTGAACGTCCCACCAGGACAGACACCACTCGAACCCTCAGAGGAAGAAACACACACATATAAGCACACTATGGCATCAGGATTTAGCAAATCCTTAAAAAAACGTAATATCTGCCAGTTGATGGGCATGGAGTTTCTCTGGCAGTGAAGAAACTGTTCTCGAATTAGATGGTGGTGATGGTTACACCACATCGTGAAAACACTAAAATTCACTGAACTGCACACTTTAAAATGATGAAATTTATGTTATCTGAATTTTGTCATAATAAAAATATAACATTTTGGAAAAGGAAAATTTTTAAAAACTTAGAAAGGGAACATTTAAATGTACATACTGAAATATAAAGATACCTTTATATTTACATGTAAAATTAAATAAGTAAATATAGATAAATAAGTAAACATAGATAAAATGTTTCCGGGGTCAAGGGATTCCCCTCTCCTGCACCTTCCAGGGGGACTTCCTCTAACAAAGTGTGTCCCCTAACCCAACTCTGAAATCGTGGGAGCCTCTGAATTTCCAGGTGAATGTGTGCATTGAAGCAGGGGATGAAGCATTTCCCTGGCAATACAGTGGTTAAGAATCCACTTTGCAATGCAGGGGACTCAAGCTCCATCCCTGGTCTAGGAGCTAAGTCCCCACGTGCCACGGAGCAATTGGAGCAAACTAGAGCCACATGCTGCAATTACAGAGCCCACTGGCTCTGGAACCTGCACGCCACAACTAGACAGAAGCCAGTGCCCTGCAAAGAAGGGCCCGCATGCTGCAACCGAGACCCGACACAGCCAAATAAATAAATCTTAAAAAGAAAGGAAAAAGGGGACAAGACAGCAGAACCCTAGTCCAGGAACTGTCCAAAAAGGCAGGGCCGCCACGATGCCACTGGGCCCAGGAGCCTGCGGAGGGACCATCTGGGGGAGATTCAGGTGCTTAAATACCTGCTCGTCTGAGCTCTGCTTCTGAAGTCAGAGAAGCAAGAAAACAATTTTCGCAATGACCCAGCCAGCTCAGGACTTACAGTCAGGAAAACAGACACTGACAGGATATCAGACGATGCCAGAATATAAAAGGATATCAGGAGTCACAGAGACGAGCAGGGTAAAATCTCCATTTCTTCTCTTTGGATGTAACACAAGAGGCAGCAACCCACCTCTTGGTCAAGCAGAGCAGTGGTTCCCAATCTTTCTGGCATCAGGGACGGTTTCGTGAAAGACAAAACTTTTCCACAGACCAGGGAAAAGGGATGGTTTGGGGATGATTCAAGTTCACTACATTTATTGTTCACTTTCTAATCATCATTACATCAGCTCCACCTCAGATCATCAGGCATTCGAGCCTGGAGGTTGGGGATCCTTGAAACAGAGGAGAATGTAGGAAAAAGGGCCTTAAAGATCACCTCTGGGAGGTCATTTCTCAGTGACGAATCAGGAAACTGAGGCCCGGGAAGGTTGAAGATAAGAACTTAGGGACAACTTGTGCTGCACTTGGCATGGTCCCAGGCCTGTGGACTGGTTGATCACACCTAAATACCTCCTGCTGCAAACGCTCCTCCTGAGAGGCAGATGGAAAAAACCCTGGCAGGCTCAGAGCCAGCTTCCTTATTTGCAAACAGGAATAAAACCGGCCCTGTCTAGCTCCCAGGGCTGGAGTGGTGATGAAATAAAATCAAGCATTGTGAACCCTTGCAAACTGTAAAATCACCACACAGATGTAAGGAAATGTCATTATCATTTGGGCGAGGATTCTTAATGCCTATTTCAAGCGGAAAAAAAATTTTTTTTTAATATTTAAAGGCCTATTAAAGAGAAAAAACCAGGATGTGCTATCCTAGGTTCCTCGCCCAGGGATTTAGTAAATATTCACATTCAGCGGTAATCAAAGGGCACCGAGCTGGATTTACCACCAAGCTTTTGAAGCTTAAGCTTCGGGGGCCCCTCACTTACACTGGCCCCTTCTGAAGTGTTGAAAGAGCCCCTATAGTGTCTGCAGGAGGTCAGTTTGCTTCTGCAACATTTGCAAAAGCAAGATACTTCTGTTGCAATCTGCTAAGATGACTGTCTCTCTCTCTTTTTTATTTTTCTGAAAAGATCTTAGTTTCCAGACCAGGGACTGAACTCATGCTCCCTTAATTGGAAGCAGGGTCTTAACCTTTGGATTACCAGGGCAGTCCCTAAGATGACTGTCTCTCATCACTCCAGTTTGCTCCCTATCACAATTCTGGTGGCAGGGGGTGGCAATCAGTGAGGGGAAGTTGATCAGAATTTGCCTTTGGGCAATTTAGCCTCATACATTTGGTTTAGCTTGAGTGGAATATGTTTACAATCATTTCCAGTCTCCCAGATTTTATTAAGCTTCCCTGGAATAACAACAGCTTCCAAGAACACTAATTGATGTCATCAACTCAAAATACACTGCATATACTGTTGTTCAGTCCCTAAGTCATGTCCAGCTTTTTTCGACCCCATGGACTGCAGTACAGCAGGCTCCCCTGTCCTCCACTATCTGCCAGAGTTTACTCAAATTCATGTCCATTGAGTCGGTGATGCTATTTAATCATCTCATTCTCTGTCTCCCCTTTATCCTTTTGCCTTCAATCTTTCCCAGCCGGCATAGCAAATGGAGAGAAGTCACCCTAAATTGACAACCACGCTACAAAGGTACCCGACATGGACAGTATTGAATTGTGAAGCTAAAACTCATTTTCTAAAGTATCAACTCTTTAAAACAAAAGTATCAGTCAACCATCCTGAAAGAAAGACCAAATTGCCTCTCAAGTCTCTCAACAGAAAAGGAAATTCCAGACTGCTGTCATAAGAAGAGTCAGTCGAAAATCATGTAGTCCAAAGATGTAAGAAAAGAAGGTTATCGAGGTATGCAGGGCAGCCAACCAAAACATTATTCTCCGGGAATTTGATGTTGCTGATATTTCTCAGCTTTCTTAACTTGGCACTTTTTAAACAATTTTTTCTCATTCTCGATAAATATTTATTTTGCACCTAATTCTGTATTTCTAATTTTACATTCTTTTTCTCAAAGAAGGACTCAAAATTGTATAAACTTCAAGCCCCAATAAACCATGAATCCCAAGCTTCCTCATTTAGTACTCGAACATTTTTCATTGTCATCAGTTTTATTCGTTTATGAAAAACAGCTCGAAATTTCCTTCCCCCAAAAAATATGCACTGATCTTAAAGCCTCTCCACCAAGGGCCAAAAGAAAATGGATTTGAACAATAATGGGTAGCACATCTGCACAGAAAAAAGAGAATCTTCTAACCACAAAACTCACAGACCCCTTTGTCTAGAACTCTTTAAGAAAATGCTTTCTCTGGAATAGATGGGATTACCCAGGTACACATCAATGCTGACTCTCCGAGACAAGAGTGTGGCTTTTTGAGCTTGAGAATAACTTGAAGGTAGCTTATGGTATCGGAGAAGGCAATGGCAACCCACTCCAGTACTCTTGTCTGGAAAATCCCATGGAAGAAGGAGCCTGGTAGGCTGCAGTCCATGGGGTCGCTAAGAGTCGGGCACGACTGAGCGACTTCACTTTCACTTTTCACTTTAATGTATTGGAGAAGGAAATGGCAACCCACTCCAGTGTTTTTGCCTGGAGAATCCCAGGGATGGCGGAGCCTGGTGGGCTGCCGTCTATGGGGTCGCACAGAGTCGGACACGACTGAAGCGATTTAGCAGCAGCAGCAGCAGCTTATAGTACAATAAAATTAGTACTATTAATCCAAGACCAAATAGAACCATGGGCTTCCCTCACAGCTCAGTCAGTAAAGAATCTGCCTGCAATGCAGGAGACCCGTGTTCGATTTTTTGGTTGGGAAGATCCGCTGGTAAAGGAAACGGCAACCCACTCCAGTATTCCTGCCTGGAGAATCCCATGGATAAAGGAGCCTAGCAGGCTACAGCCCATGAGTTCGCAAGAGTCAGCCACGACTTACAGACTCAGCCACCACCAAACTGGAACCGCAGTTTTAAGGGAAAGGCAGGGGAAGAAACGAGTCTTGGGAACCGCATTGCTGAGAAGCATCACAGCGGCTTGCTCCTCCCACCTGGGCTCTAGGACACCTCCTCTAGCTAATGTCACGCCCCATCCCACCACCTACGTGTCCTGTCAGGCTCAGAGCCCCTGCTGCCATCCTTCCTTTGTGAACTTCACCTCGCCCTGCCCAATGCCCCTCCCTCCTGGCAAACCTCTCTTCCCTCCCAGCAATCGTTCCCCAAGTAGCCTCTAAGACACCCTCCCACAAGAGGTAATCCCATATGGTTTCAGTCTCTCTGCCCCACACCCACCCCACAGCTTATGTGTCTGAAATCTGACCCTCCCCAAAGAGGCAGACACCTCCTCCCCTGAGGGGGACTCATCACCAAGTCCTGAGTCCATATGGCACATTCTCCCCAACCTCTAATCTATTTGCAAGCCTTCCTCCCTCCTCCACCCTTGTGCAGGGTTTTCTTTTTGGTATATACACATGTTCCAGGCTCTCCAGACTGGCTGAGGGCCCCTCCATCCATCCATCCATCCATCCATCTAACCATCCATCCATCCATCCATCCATCCATCCATCCATCCATCCATCTGTCGATCCATCCATCCACTCCTCCTTTCAATGCATATGGAAAGAGCATCCACCATGTGCCTGACATAGCACTAGATGCTGGGACATAGCGCTAGACGCTCTCATGGGAGCCAAGATCACCACCCTTTCCTTTCCCTTCTCCCTAGCACTCCTCTTCCCCACACTCTGCTGATCCCCAGTCTCTCCCAGCATAATCAAAGGTCCCCACGTGGCTGTGTCTCAAACCCCAAAGGTTTGCTAAACTGAACTGAAAACAAAGTAGCCCACATTGGTCCCATTCTCGCCATTGGGAATTGCAAGCATGCCAGCTGTAATTGGGATGAATGAGCTTTTTGGCCTGAGTTTGAGCTCATCAAAGAAAGCATCCCACAGAGAGAATGTGGGGTTTCATCTGGTGGCCTGAACCACATGGATGCCTCTTGGGCATCCATGGAAGGAAGCTTCAGCAAAGACCCCAGAGCCTGAGGAAGAGGCTCTCTCACTCTTCACCAAGGGGAAGCTTGACAAACCTCGAGGAAGAAACAGTTAACACATCACTATTAACATATAGGGTCCTGTGACCCAGACCTTGGTAGGGACAACAAGGAATCAGGTTTGTTTCAGAGGAGAATCGGCTCCGGCAGGTGACCCATCTTCATCCCAGGAAGCTAACATGACATCTATGGGTCACTTTTTTTTTTTTTTTAATTCCAACTGAATTTTCAAAACAAGTAGAAAATCATAGATTGTTCCTACAACAGGGAACAATAGTGAGGTGGCTGGGTCAAAATGCCCTCCTCCAAGGGATCTTCCCAACCCAGAGACCAAACCCAGGTCTTGCGCTTTGCAGGCTGATTCTTTCCTAACTGAGCCACCAGGGAAGCCCAAGAATACTGGAGTTGGGTAGCCCATCCCTTCTCCAGGGATCTTCCCAACCCAGGAATTGAACCCGGGTCTCCTGCATTGCAGGCAGATTCTTTACTAGCTGAACGACCAGGGAAGCCTGGTTAGGGAAAACCTCTTTATTCTGGAAAAGGAAATGGCAACCCACTCTAGTATTCTTGCCTGGAAAATCCCATGGACAGAAGAGCCTGGCAGGCTACAGTCCATGGGGTTGCACAGAGTCGGACGTGACTGAGCAACTTCACTTTCCCTGGGTCATAATGGATTTTTCTGATAGCAGAAAACATATAATTTTTTTCCAAATTCAAAACCATGGACACCATCCCTGGCAGAAGGAAACAGTGGAGCCCTGACACTCAGCTGACACTGGAAAGGGCTCCGTTCCATGATGTGATCACAAAGGGAAAGGTGAGAGATGGCGGAAGGCCACAGATAAAAGGGCTGATGAATTTCTACCCTGATACTCATTAGAGCTCGTCTGAGAAGCTGTTCCTTGGACCCTGTCACTTGCTGGGAAGCACATGGGAACCAAATCACATCAAAGCCACAGGGGCAGTGCTGAAATTACTTTCTCCAGCCCATGCATCTGCATGGAGACATTTGCTGATTTCGGGAAAAGCGCTATTTTCTCATCTCCACTGGAGCTGGAGGTCAAGGGAGCCAATTCCTTCGAGCTAAATGGCCTTCTTTTGTGTCTCCTCCCTTGGTAAGATGGCCCTGTGCTGGAGCTCTGCGGTGGCCATCTCCCTTCCAACATCAGGAAGGCCACCACAATTGCCTCTCCTTGTGGACCCAACGGCCTGCACACCGTGGGGCTGAGGGCAGGACATGGAATCAACCAGAGCTTAGAGTCGCGAGTGGATTTCTCCTGGAGTTAGAGCTCTTGAGGATGGCTAGGCAGGCCTTGAGAAAAATATATTTTTTAAAGAGTTTTTTGATGTGGACCATTTTTCTTTAAAGTCTCTATCGAAGCTGTTACAGTGCTGCTTCTGTTTTGTGTTTGGGGTGTTTTGGGCCATGAGGCATGTGGAATTCTAGCTTCGTGCGTGTGTGTGCATCCTCAGTCGCCAAGTCATGTCTGACTCTTTGAGACCCAATGGACTGTAGCCCACCAGGCTCCTCTTGTCCATGGGATCTCCCAGGAAAGAATATTGGACTGGGTTGTCATGTCCTCCTCCTCTATCTTCCCGACTCAGGGGTCAAACCCATGTCTCCTGCATCGGCAGGTAGATTCTTTACCACTGAGCCACCAGGGAAGCCTAAACCCGACCATACTAGCACCCTGATCACAGACTTCTCAGCCTCCAGACTGTAAGGAACAAATGTCTGATGTTCAAGACAGAACAGATAGACCCGCCTCCCCAGACTATGGTATTTTTGTTTTAGCAGCCTGAGCTAACTGAAACAGCCTCCACCTGAATATAGTCTTAGACCAGACAGTGTCCAGAGGTGGTGCCTGAGCTTCCTACTGGTACTTAATACTGTGTAATAACATGACGTTTATTTCAACTGGGTCGTCCTTATTTCTGAGTGCTCCTCAGACCTACATGTTGGGTATTCCCAACAGCCAGTCCTCTGCTTTCTGCTTTTCTTCTCTTTATGATTCCTGGGCTGAACCATCTACTCTCCTGGTGAGAACACCACCACCTCTGGGCATCTGTGGCTCTTATCTGTGCAGCAAATCAATCCCCTGCTTGTGGGAACAGGACTCGGCTTCCTCCTCCTCCGTGAACAGAGATACTAACAACAGGACTGACTCATAGAGCTGTCAAGAGGACTAAGTAAAAGCAAGGCATGATGGTTAATTACATATGTCAAC
This sequence comes from Oreotragus oreotragus, assembly GCA_006410675.1. Lineage (NCBI taxonomy): Eukaryota > Metazoa > Chordata > Mammalia > Artiodactyla > Bovidae > Oreotragus > Oreotragus oreotragus. Next base: position 227,668 of record SJYX01024162.1, read on the forward strand.
TTGGCTGGCCATGATGCCCAGATCAAATATTACTTCTGAATGTGTCTGCGAGGTTGTTTCTGACGAGGCTAGCACTTGCATCCATAGACTCGGGAAAGTAGATGCACGCTCCCCAGCATGGCTGGGCATCATCTAAGCCTCTGAGGGCCTGAATGGGACAAAAGGCAGAGGAAGGAGGACTGTGTCCCTTCACTTCCTGGCTCACTGCTTGAGCTAAGACATCTTAACTCATCTGCTATCATGTCAATGTATGCCAAAACCAATACAGTACTGTAAAGTAAAATAAAGTAAAAATAAAAATTAAATTTAAAAAAAGAGGAGGAAAAAAAATATATAAAAATTACAGAAGGAAAAGTCTCATTGGTAAAGGCAATATACAATAAAGTTGATAGATCAACCACTTATAAAGCTACCTAGCACATGCATGCATACTGAGTTGCTTCAGTTGGGTCTGACTCTTTGGGATCCTATGGATGGTAGCCTGCCAGACTCTTCTATCCACGGAATTCTCCAGGCAAGAATACCAGAGTGGGTTGCCATGCCCTCCTTCAGGGGATCTTCCTGACTCAGGGATCAGACCTGCGTCTCTTACATCTCCTGCATTGGCAGATGGGTTCTTTATCACTAGTGCCATTTGGGAAGCCCCTATAAATCTAGTAGAGAGGTTAAAAGACAAAAGTAGTAAATTCATCTATATCGACAATACATAGTTAAGGGATACACAATACAAAACAATGTGAAGTAGGGCATCAAAAACATTCATTGTGGTGGGGAGGGAGTAAAAATGCAAGATTGTCAGAATGCATTCAAACTTGAGATTATCAATAGATGAACAGGAAAGAAGATGTAGTGTGTATATATACAATGGAATGTTATTTTTTGTGTTATTCAGGCCTCCCTCCCCCCAAAAACAGAATGAAATTTTGCCATTTGTAACAACTTGGATGGACCTAGAGGGTATTATGCAGAGTGAAATAAGTCATGGACTCTAAAGAACAAAACAAAGGAACATAACTAAACAGAAACAGTCATAGATACAGAGAAGAGATGGTTGCCAGAAATGAGAAAGTAGGGAGTGAGTGAAATAGGTGAAATACCACAAGCTGCATGGCACAGCCAAAAAGAGAGAGACAGAGGAGAGAATAAATCTTAAGAATTCCAATCACAAGGGAAAAAATGTCTTTTTCTTTTGTTTTGTATCTATACAAGATGGTGGGTGTTCACTAAACCTATTGTGATAATCGTTTCATGATGTATGTAAGTCAAATCATTATGCCATACGCCTTAAACTTATGCAGTGCTGTATATCAATTACATCTCAATAAAACTGGCAGGAAAAAAAAAAAAGAAATATCCAATATTCTCCCTCTTCCAAATAGGGAGAATATTGGATATTTCTTCCAAATAATTTTTCTGAAGACTAATAACATGGGGAAATGCTTAATGTGAAAAAGGCAAGATGTGAAATCATACATAAGAATGGCATCTTTTCTCTTAGGAAATGTTTTATACAGTACATGCATGAAATACAGTAGAGGAGTTTAAAAAAAATAGTCAATAGCATTCCTCTTCTTTTCATATAAGAGATTTTTCTTTCCCTAATGTTTGATTCTGACAGTTAAGTAAAGTGGGACTTAAAAAGCAATACCACAGGCTGTAGTCCCTTTTTCAGTATGGTCACCTCAAAGTTTGCCCCGGGTTGCACAGAAAGTTAATAGATCCTGGAAGACTGCTTTGTTTTCTTCCCATCATCCCTGTTCTTGGTGTAGCAGATCGTTCATTTGGTTTCCGTCCTCTTGTCCTAGTGACCAGAACCCTGTAAACCTATCCTCTTGTGGGCTAATGACCCACTACTTTTTTGCCTTTTAAACCAGACATGGTCAGTCACTCCCCATATTCTCCTTTCTGGCAACCATCTGTTCTCTGTATCTATGACTGTTTCTATTTGGTTATGTTCCTTTGTTTTGTTCTTTATAGTCCATGTATAAGTGAGATCAAATAGTATTTGTCTTTTTCTGTCTGACATTTCACTTTGCATAATACCCTCTAAGTCCATCCAAGTTGTTACAAAGCTGTCACCATATGTGTTTTTTTTTAATTTAAGTAAGTAATCTAATCAATTTCAGGAAAAGTTAGATGACTGTGAGAAAGCTGAGATCCTGACAGAAAGTAGGTGATAAGCCATGTGATTTTTCAATAAACACTGATGGGAATGGCAGGTCTTTTTTTCTAGGTCAATTTAGGTAAGAAAGAGCAAGGCCTTTAAGAGGTGATGATGGGTTATTTTGGTGATTCGTCAACTTATTTTTTTTCAGGGATGATATTAAGAAGCTATCACTCTTGAAAAGACAAAGTAAGAGAATAGCAGCAAGTAAAAAGAACTAAAACATGATGAAGTCTTGACAGATACCAATCAAAGGGAAAGTGAATTTAAAGAAAAGGAAAGAATCAAAACTTGGGAAGGACTGACTCTGTTTTCCCATTCTGTCTTCATTTTCTTAATGTACTTATGAATGTATCTTTAGGAGAGAATCACTTCTCATTTTTATGGCAATATGGGACCTCTCTTTGATTGACTAGTTCAGTTAGTTTCTCTTGTGAGGAAGGGTGGTGTTCCCAGAGGTTAAGATGGAGGGAGAGATGAATAGGTGGAGCACAGAGGATTATTAGGACAGTGAAACTATTCTGTGTGATACTATAATGATGGATACACGTCATTATACATTTGTCTAAATGCATAGAATATAGAACAAAAACAATGAACTCTAATGCACACTATGGACTTTGGGTGATAATAATGTCCATGTAGGCTCATCAATCATAACAAAAGTACCACTCTGCACCTTCTTTTCAATTTTTCAGTGAACCTAAAACTGCTGTAGGAAAATCGAGTCTTCAATAAAGAAATTTTAAAGAAAAAATGATACTGATAAAAAATTTTTTAAAGAAGTCTGGTATTGGAATAGACACTATTATTCACAGACACAGTATCCATTTCCTCCTTCTTGCATCCTAACAAAATCCAATTCTGTTCAAGCATCCTCCTCAGTTTCCCAGAGCCCAGTTGACTCCGGAGAAACTGACTCCTTCCTCAGTTCCAGGAGTAGGTCTTGATTAGTCTCAGCTATTCAAGGTAATCCCATTATTCTTACAAATGACTGATTCAGATATCCAGGCTTAAGGACAATCAGTGCATGGCATTGTCTGAGTGACTATGGTCACATGACCAAAGCCTACCCAATCACACTGTAAGAAAGGACTTTTAGGATATGGTTGAGAAAGATGCTTTCTTGCTCTCTCCCACTGAACATGAATAAAAAGCACATTGCCCCAAGTGCTGCTGGCACTAGCAGCCACTTTGCAACCATGAGGAAAGTCCAATTGAAAACAAAAGAAACACATGAAGGAAAGCAGAGCCAAGAGAATTGAGAGAGTGGTGCCTGGAGCTTGCATTACCTTTGGGCATGGTAATAGATTTCCTTAATTTTAAAACAGTTTTACCTTATTTTCATTACCTGCTACTGGGAATAATCTGACCAGTACAGGTTTTCCCTACTTGATGCATGTAAATTGGTTTTTACATCATCTTTTGCTCACATATATCCATGATTATTTGCTACACTTGGACAACCAAGTATTTTCAAAACATATCATACATAGTCAGTTGTGTTAATATAATTATAAGCCTCCAATAAGACTAACCAAAAGCCTAAACTCACGGAATTTGATCAAATCTGCCAAACTGGTCAGTCATGAGTTAATTCATCCAACAAGGAATTATTGTGAGCCTACTATGCAGAAAGCATTAAACAATGTGAAATCCACTACACCCTGATTCTGTCCCTTTAGATTATATTTGAGTATAAAGAAAATAGGGCAATCTGTGATTATGCATATATTCATTACAAACTACTGCACAAATATTTGGCTAATAACTATGAGTTAAATGGTATGACATTCCCATGAGAAAATTAATTACTTGAACATGTATTGCATAAAATATGTCAGATCATTTATTTGGATGTTGTGGATTCCATATTAGTTTTTAACCAAAGGAAATACATGAGAAATAAACATGAAATGCACACTCTATACATCATAAATGTCATGTTATGCCCAAGGGCTTACTGCAAGTGAACAATTTTTTTCTGGATGAAGAGAGTAGTGTCTGAAAGATCATAAGATCACAGCTCCAAAGAAGGGAGCCCTGTTGCAATGAGTTTTTCATGTGTTAAGGTTTGCACCTATTGATAACTTGTCTATCTAAAGACTACGTTTCAGATAAATAACTATGTGTAAAGAATGAGTAGATTAATCATTTCAGATACCAAACTGCCTTCTAAAGTAGTTTGGAATTCTATCTGCCTAGGAATTTAAAAAGTAGAGATTTATGGTGTGATATGAATATCTACATTCTGATTTTTTTATGGTTTTAGCAATTTTGAGGAAGAAGGGTCTATATAAAGATCTATAGGTTAGAGACTGTAAAAATTGCCACTAAAGATGGACATATAACACTACAATAAGTGATGGTGCAAGATAACTAAATGGAAAAAAAGAAACTAATAAAGTCAGATATATACACGAACAAACTGAAGACTCTTGTTTACTGAGAGCCAAGAAACAGTTCACAAATGGAAAGGAAATTTCCCAGGGGAGCATATGGGCTTTTTACTTTGTACGCTCCAGAGAGAATATTCTTATCCAGTCATACAGCAGGACCTTCTCCATATTAATACAGATACAGGATAAGAGTGATGCCCATTCCATAAACTAACCATGTTAAAGCAGGTTTGCTTTGATTTCAAGCCAAAAGATTTGTCCTTTAAAATATCCAAGCTCACATAATTAGAATGTCTTATATCCAACTTCTGATTCACAAAGTGGTGTTTGTCCTCCCAGTCTCAGACTTGACAAATAGCCTAATTTATTTCTCATTTTCTTAGGTTTGGTACAAACATTCTTTAGGCTAGAATTATTTATTTGAACACATTTGCGTTGAGATTATACCTTTTCTATAGGACACCAAAGTGCATTCCTCTGCTCTAAGTCTTCTCTTTACATATGAAGGAGTATTGTCACAGTTGTAGTGGATGGGATGATTTCAAGAGTAATGTTGTCAGAGACTGTGGACATTTTGCTTTACAGCAGTAACAAAAACTTCTATGCCAACTCAGACTCAGCTCATGATTTGAACTACTTTAAAGTATGTGGGTGGAGGTTACAGTATTATGTGGGACATGTGTGAGGTGGAGAGGAGGAATGTAAAAAGAAATGTTCTCTGGCAAAACCAGAAACCTACACTTGGACAGTTAATTTTGTCAACATTTCTAATAATTATGAACCATTACAAACTTATTCTCTGGTCAAACAGGAAAAAAGACAAATACAGTATGATATCACTTATATAGGGAATTCAAAAATGCCAAACTGATATAACCAGAGTAGAATGGCAGTTGCCAGGGGTTGGAGGTGGAGGAAATGAAAAGATAGTGGTCAAAGTGTACAAACTTACAGTTATTAGATTAACAAATTCTGAGGATCTAAGTTACAGCCTGGTGATTATGGCTAATGATACTGTATCATATACTTGAATGTTGCTAAGAGACAAAAATTTAAATGTTCTCATCACAAAAAAGAAATGGTAATTATGTGACAGGATGGAGGTGTTAGCTAAAGCTAAGGTGCTAATCTTTTTACAATATATGTGTATCAAATCAACACATTATACACCTTAAACTAACACAATATGTCAATTATACTTCAATAAGGCTGGGGGCAAAAAAAGAATAGGCGAAAGGCTAAAAAGTAACTCAAGAAGGTAGGGACTTCCCTGGTGGTACAGTGGATAAGAATCTGCCTGCCAATGCAGGGGACACAGGTTTGATCCCTGGTCCGGGAAGATTCCATAAGCTAAGGAGCAACTAAGNGAGCCTGGTGGGCTGCCGTCTATGGGGTCGCACAGAGTCGGACACGACTGAAGCGATTTAGCAGCAGCAGCAGCAGCTTATAGTACAATAAAATTAGTACTATTAATCCAAGACCAAATAGAACCATGGGCTTCCCTCACAGCTCAGTCAGTAAAGAATCTGCCTGCAATGCAGGAGACCCGTGTTCGATTTTTTGGTTGGGAAGATCCGCTGGTAAAGGAAACGGCAACCCACTCCAGTATTCCTGCCTGGAGAATCCCATGGATAAAGGAGCCTAGCAGGCTACAGCCCATGGGTTCGCAAGAGTCAGCCACGACTTACAGACTCAGCCACCACCAAACTGGAACCGCAGTTTTAAGGGAAAGGCAGGGGAAGAAACGAGTCTTGGGAACCGCATTGCTGAGAAGCATCACAGCGGCTTGCTCCTCCCACCTGGGCTCTAGGACACCTCCTCTAGCTAATGTCACGCCCCATCCCACCACCTACGTGTCCTGTCAGGCTCAGAGCCCCTGCTGCCATCCTTCCTTTGTGAACTTCACCTCGCCCTGCCCAATGCCCCTCCCTCCTGGCAAACCTCTCTTCCCTCCCAGCAATCGTTCCCCAAGTAGCCTCTAAGACACCCTCCCACAAGAGGTAATCCCATATGGTTTCAGTCTCTCTGCCCCACACCCACCCCACAGCTTATGTGTCTGAAATCTGACCCTCCCCAAAGAGGCAGACACCTCCTCCCCTGAGGGGGACTCATCACCAAGTCCTGAGTCCATATGGCACATTCTCCCCAACCTCTATCCCACAAGAGGTAATCCCATATGGTTTCAGTCTCTCTGCCCCACACCCACCCCACAGCTTATGTGTCTGAAATCTGACCCTCCCCAAAGAGGCAGACACCTCCTCCCCTGAGGGGGACTCATCACCAAGTCCTGAGTCCATATGGCACATTCTCCCCAACCTCTAATCTATTTGCAAGCCTTCCTCCCTCCTCCACCCTTGTGCAGGGTTTTCTTTTTGGTATATACACATGTTCCAGGCTCTCCAGACTGGCTGAGGGCCCCTCCATCCATCCATCCATCCATCCATCTAACCATCCATCCATCCATCCATCCATCCATCCATCCATCCATCCATC
>SJYX01024162.1:236318-261695 GCA_006410675.1 Oreotragus oreotragus
GGAAGTCTGGTGTGCTGCCGTCCATGGGGTCACGAAGAGTCAGACACGGCGTCGTGACTGAACAATATCAGCAACAACAAAAGGGGGGTTGGGGATAAGAATTCTGAAAACTAAAGACAAGGGAAAATCTTGAAATCAATGAAAGAGAAATTACAATTTACCTGTAGCAAAAACAATTCAAATAGCAGTGGATTTCTCATCAGAAATTATGCAGGCCATAAGAAAGTTATATAAAACTTTTCAATTGCTAAAAGAAAAGAACAGTCAGACTAGAATTCTATATCCAGTTAAAACACTCTTTAAGAATAAAGAGGAAATCAAGACATTCTCAGATAAAGAATGTCACCAGCAGACCCACTCTAAAAGCACAGCTAAAGGAAATTCTTGAAAAGAAAAGATACGGTAGAAGAAGGAATATGAAAACATCAGCAAGGAATAAAAAAAATAAGGGAAAGGAGTAAAAACAAAGACAAATGAAAGAAACTGTCCTTCTCTTGAGTTTTCTAAAGTTTGACTTTGCAGCAAAAATAGATACCATTATATGATGTGGGTCTCCATGTAAGTAGAAGATTTAAGATAGTTATAAATGGAGAGTGGAGAACATTTAATAGTGATATAAGATTCTACACTCAAACTGGTAAAATGTAGAAAGTAGTAGATTGTGATGACTTATATATGTATAATGTAATATTTAGTGCAACCATTCAAAATCTAAACAAAGAGATATACGGAAAAGGAGTATAGAATTGGACGGAAGGGGTTGAATTTGCTATCTAGCATCTAGATGCTTGTATCTAGCAGTAGATACAAGTTGTATGCTATTACAGTTTCAGAAGTTCTTGTTTGCCCAGAATGCAGTGTAAATAGCTCCCCCCTGCAGAGTTGTATAGTACCCAACCAGGATAATTGGTGCCTACAGTCCTAGACTCTCACATACAAATGATCATAAAACACAAGTCACAGATGAATATATACAATATTACAACATTTACATGAAGTTTAAAATAGCAAACTGAAGAACGTATTATTTCAGGATACATAAAAATAGAGTGAGCCTATAAAGACAAGCAAGGAAATGAGAAATACAAAAGTTAAGGAAGGGCTGGAGGAAGTGGTTTTTAAGATCAAAGAAGAACACAGAAACTGAATGGTCTTGGTAATAGTCTGTTGCTTCAGCAAGATGGTAGATTCACAAGTGTTTGTTAGCTATATAACATTTTTGTATATACAAAATAATCCACACTCAATTAAAATGGAAAATAAATGACACAAAACAATAGGAAAAGTAAATAGAGGTGAATTCAGGACAGTAGTAGCCTCCGGAATAAAGGAAAGGGATACAAGAGGAGAAAGCTATACAGGAGATCTAGTAGTATTTATAAAGTTAACTTGGTGAGTACTTGTCACATTTTTCTTTATACCTTATACATAGATTACACATCTTCTTTTGTTGGTGGCTGTCAGAAGATGGAGACCACAGAATCAGCAGTGAACAGGATGGTGCCTTAACAAGAATTATTCCCATCTGGATGTACTTTGTGGTACCCAGAGAGTACACCAATAGAGACGAAGTCTAAACTTTTATTCTAGAAAGGACATACATAGGTAAGCTTGTAAACAAAGGAGAAATATTCAGCTTCTCCCTATAGAATTTAAAATGATAGTGTTAAATTCAATCTAAACCAAGAGTATTATAATAAGTATCATAAAAGTTGAGATATATGTTTTGTACTGAATTTCATCTGAAATGGTTGCAGATATGATCATATCATACCTCTGTGGGAAAAAAAAATGAGATAGAAGAGTCCACTGTTCAAGGATCATTCATTGTGTTTATATCATAGCTAAATATAAAAGACCACTCAGGCATGTGAAAGGGAGACCATTTATGTATTTAGACTCTTTCAGTGTAATTATAACAGCAATTTCGGAAGAGTCTATTTTACTCTTTAGATTTCTAAATTTCCTTCCAGCATTTTCAAGTTTCACTCTGAAGCAACACGGTTTGTTGCATGTTCTCTCTTTTCAGAGAATTGGGATGGCATTCTAAAGAGGTAGTTTTTGAGAAAACCAGGGGCACGCATATGAAACCATTTAGGTCATTTGTTGTGACAGTAAATAAGAAATTGAGTAAGCTATACTTCAACAAGGTAAACTTCTCTAACAAAGAGAACAAGGACTCTAAAAGACATTGTGCCAGGATGAAATCTACTCATAGCTCAGTTCTCCACAAAAGCCTTAGCTCTGCTTTTCACAGAGTAGTCCCTGGGTGTAGTGGAACATATTTGTGAGTTACAGGCAATGAATTTTTTCGAGATCTAGTCAAACACATAGGCAAAGGCAGGAGAATGCTTCTAAAACGTTGAGGCAATCTTGAGTAAACAATGGCTAAAGCAGGCTACTGTGGTCTGCCTCCCACTTTTCCTTCTTCTAGAAACAGCTCTCCACATTTAAGATAAACAACTCCATCTCCTGTTCAGCCCAGCTGCTCTCATGGTGGCAACTAGCCATACCTGTGCTCAGGGAGATGACCTCACGCCCCATTTCCCCTTTAATTGGAGCAGTCCCTCTCAGAAAGCAAACCTGCTCCAAACCCCTATCATTTCTCACCTGGATTATTACAATATGCACCTGATATCCCTGCTTCCACACTTGTCTCTCTATAGTTCATTCTCAACACAGAAGCCAGGGCTAAATGAAGATTAGATAATGTTACTCTTCTTTGCCAAACACTCTAGTGGTTGCCCACCTCGCACTCAAAGTCTTTACCCACAAAGCCCCATGTCATCTGCCTTACCTCCTTGGCTTTATCTCCCACTACTGTTCCTGTTGTTCACTCCAGTTCAGTCTCAGTGGCCTTACTGGTGTTCCTCACACATGCCAAGTGCACACCCACCTCACGTCCTTTGCCCTTGCCATTGTCTCCAACTCCAGTTGCCTTCACGGCTCACCCCTTCTCTTCCTTCAAATCTTTGCTCAAATGTCATTTCCCTCAGAAGGCCTTCCCTGACTGCCCTATTTAAACTGTAACATCATGGGCCTAGGGAGGATAGTTCTAAGTGAAGTAAGTCAGAAACAGAAAGACAATACCATATGATGTCACTTATATGTGGAATCTAAAATATGATACAGATGAACTTATCTACAAAACAGAAATGGACTCACATACATAGAGAACAGAATTGTGGTTGCCAAGGGGAGGGGCAGATTAAGGTGGGGAAAGGATAGATTGGGAGTTTGGGATTAGCAGATACAAACTATTATATCAATATATAGAATGAATAAACCACAAAGTCCTACTGCATTGCACAGGGAACTATACTCAATATCCTGTGATAAACTATCATAGAAAAAATGTGGAAAAGAATATATATGTATATGTACAACTGAGTCACTGCTGTACAGCAGAAATTAATTATAAATCAACTATAATCTGCCTGCAATGCAGGAGATGCAGGAGACACGAGTTGGGTCCCTGGGTCAGGAAGATCTCCTGGAGAAGGAAATGGCAACCCAGTTCAGTATTCTTGCTTGGGAAATCCCATGGACAGAGGAGCCTGGCAGGCTACAGTTAATGGGGTCGCAAAGAGTCAGACATGACTGAGCGACTGAGCATACTTCAACAAAATAAAATTTAAAAAAAAATTGCAACATCCCCCCCAACCCCCAGAACACCCTATCCTCTTCTCTGCTTGATGTTTTCCTTCCATAGCCCTTATTTCTTTTCCATATAGCATCAAATATCCCTCTTTACTTTTGTTTAGTGTCTGAATTTCCTCCCCTGGAATATAAAGAGGGTTTTTTCTCCATCTTTCTTCCCCTGCTATTCCAGAATCTAGAACAATGTCTGGCATGTAATGGGTGCTCCATGGATGTTTGTTTTCTTAATTGAGTGAATGAAATACAGGACGATGAGAGCTGGCAGCTGCTGTCCTCAATGATCCAGTCTTTGGGAAAACCTGTCTGAAAGAGGAAAGCTGACACAGAGAAACCAGCAGTCTCCCCCTGTGGGGGACTAGCCTCTGCCACTCTACTCCCAGAAGTCAGCTGCCTCTCTGCCTACCAGGGTTTTCTACATGAGTCAACAAATTCCTACTTTTGCCTAAGGTGATTCCAGGCAAGTTTCTATCATTTGCAACCACGAGGGTTCTAACATGTGAGCATTCATTGTGCAGACATATACAGAGCAAATGTTCCCTTTTACTAAGTAAAAGCCTCTCTGAGTGGTCTACATGCTCAGCTCATGCTGTGCTTCATTTTCTTTCCTCAGCTCATCCTGACTCAGTGATGGTACTTGATTCCACACTAAGAGATTTCCATTGCAACTTCATTTGCAGTCACTTGAAATCTCTATGTTCACCAACCTTGTGCAAAGTAGGATACAGAGACAGGCAAAGTGCACTACCTCTCGCCTCCTGCTCCATCTATCCAGCCCTTTGCTGACTCAGCTTTATAGCCACCCACATCCCAAACACCTGACCTTGAGCCACTCACATATGTGCCTGCGCTGTCCCACCTCTTCTCTCTGACATTACCACTAATACCACACTGTTGGTCAAAAATCGATAACAAAGAATGAAGAAAACAAAGGTATTGTGACACATTGAGAACATCTTTGTGACCCATCCAAATGTACCAACTGGTAGGTTGGGAAATAGCAGCTCAGAAAGCACTGCATCTGCTGTTCATTTTGCAAAACAGTCAGCCAGCCAAACGCAAGAGGATTCAGAGGATAAGAGACTGTTTATTGCAAGTGTAATAGTCTGAATAAACACACATGATGTTATCACTGACCTACTTGATCATTTCTTAGCCAATAGGACTATATGCTCACACACCAGCGCTATCGTTCTTCTACCCAACCATTCATTTAACATACATGAGTAGAACCCCTGTTATCAGAGTCAGGCATTCCCAGGTGCTGGGCCCTGAGTGGGGCTCCCAGTTTGGAATGAGAGGCAGACACATAAACAGACGCACAGCAACAGCACAGCAAAGAAGTATGAAGTGAGGAATGATATGTAAATGCTATGGAGAAACATCTCATCTCGTTTTGAGGAGTCCAGAAAAACATCTTAGTGGAGATAATGCTCAGAGATTCATCTTAAAGAATGAATGAAAGTTAGTACAAGAAAGAAGAGGAGCAACATTCTAAGAGAAAATGTAGCACGAGTAAAGGCATGGCTACTTGAAGCACTTTATTGCTCCAGGGGTATATCTATTTTTTTTTNCATCTCATCTCGTTTTGAGGAGTCCAGAAAAACATCTTAGTGGAGATAATGCTCAGAGATTCATCTTAAAGAATGAATGAAAGTTAGTACAAGAAAGAAGAGGAGCAACATTCTAAGAGAAAATGTAGCACGAGTAAAGGCATGGCTACTTGAAGCACTTTATTGCTCCAGGGGTATATCTATTTTTTTTTTAATTTATTTGTCTGTACCAGGTCTTAGATGCAGCATGCAGGATCTTTAATTGCTGTCTGCAAACTCTTATTTGCAGCATATAGGATCTAGTTCCCTGACCAGGAACTGAACCCAGGCCCCCATAGCCACTGGACCAGCAGGGAAGCCTTACTGTGGGGACATAAAGAGATGACAGGAGAGGGAATGGGGGACAGGGGTAGGGCACAAAAGGCTGAGAATATTGTGCTGCACCTTCCAGTCTCCCTACAAGGAAGGACTTAATATCCTAGCTGTATGAGTGCAGTGAGCAAAGAGCCCTCAACCCCTTTAGGCTCTGCCTCAGCTGCAGAGAACCACCTCGTCCAGAATCACACTATTCTTGGGACAACTCACATACCATGACTGATTGAGAAAAGGGTATAAAAGCCTGATCACCTTAGCCCAACTGGGGACAACTTTGAAGGGTCATCTAGCTTTAGACCGGCTTCCTTGGTGGCTCAGTGGAAAAGAACCTGCATGCCAGTGCAGGAGATACAAGAGACACAGGTTTGATCCCTGGAGGAGGAAATGGCAACCCACTCCGGTATTCTTGCCTGGCAAATCCCATAGACAGAGGAGCCTGGTGGGCTACAGTCAGTGTGGTCACAAAGAGTCAGACGTGACTTAGCGACTAAACCACAATGCTAGGTGCTTGCTAACTTGATCACTTCTTGCTCTGGAGCTCATCTTTAAGATTATTTTAGAATTCTCAACTGTGGTCATGAAAAAAATTAGGCTGAAAGAAATGTTAGTCATAGGAACACAGATGTGTATGGTTTGCCTTGAAATTCCTTAGCTGTTATCTGAGTCAAGACTCTCAAAAAGCACCTTTGTTTGAGGTTTGGCTTCTCATATGGTGCTTGCTGTGAGAGACAGGGCCAACCGAAGGGCTGGCAGAACTCTCTGTAGCTATAGTTACTATTAAAAACCCATACATAGAAATTCTGGACTACCTTATTTGTGTGATCAATTCTGGGATACAACATGGAAATTCTTGGTTCCAAAATCAAACCTGAAATGTTTGCCCAGAAGTGGCATTCAGTTCAACAACGTTTATGAAGCTCTTTGTGCTGAACAGTGTGTGAATACAAAGTTAAGCAAGGCATATTCCAGCCCCTAGCAAGCCCATAGGCAGATGAGGCAAGTCCACAAATGACAATGATAGGCATAATCAATGTAGATGCAAGATATGATAAAGGGAAAAAGAAAAGAGAACATGGGAAGATCTCACACTTGATCATCTCCTATGCACCAGGCACTTTATCTGCATTATTCCATTTAATGCCAACAATAATCTTATGAGGTAGTCTTTTTTTCTTATTTTATTGATGAGAAAAACAAAGGAATTCATGGTTAGACAGGTAGTAAGTAAAGGAATCCCAGTCGGCTTGACCCCAAAGTCCAAGCTTTTCCCTGAAAACCTGCCAGCTCCCATAGCACCATAACAGAAGGATGAAAAGAACATTGCTGGTGGCCTTTCAATGGGAGACCAATGGCTTTTGGCTTCAACAGTCAGGAAAAGCTACCTGGAATAGATGACGTGAGGAGGAGGCCATGAAGTCTGGGTAGTTTTAACTAGCTGAGGATTATCGGAAGGGTGTTCTAGGCGAAGAGAATAATGTGATCAAAGGTCCCAAAGTATGGGAAAGGTCCAAGGACCTACAGGGTGTATTTTACTTCAGGTTTCCCAGGATGCAGACTCTGGGATGTAGTTTAGCATTCTGAAAATGTGTTATGGAGTATCCTGTGGAGGAGTCAAGGAAGTAGGATCAGGTAAAGGAAGGTGTTGGGCTGCAATATGCTGTTGTTATTTAGTGTGTCCGACTCTTTGCAACCCCATGGACTGTAGTCCATGGGATTTTCCAGGCAAAAATACTGGAGTGGTTTGCCATTTCCTCCTCCAGGGGATTTTCCTGACCCAGGGATCAAATCTGTGTCTCCTGCATTGGCAGACAGATTCTTTACCACTGGGCCACCTAGGAAGCCTGGGGCTGCAATATAGTCACACATAAAAAAGGCCTGAGTCAATGTCATGGATTGTTCTGAAACTTGAATGACATTTCAGAGTTGCCTTGCCTTGCAACAAGGGGGATGGGTCTTTATAGCATCCTCTCCCCACATTTGACCAGTTATTGGATGTAGACTGTCCCTGGGAAAGGAATATGAACCTTGGATGACGTGAGTCTCTTCATCTGAGGGATAACATGGGAACCATCATCCACCAACATTCCCAGCGTCTGGGGAGGGGGTACCCCAGTCTTGAAGGGAAATTCTGAATGACTCACCACAAAGTTCACTACAAGATGTGTGCCCTGGGCAGTAAGCAGGCTGCTGTGACAAAACATGAAGGTGCAGGACTAAGGAAAGAATGCAGTTGGAAAGCTGAAAGGGGGTGAACATTGAAAACCAGACTTTGTGTTTTGGAAAGCAGGAAAAAGGGTTACTGAGTTTTGCATGACGCAAGGTCATGGCCAGAAAATGCACTTATCATAATGCCTGAGACATCTGAGAATGGGCCAAACCTAAAGAGAGCCATGGGTTCTTCCATAGTCAAGGCAGAAGGTCAAGAGGGGAGGAACAACCAGGTGGCAGTAGTGATGGCAAGGAGGGGATGGGGACGGCAGAAGTGTTGAGGGTGCACAGACATTGCATGCTAAGC
This sequence comes from Oreotragus oreotragus, assembly GCA_006410675.1. Taxonomy (NCBI): domain Eukaryota; kingdom Metazoa; phylum Chordata; class Mammalia; order Artiodactyla; family Bovidae; genus Oreotragus; species Oreotragus oreotragus. The sequence goes on from SJYX01024162.1 coordinate 244,419, forward strand.
ACTTTTTACAAAAGTCCTATAAGACTGAAAAAGGCCTACTACACTGGTTCAACCATTCCATGGAATAGAGTAAGTCCTCTACACATGAACTTTCAAGCTGTGAACTTTCAAAAATACGAACGTGCATTCACCTGTCCAATCACATAAGTCAGTTCACTTGTATGGGGTACACTGTCACACGCATGCATCCTCTACAAGTGGATGTGCTTTTGTGTACTTTACTGTACAGTACTGTGTAAAGTACAGTAATACAGTATCTATATTTCAAGCCCAGGATGCCCTGAAGCAAGCATAAAAGCAGCGATATACAGCTGATTGTGTTAGCTGGGTGCCTCAGCTAACTGTTAGATTTATGAACAGACTGGACTTACGAACGCACTCTCAGAACAGAACTCCTTCATATGTAAGGGACTTGTTTTACTAACCAGCTTTTCAATGTAAAGTCCATGTAGGCAGGGATTTTTGTTTTCCCAGCATCCAGAGAAATGCAGTGATTGGGCTGAGTTATAAAAAGTCCAAAATCTCAGTGACTTATGGCAACAAATGTTTATGTATTGCTTAAGATTCTACAGGGCTTCCCAGGTGGCCCTAGTGGTAAAGAATCTGTCTACCAATCTGTCTCCCTTGCAAGAGAAGCAAGAGACACAGGTTTGATCCCTGGATCAGAAAGATTCCCTGGAGTAAGAAGTGGCAACTCACTCCAGTATTCTTGCTTGGAAAATTCCAGGGACAGAGGAGCTTGGCAGGCTACAGTCCACAGGGCTGCAAAGAGTTGGACATGACTGAACATCTATAGTCAGCTATATTAACTCTGTTTCAGGCTGTGGTCTGGGTTCATATTTGCTCCAAGTATCTTCCTGTGCCAGAGACCAAACTGAAGAACATGGGAAACGTATATTCTTTTAGTGGAAGGTAGGCGCTCAAGAAGGCTAGAAGAACTTGCAATGCTTCTCAAAGCGTCTCGTAGGATCTGGCATGCTGTCACTTCTTATCATCTACATTCCATCGGCCTAAGTAAGTCATATGACCAAGCTCCGCATCAATGGGACAGGGAAATAGACTGCTCCCCTGAGGAGTTGGGGAAAGGGGCATGCATATTTGCTGAACAGCGATAAAATCCACAGTAGTGCTCAAAGATACTTGTTGAATGATTGTATGAATAAATCCATGTGAGCTGATAGGGAAAAATCCCTACCTAACACAGCCTGTTGTGTGAAAAAGGCAAGTTGCAAAGCAATACATACACTATGATCCAATTTATAAACACACATGCTAAAAATAAAATACACTCATATATGCACATATTTTTTCATAAATGCATAGAGAAGGGGCTGAAAGTAGATACACTAGTTACCAGTGTAACTTCTGGAAAGGGGAGTAAAATTGGGTAGAAATAGAAGGGGTTATTTGCTTTTTTATCATTTGAAAACTTTTTATGACAAGAAGGTATTTATACTTTGTATGGTTTAAAAAAAAAATAACACTGAAAAAAGGAAGAAGAAAAAAATAAGGCAATGTTCATTGTGAAGTTCTTCACACAGTCCAGATTGGAAAAATGTCAAATGAGCAATTTGGAGGAAGGAAGTTAATGTCATAGTAAGAATGATAAATTAATAAAATGTGCCCTCTTATAATTGTTCAGTTTCTGCTCTGACATTTAAAAAACATTACAACCTTTATGGTAAGTGCCTTTATCTGGCTTATGAAATGATTATGAAATTATTTTGACTGTATCTTGCACTTAGGCTGTGTAAAAGGGAAAATTTACTTAACCCATGCTCTGTACATAGTAAATATTAAAGCGTTTGTTGTACTTAATAAGCAAAAATAGAGCAAGTCTATGAATAGCTTAGTATTTCCAAATTGCATAGGAATATCGTCTTCTTAATGAAGAGAAATGTCTTCTAAATGGCATTTTTTATCTTGAAGATGCTGCAACAAGCTCTACTATAAAATAAGTTAGAGATTCAACATTCCACCTCTTTCTAAAACCTCGTGTCTTACCAGGGCAGTCACTGATACAAACTTTCTGAAAGAGTGAATCACTTTATCAAGTAAGATCTTAGAACATCTTACCAGGGCTGAGATGGCTATTTTTCATAACTGACATCTCAGCAGCCACACAAAGGATCACTGTTTGGGTGGCTGAGGTCTTGGGAAAAAGTAAATAAATCAGTTAGCTCCCAAACCCCCACTGTCGGCCCACACCGTGTATCCAGGATCTTAGATGAGTGAAACACATTTCAAGGAACAAACACCAAGCCCATTCCTCCCTCAAGAGAAGACAACAAAAGTAATTCTTAGATCTGCTATTTTTTAAGCAAACTTTAAGGGGATTTTTTGCTTGCCACTAGACATTTCTGTTTTGGATGTGATTTCCAAATGTGCAGGTTCAGAAATTCAAACAAGTTAAATTATCCAAGGTTGAGCTTACCAGTTGAACTGGCTTATAAAAATTAGATTCACAGGAGGTTCACTTGAAACCAGACCATGCATTTATTCCCGTACACTACCCTACCAAATACCTCCCAGAGCAGGGTGTCACTTGCTATATGTACTCCCTTCCCAGAAAAGAAAGGCTAAATTAAGTCCAAATGACTGGTTGGCAAACACTGGATTCAACAAGACGGATCTGTGTGGTTTAAATAAAGGTTATTGATTTATGGGACCTTGATCACCTCACTGCTAATAAAAATACCTGCCTGGCTGATTTTATACTTGGGTCAGTCTATAAGAACAAACCTCTTCCTTGATGGTACCAGAGGACCCTGAAAAACTTTCCCTATCAATTCTTCACTGGGTTTAGTTAAGCCCTCATGAGAGTTGATTTCCAATGTTGGCCTGCAGCTACTGGGTGTGTCCCCAAATACCAAGTGGTCTTGGTTTCCAATTATGTTAGTGAAGAGGGACTCTTTCAATTAAAAGTATTAGAAAGTTAAAACTCAAACTAGATTAGGTTAAAAAAAAAAATTGCTCATCCCTGAGCCAAATATAGTGGCCAAAGGGATAAAATATGCTGACTGTCTAGGCCTTGGTTTCTCAATCACCCCTAAGATGAATCCTACCTGTAACAAATCACAAGGACTGAGAGAGGACAGAGTTTCTCCAATGGAAAAGAAGAAAGATTGGATGCTGGGCAGGCAATTGATAATAATAATAACAACAGTAAATGTCTACTACAACAACTTTGTACTTGAAATTCTCAGCCACACTCCCCTCTTCAGCTCAGAGTCACTTTCAGTGAGTAAAGGAACATGGATACCTATCACAAGTGCAATGATGAATTGTTGATTCCCTCTGGGAGGAAAAGCAAAAACACAAAAAGGGAACATTGGAATAGGCTACAGGCTTAACTTCATCTCAATAATTTTAAGATTTATCTTGCTATTTGCCTTTTAGCCTATTTTATTTATCACCTAGTTCTTATCATCCTAGAAGATCAGCATCCAGAAGAAAATATGACAATTTAAGATAAAAACAATTAATATAATAATTTAATTATTAATATAATCATTTAATATAATTATGCAAGTCCTATCTACATTGATTTAAAGATTACAATTTCAAATTTTAAATGTTGATGGATCAACATAATTTATGCCTTGTGAAGATATTAGGAATTAAGAAGAACAGGCAAAGTTATGAGAATCAGGGAGTGTGGATCATAATATGGTGGACAGACTCAAAGCTAATGTAATGAGCTGGTTTAATGAGCTGGTTCCCTCACTATTTGGGGCTAGAATTTTGGCCTAGAAAAAAAGAAGCTCATAACTACTGTTACAAACTTGGTTCCAATCTAGGCTTGCCACTTACTAGTAATACAGTCTATGGTCAAGTTGCTTAAATAATAAAAAACAACATTTCTTAAACTCTGAGTCAGTACCAAGCACTTTACATACATAATCTCCAGGCTTTCTAAGAACTCTGGAAGGTATTCATTACTAAATCCTTCAAACGCTGTCCCAACTCTTTTGGGACCCTATGGACTGTAGCCCACCAGGCTCCTCTGTCCATGGAATTCTCCAGGGGGGAATACTGGAGTGTGTTGCCATTTTCTTCCGCAGGGGATCTTCCCAACTCAGGAATCACACTTGCATCTCTTACATATCCTGCACTGGCACACAGATTCTTTACTGCTGAGTCACCTGGAAAGCCCATCAATGAAAAGACATGATCAATTTAATAGCAGTTTTATAGAGTGAAAAATATAAGACGGCAGTTATAAGATACACTTCCATTTTAAACATTAAAATTAGAAGTGAAAACAAAAGGCTCCTTAGAACACAATAAAATGGAGTGTCACCCATTTTACATGTGAGAACCCTGAGGCCTAGAGAGGTTATATAACTTATCTGTTCAAAGTCATGCAGCTTGTTTCTGGACATGGAGCCAGAAATCTAATCCAAGTCCATCTGACTTTCACTCACCACACTGTACCTCCAATGTCACAGTGTCTTGGTTTCCAAAAGTATACAATAGGGATTTTCTTGAAAATCAAGATTATCAAGATCCCAAGATTATCATGAAGATCAAATGGTGTCTATGAAAACATAAGTGCCTAAGAGGTAATCTGTGCTTATTATTATTTTAAAGAACNAAAAAAAAATAACACTGAAAAAAGGAAGAAGAAAAAAATAAGGCAATGTTCATTGTGAAGTTCTTCACACAGTCCAGATTGGAAAAATGTCAAATGAGCAATTTGGAGGAAGGAAGTTAATGTCATAGTAAGAATGATAAATTAATAAAATGTGCCCTCTTATAATTGTTCAGTTTCTGCTCTGACATTTAAAAAACATTACAACCTTTATGGTAAGTGCCTTTATCTGGCTTATGAAATGATTATGAAATTATTTTGACTGTATCTTGCACTTAGGCTGTGTAAAAGGGAAAATTTACTTAACCCATGCTCTGTACATAGTAAATATTAAAGCGTTTGTTGTACTTAATAAGCAAAAATAGAGCAAGTCTATGAATAGCTTAGTATTTCCAAATTGCATAGGAATATCGTCTTCTTAATGAAGAGAAATGTCTTCTAAATGGCATTTTTTATCTTGAAGATGCTGCAACAAGCTCTACTATAAAATAAGTTAGAGATTCAACATTCCACCTCTTTCTAAAACCTCGTGTCTTACCAGGGCAGTCACTGATACAAACTTTCTGAAAGAGTGAATCACTTTATCAAGTAAGATCTTAGAACATCTTACCAGGGCTGAGATGGCTATTTTTCATAACTGACATCTCAGCAGCCACACAAAGGATCACTGTTTGGGTGGCTGAGGTCTTGGGAAAAAGTAAATAAATCAGTTAGCTCCCAAACCCCCACTGTCGGCCCACACCGTGTATCCAGGATCTTAGATGAGTGAAACACATTTCAAGGAACAAACACCAAGCCCATTCCTCCCTCAAGAGAAGACAACAAAAGTAATTCTTAGATCTGCTATTTTTTAAGCAAACTTTAAGGGGATTTTTTGCTTGCCACTAGACATTTCTGTTTTGGATGTGATTTCCAAATGTGCAGGTTCAGAAATTCAAACAAGTTAAATTATCCAAGGTTGAGCTTACCAGTTGAACTGGCTTATAAAAATTAGATTCACAGGAGGTTCACTTGAAACCAGACCATGCATTTATTCCCGTACACTACCCTACCAAATACCTCCCAGAGCAGGGTGTCACTTGCTATATGTACTCCCTTCCCAGAAAAGAAAGGCTAAATTAAGTCCAAATGACTGGTTGGCAAACACTGGATTCAACAAGACGGATCTGTGTGGTTTAAATAAAGGTTATTGATTTATGGGACCTTGATCACCTCACTGCTAATAAAAATACCTGCCTGGCTGATTTTATACTTGGGTCAGTCTATAAGAACAAACCTCTTCCTTGATGGTACCAGAGGACCCTGAAAAACTTTCCCTATCAATTCTTCACTGGGTTTAGTTAAGCCCTCATGAGAGTTGATTTCCAATGTTGGCCTGCAGCTACTGGGTGTGTCCCCAAATACCAAGTGGTCTTGGTTTCCAATTATGTTAGTGAAGAGGGACTCTTTCAATTAAAAGTATTAGAAAGTTAAAACTCAAACTAGATTAGGTTAAAAAAAAAAATTGCTCATCCCTGAGCCAAATATAGTGGCCAAAGGGATAAAATATGCTGACTGTCTAGGCCTTGGTTTCTCAATCACCCCTAAGATGAATCCTACCTGTAACAAATCACAAGGACTGAGAGAGGACAGAGTTTCTCCAATGGAAAAGAAGAAAGATTGGATGCTGGGCAGGCAATTGATAATAATAATAACAACAGTAAATGTCTACTACAACAACTTTGTACTTGAAATTCTCAGCCACACTCCCCTCTTCAGCTCAGAGTCACTTTCAGTGAGTAAAGGAACATGGATACCTATCACAAGTGCAATGATGAATTGTTGATTCCCTCTGGGAGGAAAAGCAAAAACACAAAAAGGGAACATTGGAATAGGCTACAGGCTTAACTTCATCTCAATAATTTTAAGATTTATCTTGCTATTTGCCTTTTAGCCTATTTTATTTATCACCTAGTTCTTATCATCCTAGAAGATCAGCATCCAGAAGAAAATATGACAATTTAAGATAAAAACAATTAATATAATAATTTAATTATTAATATAATCATTTAATATAATTATGCAAGTCCTATCTACATTGATTTAAAGATTACAATTTCAAATTTTAAATGTTGATGGATCAACATAATTTATGCCTTGTGAAGATATTAGGAATTAAGAAGAACAGGCAAAGTTATGAGAATCAGGGAGTGTGGATCATAATATGGTGGACAGACTCAAAGCTAATGTAATNTGTTCTTGCCTGGAGAATCCCAGGGACGGGGGAGCCTGGTGGGCTGCCATCTATGGAGTCTCACAGAGTTGGACATGACTGAAGAGACTTAGCAGCAGCAGCAAGATATACAATATAAAAATAATATATTGTGTAACATAAAATAATATAAAATATAATAACATATAATGTTTATGTAATAATATATAATGTCCTTATTATTACTTATAGATGTATCCCTCATCCCTCCCTGACTACTGCCCCTACACGCATGCATGCCTTGGTTCTCAGTTGTGTCTGAGTCTCTGCGACCCTATGGATTGTAGCCCACCAGGATCCCCTGTTCATGGGATTCTCCAGGCAAGAATACTGCAGTGGTTAGCCATTTCCTTCTCCAAGGGATCTGCCTGACCCAGAGATCGAACCCACATCTCCTGCATTGGCAGATGAATTCTCTATCATTGAGCCAGCTCGGAAACCCCTTTTCTTAAGCACTATCAAAAAAGAAGTTACGGGAAAAAACTCCCGATTATCTTGGGCTCCAGACACAAGCTGTGTTCACAACTTAATTTTTCGAACTAAAAAGAAACAATGGATTTCAAGTTTCCTTCCCTTTTGTGCAACTGAGATGCTTTCTTTCAGAGGGAAAAAGCAAGGCACAAAAGCAGCATGGAGATAAATGAAAATCAAGACCCCAGATGGGGACTGGATGAGAAATGCTGCTCTCATCATTAGTCCTGAAAGGAGAAAACTCGCTCCCCTCCGGGACAGCTGTCTTCTTCCTTTCCTTCTTACATTCTTCCTCTTTCCTTTCCTCCCTCCCTCTTTGTTTGTTCCTTTCTTCTCTCTCTCTCTCTTTCTCCTCCCCTTCCTTTCTTTTCCCTCTTTTTCTTCAGATTTCCTGAAGTATAATTGGTATACAAACACTGCACATATTTTAACATATATAATTTGATGAGTTAGGACACATGATCCTTCTTACATTCTTCCTCTTTCCTTTCCTCCCTCCCTCTTTGTTTGTTCCTTTCTTCTCTCTCTCTCTCTTTCTCCTCCCCTTCCTTTCTTTTTCCTCTTTTTCTTCAGATTTCCTGAAGTATAATTGGTATACAAACACTGCACATATTTTAACATATATAATTTGATGAGTTAGGACACATGTATATACTCATGAAACCATCACCATAGTCAAGGTGATAAGCATGCTTCCTTGTGCCCCCTTGTTTTTTCTTTTGGGGGGAGGTGGCAAAGAGAACATTTAACATGCAATCTACTGTCTTAGCCACATTTTTTAAAGTGCACAGGACAGTTTTGCTAACTACAAGTACTATGTTGTACAGCAGATCTCTAGAACTTATCTTGCATAATCAAAATTTGATACTCAGTGAACAACAAATTCCCCTCTCCTGTCCCTTGGCAATCACCATTTAACCTCCACATCTATGAGCTTGACTAGTTTAAATACCATGTATCTGTCCTTCTGTGACACGAATTTCACCAACAAAATCTCTTCCAGGTTCATCTGTGTTGTCACATATGGCGGAATTTCCTTCTTGTTGAAGCCTGAATAAAATCCTACCACATATAGACCACATTTTCTTTATCTAATCACCTACTGATAGATATTTAGGTTGTCTCCACCTCTTGGCTATTGTGAGTAATGCTACAATGAACATGACAGTACAGGTATATCTTCAATACCCTGATTTCAGTTCTTTCGGACAAATACCCAGAAATAGGATTGCTAAATCATATGGGAGTTCTAGTGCTAATTTCTTGAAGAATGTCCATACTGTTCTCCATAGAGACTGCACCATTTTATATCACAGCAAAAGTGTACAAGGATTCCAATTTCTCTATCTCCTTACCAACAGTTGTTGTTTTGTTTTGCTTTCTTGATAACAGCCGTCCTACCAAGTGTGAGGTGGTATCTCACTTGATTTTCATTTCCCTGATGATTAGTGATGCTGAGCACTTGTTCATATATGTGTTGGCTGTTTGTATATCTTCTTTGGAGAAATGCCTATTCAAGTTTTCGCCTGTATTTTAATCAGGTTATTTTGTTGTTGTTGTTTCTTGCTATTGAGTCATAGGAGTTCCTTATGTATTTTGGAGATTAAACTCTTATCATACATATGATAAGAGTTTGCAAATATTTTCTCTCATTCTGTAAGCTGCCTTCCATTCTGTGATTTGCTTCCTTTGCTGTGCAGAAGCTTATTAGTCTGATGTAGTCGCATCAATCTAGTCCTGCTTCTGTTGTTTTTGCTTTTGGTGTCACAGCCAAGAAATCATTGTTAAGACCAACGTCAAGAAGATCTTCTGCTAGCTTTTCTTCTAGGAGTTTTACAGTTTCAGGTCTTAAGTCTTTAATACATTTTGAGTTGACTTTTATATATGATGTAAGATAATGGTGCAGTTTCATTCTTCTGCAGGTGGATATTCAATTTTCCCAGCACCATTACTGAAAAAACTATCCTTTCTTCACTATGTGTTCTTGGCACTCTTATCAAAGATCAGTTGACTGCATGTGTGGGGGTTTATTTCTGGGCTCCCTATTCCGTTCCACTGGTCTACATGTCTGTCTTTATGCCCATACCATACTGCTTTAGTTACTGTAGCTCTGCAACATATTTCAAAACCAGGAAGTGTGATGCCTCTATTTTATTTAGCTGTCTACTTTCTAATGAATTTTGTCAGTGCTTCCAGATCACCAAAGAAATATACAAACTATGATGTGAATACCAGTTCTTTACATCTTTGAAGTGCCTGGATTTGCACACCTGCTGTTTCTCAGAATACTCACTCACCATCCCGTTCAGCCTTTCCACAGACATTTATGGGGACACCTATTATGAGCTGGCCATTGTTCAAAGGTACTGGAGAGATGGCAGCACAAAGAACAGATAACATTTCTGCCCATGTAACGCTGATATTCTGCTGGACAGGGGAGACAAGAGTCAACAGATGATAAACATAAGTGTAGGAAGTAATAAGTGCTATGAAGAAAATGAAATGAACAAGAGCGTGGGGGTGGCAGGAGCTGATGGGTATGGACTCCAGGAAGGGTGGTCCATCTCACCTTTGCTTCTCCTTCTTCGTGTTGTTGTTGTCAAGTCACCCAGTCATGTCCAACTCTTCAAGACCACATGGACGGCAGCACGCCAGGCCTCCCCAGCCCTCACCATCTCCCGAAGTTTACCCAAGTTCATGTCCATTGCATTGGTGATGACGTCAGCATTTCATCCCTCTGATGCCCTCTTCTCCTTCTGCCCTCAATCTTTCCCAGAATTAGGAACTTTTCCAGTGAGTCAGCTGTATGCATCAGATGACCAAAATACTGGAGCTTCAGCTTCAACGAGTATTCAGGGTTGATTGCCCTTAAGACTGACTGGTTTGATCTCCTTGCTGTCCAAGAGACTTTTAGGAGTCTTCTTCAGCACCACAGTTCAAAGGCATCAATTCTTTGGTGCTCTGCCTTCTTTACGGTCCAGCTCTCCCAACTGTATGTGACCACCGGGAAGACCATAGCCTTGACTATATGGACCTTTTCAGCAGAGTAATGTCTGCTTTTCAACATACTGTCTAGGTTTTTCATAGCTTTCCTGCCAAGAAGCAATTGTCTTCTGCTTCCATGGATGCCAAGTTCTCTTAGGGGCTCTGTGAGTCAGAATAAAGCACTGCCCCCAACTCACTCAAGGGAGCTCTGCAAGCTGGGCAAGAATAGAATGAAGCAGCCTACATCTGAGAAAGAGGGGGTTCTCTCACTTGACCTGTAAAAGTAACCCTGCTTCCTTTCCCTCCTGGCCCCACCTTCACACAAAGTCACCACCATAGACCTGGTACCATTATCTGTCCCCTTTCTCAACCCAGAAACCACCTGAAACGTTACCTTCCTCAGTGTCCTTCCTGGAGCTGTGGGGGGCAGAGCCCACACCCATGCCAGGCACTAGGCTAAGCGTTCACACCCGGGCTACAGCAATATGCAAATAGCTCCAGGACTCAGTGGGTCTCACACCTGAGTGGGCATCAGCATCACCCATGGGACTGGGCAAACACAGGTCCTTTGCTGAGTCCACTCAAGAGCTTCGGTTCTGGGGTGGTACATTTCCAACAAACTGGCAAGCGACACTGCTATTGAAGATCTGGGGACCCCCATTCCCCTCAAAGGGAGGGATTACTATACCTACTTGACCAAGAAGGAAACGGAGACTCTGTGAACTAAACTAATTGCTAGGAGGGAAGGAAGCAAACACGTTACTCCTGCATTCATTTCAGCAGGGCCCCCCAGCACTGATATCACACAGCAGTCAGCTTGGGGCCCTGACTCCTGGGACCGGCCCTGAGAGCCTTGCTGACTCCCCTCTGTGCAGACCAGGGACTAGAGGGCAGGGCTGGGGTCTGCTCAGCTGTGGATGTCTAGGGCCCAGGCTGGTCCCTATCACTACTACCTCGATAACCACATTGCTCATCAGATAACTTTTTCTTCAAAGACTTCCGGTCTTCCCTTTGAAATGCAAATCAGAAGAAAGCCCTGAGCTCTCCTGCCCTCTCAGCTCCTGCAGCATCGCAGGCCTGGTGCACCCACGCAAAGACACCAGGGTACAGACCAGGGAGTTTTCCCATCAGACCATGGAAACCAGTCAGGAGACATCTCTGAACGCCCTTTGACCTAGTACCATGTGCGCTGATGTCGAGTGCTACGCTCTTGACAAATGTCTTATGAGGGGAAATTAAATCCGTGACAGTGGAGCGCTAAGAGAAGCAGAAAGTCCCTTGAAATGAGTGTGGGCAGGACTAGGCTCTGCCAGAGCTGGCTATTCAATATGCAGAAGCTTTGCAAGCCGGCTGTCAACCACTGGAGGCCTGAGGTAGACCATGGCGGGATGATCTGTACCAAGCCCCCCCTCACCACCACCACATGCCTTCTTCCCTCTCCCCGACTGGAGAGTGTGTAGCTAGCACGGCACCGCTTGACAGGAACACGAGTATTCTTAAATGTGGTGCTCACTGGGCTTAGAAGTCAGGTACTTTCTGGGGGTGGATGTCTCAGAAATGAATCTCTGTAATTAAAACGGAAGTCACTGGAAACCTATGATTCTCTCTCTCTCTCACACACACACACACAATCATGTTAAGAGAAAACTGTTTAGAAATGCCACTATTTTGACCATCAGTAACAATCAAACTTTTTTCACAGCTGATCAAAAGAATGCTCAGCCAAAGGCTCTTTATTCTGCCTCCTTTTTCTACTTTTCAGAAAGAAATATTGGTTGCCTCCAAAGTCCCTTAGGAGAACTAAGCTCCTAAGAAATTTCACCTCGTATCCTCCCTGAACAGTTCCGGTGGATAGAGCACAGATCCCATGGACCACGAACGAGACTATCTCTCTGTCCACCTTCGTCAACTCTTCGCTGACTTTGTGAGCAGAGAAAGAGGGCAGAGCATGAATAATTTAAATCCCCAGAGGACCCCCAAAAATCCATTTCCGCCAAAGTTTCAACTACAGCCACAACAGGGAGAAGATAATCCAGCCTACATTTCATGATCCTCCATTTCTCCTGTCTGAACCAACTGAGGTTGGCATTGAACAGTAAAACAAATGGTCCAAGAGGGAAAAGGAATAATCCACAAACTATATAAACACCTCCTTTTATGAGCAAGAGTTGACAGTGTTTGAAATTGGAGCAAGGTCTCCAAATACATTTCAGAGGCAAGGTGAGTGATTACAAGAGGTCGCCTACACCTAAAGTGAATTTTATATTGAAAATCACAATGGAATATGCAGCTTCTATTCCAAGCAGCCTTCGTGACATTTCCATGGAATTATATGTCTATAAAATGGTTAAAAATAACAAAGTGAATGAAAAACAGTCTTGTCGACCTTCATTGCTAATAACAGTAATGCTTTATTTCAGTCCTGGGGTTTTAGCCAACAGCAATAAAAATGGCTTGCTAACAATAAAAATAATCATGCCCTCTTTTCTTTTTCAGATTGCTCTTTTTGTTTTCAAGGTTCTTCCTCCCTCTCTGGAGGGTTGGAAAGCAAGCTACGAGTATCTCCATCTCACAGAAGGGGACAGACAGGTGCGGGCTTTAAATGATTTGTAGGATGTTATAGGCATGATGGCTCAGTGGTAAAGAATCTGCCTGCCAATGCAGGAGATGCAAGACACATGAGTTCGATCCCTGAGAGGATCCCCTGAAGTAGGAAATGGCAACCCACTCCAGTATTCTTGCCTGGGAAATCCCATGGACAGAGGAGCCTGGCGGGCTACAGTCCACAGAGTCAGGTGGAAAAGAATAGGACATGACTGAGCATACATACAAACACACACACCGGCACAATAAGAGCAGAAAGGGAATTTGGTCCTGGGCTTCTCAGAGTGTTTTTACCACTCTGCCACACGGGTCCTCATCAGCCCTGTTGCCTTGCCCTCTTGACCAAGCATTCCACAGCAAAGTCTCTCACTAAAGCCTCACTCTTGGTGGCACAAAGTACATCTGACCCCAGGGAAGCCTGCAGTCAAGTTCCTGAACTATAAGCTGAATACATACAAGAGAAAAAGGCTTACAGGGTATTAACTGAAGCTAACTTTTTAGCAATGCATCCCTGCCCTTCCACATATAAAAATCTGCATGACATCTGCATACATAATAGAATGGTTAAAAGAATACCAGATAATAACAAGTGCTGACAAGGAGGTGGAGCAACTAGAACTCTGATAAATTACTGCTGAGAATAACACTCACTCACCAGATGGCCCAGTAATTCCACACTAACGTGTCCATCCAACAGAAATGAAAACAGATGTTCACACACAGACTGTCTATGGATGCGGCTTTATTCATGATCTCCCCAAACAGGAAATAACCCGACTGCCCATCCATACACTGGAAAACCACTCAGCATTAATAAGAAGGGAATGAATTTCCGATAGATGACAACCATGGCAATGAATCTCAAAAGCAGTTAACTGAATGAAAGAGGCCAGACCAAAAAGGCTACATGCTGGCCTTCCCTGGTGGCTCGGGTGATAAAGAAGAGGCTACAAGCTGGCCTTCCCTGGTGGCTCGGGTGATAAAGAAGAGGCTACATGCTGTAGGACTCCACATTTATGACATTCTAGGAATGAAAATCACAGACGCAGAGAGCAGATCAGGGGCTGTCTGAGGACGGGGCTGAGGACTGACTGCGGCAGGGTGCAAAGGAAGTTTGTAGGGTGATAGAACTGCTCCCTATCTCAACTCAGGTGAGAGATACATGGCTGCACACATTTTGTTTTGGCCATACCATGTAGCATGTGGGATGTTCCCTGACCGGGGACTGAACCCATGCCCCCTGCCTTTGGAGCATGGAGTCTTAACCACTGGAACACCAGGGAAGTCCTATAGCTGCATTCATTGTAAAAAGGCATGAAACTATACACCAACAAAGGCAAATTTTATATGCAAATTAGAGACTTGGACCATAAAGAAGGCTGAGTGCAGAAGAATTGATGCTTTCAAGCTGTGGTGCTAGAGAAGACTCCTGAGAGTCCTTGGACAGCAAGGAGATCCAACAAGTCAATCCTAAAGGAAATCAACCCTGAAAATTCACTGGAAGGACTGATGCTGAAGCTGAAGCTCCAATACTTTCACCACCTGATGCGAAGAGCCGACTCACTGGAAAAAATCTTGATGCTGGGAAAGACTGAAGGCAGGAGGAGAAGGGAGTGACAGAGGATGAGATGGCTGGATGGCATCACTGACTCAACGGACAAGAGTTTGAGCAAACTCCAGGAGACAGTAAAGGACAGGGAAGCTTGGTGTGCTGCGGTTCGTGGGGTCGCAAAAGTGGGACATGACTTAGTGACTGAACGACAACCACATCTGTAACTTAGTCTTCAATAAATTTCACCTAAAGGGAAAAACCTGAACAGGAGTCAGATGTTTTGAAATTCACTCCCATAAGATCACGCTCCTTCAAAAACTCCTTCTGGCACTTTAGCAAAGCCTGCTTCTTAGACACAAGGTATTTGAGAGCAAGCAGAGATAGGATGTGGCGTGGGATGACCAGGGTGTTATGTGCCTCTGGCCAGCGATGCCCCTTTGGGAGCCCCAGTTCCTCTCTGAGCATCAAAACCCTCACAGAAAGGGCAAGGAAGATGATGTGGCTGTGCCCAGCAAATTCTAGGGGGTGGTCCTTTCTTACATTAAAGGATTTGTGGCAGGGATCTGGGACCAGGGTATGTGATTTTTACTGTAACTGTGGGTTTTTTTTTTTTAAAGGAAAAGTGCAACACCCTCAGGCAGAAAATACTGAAAGGAAATGAACTGGCAGTAAATTGTTATTCTCAGCTTCTCTAACACATTTGAATGAGTGAGTCTTTAAAAGCTTCTGTCAGCTCGCTGTAGAAATGAAATTTGATATTATTAAGATTATCCAATAGGAAACAATTATATAAGTATAAATGGAAGATTCATTTAAAGGGTCAGGATGAAATCCGCAGAAAATGCCCTCCTGATCCTTTCCTTTTCTTTTTCTTTTCTTTCTTGTCTGACTAAATAAGGTCAGATAAGATGAGGACAAAACTAAGTCAGCATGCAGAATTTAAATTACTTGAATTACTTTTATTTTTTCCTGCAGCTGAACTTCAGAATGTGGGAGGGGAAATGAACAGCTTAAACCAAAGCTAAGCCCTTCTGTTCAGTATCAAATGGCAATTACTCTTCAACTATTTTTTTTTTAATCCATCCGCTCAGCAAATATCCACCACCTCAAACAAATCTGCTAAAAGAGGCAAAAGAGTGTGGGGGTTCAGAGCTTTATAAACTGAGAATCACTGAGGCTGAGTGAGTGTATCTCGAGTTCATTATATTACTCTCTCCACTCTGTATGTTTGTAAAATTCTATAAAAAGAAATTGAAAAATAGAGATGATGGGGATGATGGGAGTGGGAAGAGTGGAAAAGGGCAGAGAGACAGGGAAAGACAGAGACTGGTCCAGGGAGCCAGATGGTCTAGGAGCAGATCCCCGCTCCTCCACATTGGCTGTGTGCCCATAGGCAAGTGTCTTAACCTCTCCCTGCTTCAGTTTCCTCTCTGTAAAATAGTGCTAATAATAGTATCAACTCATAACGTACTTGTGAGGATTAAATGAGCTTCAAGCACATTTATTATATGTGTGGGGCAGCAGGGAGACATTTAAAAGTACCTGCCCTGTGTTATTACACAGAGACATGATATATATGAACACACACATGCGGGCGCACACATGCACACACACACGTGCTTGCATGGACACAGATTTCTAAAGCCTCTAAATCACTACAAAGCAGCTGATAGGCTGTATTAAATCTCTGAGCCCGAGTTGATACCCTGCATTGTGCTCCTGTCAGGTTTTGTAACAAATTTATTGAATGGGCTGAACTCCATGGAGTAAGAAGGCAAACGGCTCCATTTTTCTTCCCTCCGTTGCCTCTGCGGCCCTCTGCCATCTCCCCACTTTGCCCGATGATAATCTGGAGCAGACCCCTCAGCCTCCTGTTCAACGTTCAGTTACAAGAACAAAATATGTTAGGAAATTACGACTCAGTTTTGAGATTTAAATGTTGCAGCGCAGCCCAGTGTGAACCCTTCCCTTTACATCTGGTTCCCAGCTTCCTTCCTCCCGCCAGCTTTGACCCCATGGGAGGGGTGAGCACCTGCACAGGCAGGAGGGCTGCTGACCGGTCCTCCCCAATTCCTTACCCTGCTCCCACCTGCCTCTCAGCTCCTCCAAGACCACGGCGGAGGGAGAGTGGATCAGACAGAACCAGAGAAGCATACTTCCGCCTTTCAGACTTTGCTGCTGTCTGTCATTACTTTCTGGCAGGCGATCGGAGGTGGGCTTCCTTATAGCGCACATCTGAGGGGTCCGTCCAGGCCCTGCCACTGTGTGCTCCCTGATATGGGGATCAGATCCTCTGGGAATTTTATTTGAATATGTATTTATTTGGCTGCAGCAGGTTTGAATTGCAGCATGCAGGGGCTTTTGAGTTGCAGCATGCAGACTCTCAGTTGCAGCATATGGGATCTAGTTCTCTGACCAGGGATTGAACCCCAGCCCCCTGCACTGGGAGTGCAGAGTCTTAGCCACTGGACCACCAGGGATGTTCACTCTTCCATGAACTTTACTGGACCTGACCTTGGCAGCCTCGGTGCCCACGTCTGCTCCAGAGCAGACCCCCTTTCCAGGCTGTCCCTCCCCCCCGCCCCACCAAGGCCTCCAGGTATCCCCAGGAAACTCACACCTGCTTCCCGTGTGGGTAGGGGAGACCGTGCAGGGCAGCCACCCTGCTTCCCACTGGCCTCCTCACTTCAGAATTTCCCCATGTCCACAGAGGTCCCCCCAAGCCAGGGAACTCAGGTCAATTTATCTTCCCCACCTCAGAGACTCCCAGGACCATTTGCATCAAACTCTGCTCACTGGTCCAAAGATGGACCTAGGAGC